>OY735222.1:7251274-7761274 GCA_963457665.1 Thysanoteuthis rhombus | reverse complement strand
TTCATCCTCGCTTGATTAGATGCAAGAAATCCATGTCGGGAAGATACATTAGCCTTTTGCTTCAATGGTTGTCTACACAAGGTAAACAAGTGATATCCAACAGTTGGGAGCAACTAGTGGCTATGTTTCAGATTTAACAAAGCTTAATAAACAAAGAAATGGTAATTGTTGAAGTCCTAAGCTCAAGTGTCATATTATTCAACAATTACACATTATTCAGGCGAGTATTTTCGTCTTTATTGTTTTTAGATCTGTGGGAAGCCGAAGAGCACATCAACCGTAACATTTTGATAAAACGAGGAAGGTATTAGTTGAGTTCTTCACTGTGAAAATGGATTTCAGAAAAACACTTCGTCTTTAAATATCTATTCTACACAGTGACACCAAAAACAGTGTTAGGTACATAGAGTGACTTAAAACTTGCCATCTAAATCAATAATTGAACAGCCGTAGCGTCAAAATTTGAAGTCTTGTAAAAAAAATTTCACCAGAGAATGAAAATGGTCAGAATGAATTCTATTTATGACATCACTGGCGTTCTTCACAAGAAAACATCTAAAATCTATAAAAAAAAATCTGGAGATTCTACAGGTTATTAATAAACGCGCCAAAATAAAGCCAAATCAAAGAATCAAAGAAGCATTTTGAGAGGGGATGTGGTGGAGTACTAGTGCCAATTTTCAAGTCCGTAAACAAAAAACAGTATGGCTGCCATAAGCGCAGGAACTCACAAGCACTTACACAAACCCACAAATATATTAACAAGCACACAGACACATAAACGCACAAACATACGCAAATATAAAAAAAAGGATGAAACCCTTCGCCATCTTTGATGACTACAGTCGTTCAATATTTCAAAGAAATCTATAATACAAAATCTCTCTTCCGATCATCAACGCAACGTCTGCTTTATTAAATCAGTAAAACATAGAGAAATATCGAACCTTCATTATTCTCTTTCCTGAGATCAATCAGAAACCAGATGGCCTCATTGGAACAATGTAAACATGTTCACATCAAAAACACACGATTAGAAGCTCTGACAAATTTACATAAAGAATCACCAAACACCCAGAGAGCGCACACTTCTGCCAACGCCTAACACTAATTGAAAACTAGATGAAAATCAGTTCATGTAAAACTACGATGAAGCAGAGGTAATTGTATAGGTTCCGATTTTTGGAATATCTTCTTAATATATGAAAAAGTATATTCTAATGGAAAAAAATTCTTGGATATGTCACGAAGTTTAATGGATTCTCCTGAAGCCCAAGACACACACTTCCACAAAATGCCATTTCATTAGAAACTTTGAGAGATATTGTGTGGACCGATAAAAAAAAGGACAGGTAAGTGAATACGTATACCTCTTCCAACTTCGTTTTGCAGAGGTAAAAAAAGAATGATGCGTATATTTCGATGCATGATTTTAGCTTTGTTGTAAATTTTCTTTCCAATTTTTGTGAACTTTCTCAGGTCGTAAAATTCAATTAGTGACGGGCAAAGTTTTCCTCTTATTTTAGTTAGACTCAAACAATATCAGATTGAAGAGAGAGGTGGATTTAGGATATTAAGCAGAGGTAGGGAGCAAAAAGAAACGTTCATTTTTACAAATAAATGCATGAAAAAGGAAACGAAGTTCAAACATCAAAGACAAGAAAGTAATATGTAATCCAGCATCTTTCACTTACATTTGAGTCGTGGCTTTTCAGACTTGACAAAAGACTGAAGAGGAACAGGTAATCAAAGAAATTTATCACAGAACCAACAGATATTAAAAAATTATAAAGAATAAGACGTAAAACTAAACTTACATTAGATATTAGTAATAGTAAAAGTTTTAGTAAACTCCAGTACTAACATTCAATCAGCAATTGGTAGATTTTTCTTCTTTTTTTCCCCAGTAGGACTCAAACAATATTTGATGGGAAATGGAAATGTTAACGTAACGAAAGATTAATCAGTTGAATAAGATCGACACCAAAAGCGTTGGAAGGAATTCGAAGAAGTAGAAAAGAATCAAATGTGCCATCAAAGAGATCAATATTTGATCACAAAAAACATTCTCTCAATTCCTCTCCTTCCCAGACACACGTGTTCGTAAGCGTACACACACACAATTACAGCTGAACACACACACACGTACAGTGAATTAACAAATTGGAAGAAAATATTTTCAAGAGTTTTAAAGAAAGGTTATACTTATACTTCTTTGGGAGAAGTAAATCAGATTTGTGAACAACGGAAAAGCCAGCAGGGTATCTGGAAAGTGCTCAGAGAGCGTTCACCTCAGCCAACACCATTGTCAAGAAAAACTGGATGAAAATCAATTCATAGATAGCTACAATGCAGGGGAAATGCAGAAATTCCAATATCTACATCAAAATTAAATCGATCCTCGCTTAGTCAATGGAATCTAATTGAAATTCGTCTAGACCCTTTGGAGATATTGTGAGGACAAATATGAATGAATTCTTAAATGTATGAGAAAAAAAAATGAAAATATATCTCTCAATCGAAAAAGTAATTCCTGGATCCGCTCCAGAATCAACTGATTCCTCCGTACTACATTATCTACCTTCCAAGCAAATCTATATTAAATTATTGAGAACAATTGGAAATATTGCGTGAACTGACAGCCACGAGTGAATACATGCACCTTTTCCATCTCCGTTGGCAGATGTAAACGAAATGATGCATGTACGTCGATGAATAATTTTTCTTTTCTTTTACTTTTTGTGGTGAATTTTCTCTAATACTAAAATTCAATTAGGAATGAACTTACTTTTGTTCTTTTCTTGGTAGAATTCGAACAATACTTGATGGGAGATGGAGATGCTGTCGTAACGAAAGATTATTCAGCTAAATGAGAACGACGACACCGAAAGCATTGAAAGAAAATCGAAAGAGATAGATCAATACTTGATCACAAAAGAACTTTCTCTCCCCCCCTCTCTTTGTTAGACACGCATACGTAGAAAGCGTGCACTTACAATCACATACAAGCATACACGCAGTGAATTGTCAAATCAAGAGAAAATGTTTTTAAGAGTTTTAAAGAAAGGTTATACGTCATTCTCTTCTGTTCTACGCGAGTCTGTTACATTGGGCTCGACTGAATTTCCAACTTCGTTGGCAGGGGTAAATCAGATTTGCGTGCAACAGAAAATTAATATATCTACAAAGCACCCAGGGCGCACACCTCAGCCAACGCCATTGCCAAGAAAAAAATGAATGAAAATCAATTCATATATAGCTACAATGTAGAAGAGGTCAGTGTAGAAATTCTTAGACCCACACCAAAATTTAATCAATTTTTGTTTTTAAGTCTTGGGGAAGATATATACACTCATGGGCCAAAAAACGAGCCAAGCACTGTCTATCATATTAACGATCTTAACACAATAGATATGGACGGATATTAAGGCCAAACTAGTTGGGATAACTTTTAGGAACGCTGACCATCTATGGGAAGCAGTCGGAGATGAATGAAACGACATCGAAGCAGCACACTGTAAACAACTATCGGACAGCTTGCCCAAACGGTTCAGTTTTTTTTTTTCTGAAGAAAAACAAGAGAAAGGCAATCCCATACTGAAACGTACTCTGTGCACAAACTCTGCACAGACTGTTGTATAACATTATCGAATATTGCACCAATAATTGTTAGAATGAAAGGATAATTGCAAAGAAAATTGATAAAAAGGTTTGCCCCACTTTTTTTTTGCCCGGGGTTGTACGTTATTTCCACTTCACTCTATATGAGATTGCGTATTGAGCTCGACTGAATTCAAAACTAAATCGTTTTTTTCCGAAATAATGTTTGTTAGGGTGATGTGTTGATGACTGACACAAAAGCGTCTTTCTTCGATATAAAAAAGATTTTTAGATGGCGAAGCGCAAGTAAAAATTATGCTTATCTTTGAAAGCGATTCAGATTTTTTTCGATTGTACAGGCTTAATTCATAACGGAAATGTTGCGAATAAGAACTCGGAGGCTCTCAGATAGAACCTACCTCTGGCAACACCATTGTCAGTAAAAATACAGATAAGATGCTGGGGAGGTAACAGTGAAAATTTGATCAACTCCTCAGCCTATGGCCAAGCCTACGGAAAATGTCGTTGAAATGTATCGAAAACTTTTGGAGATACTGTGAGCACAAACAATACACTAATGTATAAAAAATATTTCTTGGTCGAAAAACAATTCCTTTATCCACCCTGAATACCAACCAACTTTTCTTTACCCGATGGCCAACACTTCCTCGAAATTTCATTGGAATTCATCGTGAACTTAAGGAGATATCGTGATAACATGTAGCCAAGATGCAGGAGAGGTGACTGTAAAAAATGCAAATCAACCCCCAAAATTCAATTGATTTTTCCCCAAAATCACCGACCCTACCGTAAAATGACATTGAAATTCATTGAGAACTTTTGGAGGCATTGTGTGAACAAACCTGGGAGAATACAAAGGAATAAAAACATCTTTTGAAGAAAATTCCTGGATCTGTACCATAATTTAGCCAATTCTTCTTTAACACATGACCGGACCTTCTAGAAAAATTAATTGAGAACCTTTGGAGATATTGCGAGGACACATAGCTACGATACTGGGAAATTAACTGTAAAATATCCTGGATCCACTCCCTAACCCCCCAAAATTGGACAGATTCTTCCTTAGCGCATGGCACACGCTCCTACGAAATGTCATTGAAATTCAATAAGAACTTTTGGGAGATATTGTGTGGACAAACAGACATACGTACAGACACACACACACACATGAGTGAATACATATACCTCTTCAAATTTTGTCGGCTGGTGTAAACCAGATCATTTTAGATTGATCAGTTAAACACAACAGTTCCTTTATTTGGGAGAAAATTTTCAGATGACAAATTGCTGATAAAAACTAGAAAGCACTCAGAGAGTGCATACCTCTGCCAACACCATTGTCAAGGGGAGTAATCATCCATGGATCTGCTCCAAGATTTACTCACTTATTCCATGGTCCATTGTCCAACCTTACATAAAATTGCACTGAAGTTCATTAAGAACTCTTTCAGATATTGGGTGTTGGACAGATATGAATTTTTGGCGATATTTTGTGGTAGTGACATGGGTCCGACCGAAAATTTCATTGCTTCTTTTGTAGCCTATTTCCTACTCTTCCAGAAAATCTCATATAAATGGAATTCCTCGATCCGCCCTCGAATTTGACCAACTTTTACGTACAGCTTTGTCCACCTACCTACAAAATTTCATTGAAATTTATTGAGATATCTTGTGGAGAGACAGATGGCAATATAGAAGGATAGACGGAAAGGCATAACCGAATACATATATTTCTCCATCTTTCTTGGCAGAGGTAGTGATGCAAATCTTGAAAGCGATTAAGAGGGACTTTTTTGCAAACGTTGAGATTTACGGCGCACCTTCTGGCATGGAGCCAAAGTTCTCACCAATGCTGAAATTCCCCCCTTTATTTTCTCACCTCGCCTAATATGAAAGGAAGACAAGTAGTACGATCACATTTTCACAGGGTGTGAGACTTTTAAGAATAAAATGAATTAAAGACTATGTGAACCATTAAGATATGAAAAGAAAGACAAGATCACTTCTCTAATCGTAAAAATTCTGTTTTTTTACCATCATTATTATCGTCGTTTTGCCGATCAAAGTAAACATTGATTTTGAAAAAGTCCAGTTCTATGTAATAATGGAAATTTGTTTTTCTCCTTTTTAGATAAAAATATCGGCTTTTTTCCCTTTTGAAGAAGCAAGAAAATTCTTCGAAACCATTTTTAAAAAATACTTACGTTTATGAGATAAAGTGAGGGGGGTATTCAGTATTGGTAAAAATAAATTTGACTCAGCATCAAATAGTACGCTCCAAATCTCCGCACTTGCCGACTTCTCTAGAATTCTGCAGACTTAATCCATTGCGAAAAATTTGGAAGTAAATATTATCGGAATTGGGAAAATGTAGGTAACGGAAAAGTATGACGTTTTTTTTATCTTTACTTTCCAAGTTGAGCTTTGTAGTGAGGATCAAAGGAAGACTAATGGGAAAAACCTGTGACAAAATACAAATGGCCGACCATAAATGAACCGAAGTCAAAGAGAAGCGTTCGCGATTTTTGTCGTTTTATGTCGTAAAACATAGAGATATTTGTCGCATCTTGGCAGCATTGATATTTTACATTTCCACATTTCACATACATACGTCATAATATCATACATACATTCATTGTACACTTCATGTTTTAAGCATATTAGTAGGGGCGGAAATGGGGGTATGGTATATACTTACTTCTCAATTTCGTCTAACAGAGACATCACCGTATGTCTAATTCTTAAAAACCGAACGTTACAGAATACCTAGTTCCCGAAACTCATTTCAATCAGTACCGGATTAAGTTGGTGCGGGCCTGTTGTATGTGTTATAAATACGTCCCAAATTTTAAAAAAATATACATGAAGATTAGAAAATGATTGTTTTTAGTGAAGTATATATATATATATATTATATATATATATATATATATATATATATATATATATATATATATATATATATATATATATATATATTGCATTTGCTATAATTCGATAAATATGTCTTATATTTCAGTAATAGTATTACTTCTTCGTTTTGATTCTTGCATAGTGGCTATGACTTCAGTTTCGAATACCTTCGTATTTATGCATCGTATATGTACCATGTAGATACCATACTCCCATAATTTACTTCTATTAAAATAATAAACCCAATTAGTGATGGTTGACAAAAATCGTTAACCTTAAATTCCCAGTCGATCATGAAAGTTGGAGACAGTACAGTACATAGTATTAGAAGATCTGAATCAGTGGATTGGAATTGATAGCTTGCAAGCATTCGGCGAGGGGCCCTTGGGAGTGTAGGACCTGTAGCGTATGCTATTTTCGCTACATAGTTAATTGGGTTCTGTCTTCAATATGTCAGTATGTTTACTAAATGCTCTCCAGCCAATCGTTAAACTCGGTTTTATTTCATTTTTATGGTCTTTCTCTAACTTCATCAACACTGATCTAAAAAAGAGTTAATTCGTCCCAAAAACTCTTTGAATATTTTGTACTGGTTCATACTATTCAAAGAAATTCATTGTTATATTGGAATTTCCATGAGATTATTATTGGATAAATAAACAAACACACGCACACACACACTCACAGGCTCACGCACGCGCACGGTTCTGTCCAGGGTTCCTACCGCAGCAAAATTCGTCTGTCAAAGAGCACAAGTCAAATACTGTGGTAAAATTATTCAAATCATAAGGATAAATAACTCGCAACTGGCCTCATCACACCACAGTTAAAGAAGTCTGTAGACGTGTGTGTGCGTGCGCGTATGTGTGTGTGAGTGTATGTATGTGTGTCACGCCGAATAGGTAAAATTTCCTAATTGGGAGAATTTACTTATTTTTTGTAAAATGAAGTTTGATTTTACTTTGATCACATAAACTTTTGATTGCAAAAAAAAAAAAAATTGTTTAAATCCTTGTTTTGATCAAATGAACTTTTGATCAAATTAAAAGTATTACTTTACTTTTTGTAAAAAGAAAATTGATATTTCGCCAACTAGACAATCTCATCGATTCAGCGTAACATATGTACCCCGATTACTCAACAACTGGCCATTGCATGAAGCTGATATTCGTCAAATATACCAGTCAGTACACAAGATATTGCAGTGTCGAGTCTTATAGTTAGGGACCAGCAATCCTCGAGGAAACAATACACGGTGATTACTCAACAGCTATCCATTTTATGAAGTTAACATTCGACAGGTGTATTAGTCAGCACATAAGGCAGTGCAGCGTCGAGTTTGGAGTTTTTCAGATCAACGGTTCGCCAGAAATCTAATCAGAATAAAAATCAAAAATATTGAAGAGAACAGATATTTCTTTTATATTTATTGCTATGAGTTATCTCCCCAGACTTCCGCTCCTTAGAATGATCTAGATTTAGATATAAAATATCGAAATTGGCAACACTGAAGAGAAGTAGCTGAAATGCTTCGAAGTCGCAGTTTTTTTTTTTTTGTTGTTTTTATGACGGGCGGAAAATTATTTTAAATGATTATTATGGCAGGCTGCACCGTAAACCATTAAGTCTTGCCCGTCAATACATGCGCCTCAGGAAAGGGAACTGCCCTAGTTTATATCATACTATAAGTTCTCATTCTGCTTTTCAGTTTTTCTTGGAGGTGGGGGTTACCTCAAATTCGCTGAAACGGTACATTGTAGTTATATATATCAAATTGAATTACCCTTAAAATGCGTGAAAAATTCGGGTGATTTGTAATTTCATTATAGTGTGGGGTCTGCTTCGCGCTCACCACCTAAAAAACGATTATTTATGGGAGATGGCTACGTACTAGATACTAATTATAGAGTAGTCATCATTGTCTACCTATTCATTCGTTTATTCGTCCATTTGCAAATTTGCAGGTTGCACTACTTTTCTCTCAAAGGATAGTGAAAATTTAAAAATTCATTGATAATATCTTCGATATTTCTCCCGGTAGGGTGACGTTGCTTGACGTTTGCTTTTCAACCATGTAGGCCGTCGGCTTATGTTTAATTAAAACAATATTCATGCCTTGAAAATGAATTGTAAACTGAGAAAAGGTTTTTAAAACCACTTTCCCTCGTGATTTCCAAAGTTTTCCATTATTTGTATTCTTCGAAATGTGATTAATCACACGAGGAAAACTTATTGAAGCATTGACAATCGAAATGATTCAAAAGTTAAGTTTCTAGTTGCAAAGTTGGCCAGTGTTGAGTATTTACTACAAGCTAAAAAAATGACTAAAGCTTTCAAATTTGTAGAAAAAGTCTCCCTTCAATTTTGACCACTTGAAGAATATATATATATATATATATATATATATATATATATATATATATATATATATATATATATATATATATATGTATGTATATATGCATGTGCGTGCGTGTGTTAGTGAGTGTGTGTGTGTGTGTGTGTATTAGGAAATGGATATATGTGATTCGACAGAACGAATTATGAATTGAGTTATACTATATAGAAACTTATTTGAAATGATCTCCAGTCATTACACGGTTAATGTATCACTCAACCCAGACAACGCAAAAAGAATGAATTGAAGAAAATGAAAATAAAATTTCCTGCAGCAGTTCCATTTTCTTTAATTGTTTATTTTGTTTACGTCGTCTAGGTTGAGTGATACATTAACCGTGTAATTGACAAACAGACAGACGGTGTGACACCTCTCGCTAATATATACAGATGATTTGCTTTGGGTGACTTGAAAAACGATTAAACAGAGTTTCAAAAGATATTTTTTCGCAATATGGAGAGCGAGAAAAAATTTCGAAAGACCTTTGATATTTCGATACAATAGAGCAACTTCGAAATTTATCGAAAAATCGTTATTTTATTCAATAAAAGGGGATTGCATCATCATAAGGCCTCAAGGAATTTTATGAGGCTGTGCAAAGCTCTTCATCTCCAATCGCAAAGCACAAACACCCTCGTCTTTTAGCCATCCTGTTTCCATCTGTTACGGTAAGTAATGGGGAAGTAGTGCACAATTGAGCATTTTGAGGATATTTTGTGTTTTATGCATAGGTCTTCTTTCTCTTCGCGCAACCCCCTAATAAACACTGGAAAAAGGTCAGAAGAAAGAATTCATGTTTGAACGTCACCTAATACTACAATGCAAGACTTGTTAGACAACTAAATAAAGCCTGCTGAGAGCATGCCTCTACATCGATCGGAACTTGAAATGGAGACATTAAACTTTGATTGAAATAAAGACATGGCGAAGTATATCTTAACAAGAACCATAAGTTCAATAATGCATCCACCATCTGTGGTAGTAATAGCAGGCGGAGAAGGAAGAAGAGCAAGTCGTCTTTCTTTCAGTCAATCGATTTTCGTATTTGTTAGATATTACGATATGGAAATTTTCCAAGAGTAATTTTCTTATTTTAATCATTATTGGCCATTTTCTTTCCGTTTTTTTTTTTGGGGGGGGGGCAATTCTTTTCGTTTTGGGGGCCAATTTTTGGCTTTTTAAAATATGCAATTGCCGAAATCGTGCATTCTTTTATGGCATCATAGCAGTTGGTTTCTTAATGATGTCACACTTTTGATTACATCAAACCTCTTTTTTTTCCTTCCATCCCCTTCCTTCCTTTCTTACTACTTTTGTTGGTTAACGTATCTGGAACCGACCGACAGACTGAAAAGCGTCTTATGGAGATGTGTGGACACACCTAAGAGAAAAAACGAAAACATTTTCTCATTCATGAAACTTTGATATTCTCATATTCATTGTCTTCACTTTCACGTACATCAAATAATAGTTCACTAACAGCAAGGACGTGTAGAATTACACGCGCGCACACACACACACACACACACACACACACACACACACACACACACACATATATATATATATATATATATATATATATATATATATATATATATATATATATATATATATATGTATTATCGGAAGTAAATCAACTCGAATAATAAACAGTGTGATTTTCATGGTTTGTTTGTCGTTACACAAGACTCTTTCACTGAGGTGTAAAACTGGTGAGCAAATAATTCCTCTTCACTGTTTTAGACTATGAACTATTCCCGGTGAACGAATTTAGTATTCTTTTTCTAAAAAAGAAAAAAAACGTACCATTCGAAATATATCCGTGGATTTTTTTCTACTGGGTTCAACGAGAAAATCATTTGAGAGGAAAAAAAACTCAGATCAGGACAGACATCAAATAATAATGGCTGTTGTTAGTGGGTTCGATCCTCATCGGATCTCCTAGTATGGATGGTGTGATACCAATTCATGTCAGTTAACTACGCATACATAGTGAACAGAGTGATTGTCATAGTTTGCTGTCCGTAATACTCGACTCTCCCTCTCAGGGGTAAAGTTTTGCTGATAAAAGAGCCCACTTCCCACGATTTGAAACTATGGACTCTTCAACTGAAGCAAATTTGCTATCATTTTTTATACTCAGGCTAACCAGCCTTATAGTCAATAAACGATAATGATGCAGTACAATTATCTTATGTAACCCCAACTTGACGTTCCCGTATACAAAAAAAGACTTTAATGTTATTTGCTGGTGCTCACTCCATTGTATCATCCATGCTCAAGGTCATGCATCTCTGTCAAAGGTCAAATGCACCATCTGACATCTGGATTATACCTTGAGTCATACTTGCTTACACTGCAAATGGTGGGTGAAACACTCATCGTGTAACATAGTTGCCACTGAAATATATTTCGAATATACCCCCCTATACATACGTATTTGAAATATATGCGTCCTCTTCCCCCTGGATATATGCTTCTGTTCCGCCCTGGAAAAGTGTCAGCGGACGCCCATGTTTACAGTATTCGTAAGCTGACACAAACACTGGGAAACAGGTCGCCAAGTTTAAATTCTGTTCGTAAGTACAAGTCTAATCGCTTTAAACGTGTACTTGCCGAATTTACCCAATGCACTTTGGAAGAATGAATGCTATGAAATCCTAACCATCACGGTCTGTAGGTTATTGTTTTGCTAACGATGTAGCTTTCGCTTGCAGACACCGCGAGGTATTCCCGCAAGAAATCAAACTTTATTGAAGCGGACAGTTAATCCTGCAACAACATTATCTACCAAAACGTAAAACATGGACTTGGTGTAGAAGGCCTCTTCTGGTGAATCATCTGTGTCATTCTTTTCGGCTAACTTAACTTGAGGTGTGTTTTCATCATGTAGCCCTATCCTCTTGAGTCAAACTCCTCAACATCTACGAGAAAAAGTTTTATTTCTATCTCGAGTTGACATAACTACCTTAGCTTCATTTATCTCAGTCAACCAAGTGGGAAAGTATATGTATTCGGTTGTGTCCGTATGCCTGTATATCTGCCCACACAATATCTCCAATAGTACTCTATCAATTTCAATTTTGGGGGTGGTCGGACAATGGGATAAAGTAAAAGTGGTCATTTTTTCCCATAAATTCATGTATAAGCCTATGAGTGTGTGTTCACGATGTCTCCAATAGTTCTCAATGAATTCCAATGGAATTTTGTAGACATGTAAGGAATGCTGTAAGGAAGAAGTGGTTAATTTTTTTCAAACATTTTTGTGTACGCTAATGACTGTTCACATGATATCTCCAAAAGTTCTCAATGAATTCCAATCTTGTGTCAATGGAGGGAATGGAGTAAGGATGTTGTGATTAATTCTTGGAGTACATTCACTCAAAATTATCCCCCCCTCCGTCGTAGCTATGTGTCCATACCACATAATATCGCCAAAGTTGTATGTCTATCTACTAAATATGTCTAAACTTTCTCAATGAATTTCAATGAAATTTCGTGGAGATATGATGAATGGGGTAAGGAAGAAGTGGTTAGATTTTGGGGTGGATCATTGCACAATTTCTTTCCTTGAAAATGGGATTGGCAGAGATATGCGATCTCTGAATGTTTTCTAGACCCAAATGCGTTTCAAGTCGTTTAAAATCTGTTTTTTGCCAAAAGTTTTGACAAATCTGTGAGGAGTGTTTCACAGTTTGCTACTTCGACATTCAACGTGGCATTTCTGGCTTGGCTGACCTTGTTGAAGTTATCTACGAGAGTTGATAGTTTGTACCACGCAGTTGACATTAACACAAAGGCATAGATGTCACATAGAATGAAACTCTATCAACCCCATTCAGTGTTTTTTGCAGTCAATTTTGGCTTTCCCGTTGCAAATCTAATGCCAAGTAGCTGTGCTGCAAATGGTTTTATGCTTTCAGCACGATTTGACCATCTTGTTTCAAATATGACATGGAGAGATGCATTTTATGGCCAAGTTCGACAAATCTGGATTTTTTTTTTTTAAAGCATCTGACCATGAACTTTTCGGTTTGGCCATGTTTATTTTCCTTTTTTGATTAAAAAAGTGAAACGAACCAAAACGAAACGAAACTATGTTTGAAATTGCACTTCTTCTTATTATCATTATTATCATTATTCAATCTCACACCAGTTATTATTATCATTATTGTTGTTGTTGTATGTGCCTAGAGTCGATGAAGGATCAAAGGTAGCAGGAAGGGGTCTAAAAAGTCTTCAAATATCTGGCAACCTCCGTGAGAACAACCAATACCGCTTCGCAGAACTTCCCACCACTTCGGACCGGAACTAATCAAGTTGTGGACAGTTTGAATTGTTCTTAAAAAGGTTACTGCTTCAGAGAGACTTTTTAAAAAAGTTTCAAATACGTATTGCAATCAGGGGCGTAGCTGGGTGACGATTTAACATCGCCCCTCTGGCTTACCAATGGAGGGGTCCCCGAAAAACGTCATGAATAGTAGTTTACCTACTGCATTTTTACATTATACCTTAATAGATCTCATTGAATATTGGGAGGGGCCCCTCAAGAAGCCAAGCATCCTCACCGGGCCTTCAAATCTAGCTATGTCATTACTTTTGAAAGGACTGCCAACTCAACAAGCTCACTAGCTAAAGGCTTTTGAAAGGTCTGCCCACGGACCTCCAGCAATACCTATGTAAACCCTCAGGCGTCCGCCACCCTCAGATTGGGAACCACTGCGCTGAATAAGGAGGGGCTGCTCTGGAAGCCAAGTTCCCCTCCCGGGCCTCCAAATTTCTGATTGCAATAATTTGAACTCTTTGGAGTTTCAACTGTAAAAATAGTAGCATATCATTAGTATGAAAAAAGAAGAGAAAATACTTCAGTTTACACGGTGTAGACAGTTTTCAATTTAACATTTTCATTATCCAAAATTACTTCAATTTACGCAATCATTGATGCCTATCGTCAGGTAATTTGAACTCGATAATTAAAATTCCTACAAAAACAAAATATCTGTCATAAAAAATTATGATTCAACGAAAATAGTCAATTTAACGATTACTATACTGAGGTTTTAAAAAAAGTATAACTTATCTTCTATTTAGAATATATCTAGAAATGCATTTATTCACAACAGGCGTCTATTAGGAGAAAACTTCTTAGATTTACAAAGTGATTCATGTCTTGAATGGACAAAAATGACAAAATCGTCTTTCTCTGTGTGTATGGGCCATATCAAACCCAAATGATTATCAAGCTCGTTTAAAAAAACCGTTCGAAAAAAAAGAAACCCCAAAAGCGTGCCATCTTGTATTCGCTCACCGGTAGACGATAGTCAACTATCTTATGAAGAGACGTATATCGATTCAGAAGTTTCGTCACACAGCTCTACCCAAGAAACCTTCGGGCCTCCCTGGGCCCCTCCAGGCCACGGTGCGATGCACCGGCTTCGCCACTCTCTAAAGTCAATATTTACCTCTGGAAACGAAGTTGGAGAGGTATATGTATTCGGTCGCGTCTTTCCGTCTGGTTCTTGTCTTTGCATCTATCCAAAATACATCCATAAAATGCTCAATGAATTCCAATGAAATTTTGTGAAAGGGTAAACAATGGGGCGAGGAAGAACTGATTTAATTTTGGGGTGGATCCAGGAATTTTTTTTAAAGAGAGATATTTTTAAAAAAATGTAAAACTATCACATATAACTATGACGTACTGATTTCTTTTCGATGATGAAAGTTACGATAAAAGTGGACATTGAAATTGCTAACAAATAGATGTGTATAAGAATAAATCATTTGCTTTGCAGTTTTGTTATGAATTGATTGTGCGTTAAGTGTATTTAAAATATTGTTTGACAAATGAATAGACGGAGACAGAAAATTTTAGTTAGTTTGATGAAAAAAAGTTTTCTTACAAGAGGGGTTAAATAAGGTATTTGAAAGTACAGACACAATTCGACTTTCGACTTACTTAAGCACTTTTTTTTATTAAGAATGTTTTTATGTGGGTTATGGGGTTATTCTAAATAAATTAAATCAAATTTCGATTGAATTATAACTATCTTTTTATTTCTATTTATACATTATGGTCATGTGACACCGGAATTTTCAGCAGTATTAAACGTTTTGATCTGCGATTAAAAATATAAATCGGCAACACTTAGCGAAAACCGACTTGAGTTCAACATGCGGTTCAATCGGCGATAATTAGGTCGGATCGTAATACAACCAAGCTTAAGCTTTAGTTTAACCAAAAGGCGGCGTAACCTCATATAAAGTCAGGTAAAATAAAGTAATTTGATTGATGGATAATGATGTTATAGATTTATACGAATCATAGATTTCTAGAAAGAACTGGAGAACTTTTGTAGCAACCATACATCCGGGATGAGCATAAAGTCTTTCCACCACGTCCACCAGACATTATTCCTCTTGACATTTTTTTCTTTATTGACGCTTATACGAAGAACAAAGTGTTCAGTTCAAAAGTTCCTGATATTGAAACTTTGAAGGCAAGGATAACGGATGATTTATCAATGGTGACTGAAGTGATGCTTAAAAACACATGGCCCGAAATCAAGTATCGCTTCTCTGGGCAACAAATGGAACACATGTTATAGTTCACGGATAACAGAAAAAATCTTTCCGTTAAAGTATTACTGAAATCAGATTGTCAGTCCTACAGAACTTGTCCAGTTTGTTGTATGGTAAAGTATAAGGAACACATTACAAAAAGGGATGATTTTATTGCAGTCAAATACCTTAGCCTTCTTAGTTAGTTACCCGATGTGTCCATGAACTCTTCCGCTTGTGGCTACTTTTCGCATCGTCAAAATTAACGGTTTCTATAGAAACAGCTTCCTCTTTTCTACTGTTATCTTATTGCCTGATCTAATTCGTTATAAACACTTCAATGCAGTTACATACAATACACACACCTAATATATACAGTGGATTTCCGTTAAAAGGACGCATTGGGACAAACGAATTTTGGATAAAATAACTGGCTGGTCAGATTAAACGAACAACTTATTTTTCATGCACAAGACACCATAATTTTCTTTCGAATTCGAAGGGGGCAACTTGTATAAAAAAAAAACACAATGACTTGCGTACTTTCTGCTTTTTTTGTTGTTGAAAATTTGAGTTGAGCTATAAGTATTTGAAAGATAGTTTTGAGAGCTTATATATTTTTTTCTTTGATTCTGTTATGTTATTTCTGTTCACTGCTGCTTAGTCCGAAAAAACGGTGCATCGGTCATAATAAACTAAGTAAATTAGCCATGATTAAAAACAGAATCGGTTCTTACAAGATTGCACCTATTGTGTGGCTGGTCCTAAATACACAAACACCATATACATATATATGTGTGTGTGTTTGTGTGTGTGTGTGTGTGTGTCATTGAGAAATGGGCTTATAATCCGATAGAAATAATGAAAATTATGAAAGCATTATATTACAGTAAATGTGTCATTTGGCCTAGACGGCGTAAATAGAATAAGCAATTGAAGAAAAAGAAATATTGGACTACTGCAGGAATCAAACCTGCGACTGTCGGATTAGATAATCATTTCTTTATAGTATGATTGTCTGCTTTAAGAAACAGTGGAGCAGGCATTGACAGTGGGTGAACAAGAATTTGGACTTAAGGTAGTCATTTGGGTATTGAAAGTTATAATCTTATATAGTTTTCTGCGTACATCAAAAAATACAGAGACAGCGCCTTTTTGGTATCTGTTTACTATTGAATTCCTATGAATTATTGGGCTCTGTGCAATTTTTCTGTTTCAAGTTGCAAAGATGAGATATTTATCTCTTGCAAATTTGAATCTATGTTCTCAAATCTTAGAAGCAGTAACGTGGAAAATTGTATTCTTATCGCCCCCCTCCCCCTCGGTTGCAAAAGAATATGAAGAATTGCAATCGTTTGCAGTTTTCCAGAGAGTATTGTGAATAAAAAAACAATGATCAGTTTCGGTTTTAAATGTTGTTTTTGAAAAAATATAGAGATATAAGTGTTTTTGTTTCTTTTGAGGCACCATGTCTTTTTTTATGTACATATAAGTGAACCCTCCATTTATCGAACCTCGATGCAACGAATTTCGGCTTTAACGAATCATAACGAACTTTCTTATCTATCGAATGAAATTTAATGAATGTGGCGCGTACGTGAACCATAACGAATTGGTGTTCTGTTAATTTTGTGGCTCGGCCTTTGGGGGCCTTTAGTTCAGGATCAACGTGTTGTATCTGTTTGCAGAACTCGCTTTGGTAGCCTGGCGCTGGTACAATGACGTGGTCGATGATGGCTAATTGAGGCTCGGTATTGCTCGGCGCGAGAGACCTCGGAATCGTCCTGTAGTCTCAAGAAATAACTCGGTCCAGTCCCAGAGGAGCAGTACGTTCCCGGGTAGCACCTTCCCATCGCACTAAAAGGGCTGGGTCGGACTTTCCCTGACGCTTCTGAGGGGACTGGAGCATTTCCTTCTTTTTTTTTTTTTTTTTTTTTTAGCTCTCCTGCGTACGGAACCCACGTTAAAAACGACCCTGTGTTACATCTTGCTCTTGTGGGGAAGCGAGTAAATTGGAAAGTGTAATATCTGTTCTCACATGAACGAAATACATAACTGTCTTCCCGTTTTCATTTTTAAACGATATTATGGATTGTGTTCAGTTTATTTTCTGCATAGATTTTAATTCAATTTGAATACTTTTTGAATTAAAAAAATTGTTATGAATCCTATTTATGGTCGTTACTGAAAAGCACGTGACCTAGCGTTCTAGTTTTAAATTTTACCGGCCCCTCAAAAGTGAATTTGATATCGCTTTATCATTTCTGCTTATCATAACTATTCATTATTTTTTTTAACTCATTAATTGTTTATAGATTTTGTATTCGAACAAATTATTGATTGTCTTGTATTTCTATGATTACATCATTGTGTGTTTCGTATGTAATCTAGTGTTTTAAAAAATCCAACGAAAACATTCAACAATAAAAATACAACCATAAGATAACTTTTTTTTTTGTCAATTAGAAAAAATGTAATTTGAATCAAATTAAATTCGTCAAGAAAGCAATTAAAATACAACTATAATAACGTTTAAAGTTGAAAACGAGAAGCTAACGATAAATTTTGTTGACGTGAGTAGAATAGATACTACACTTTGATCTTGAAATAAATGCCGCAAAAGGTAGGACCACGAAACTAGGATAGTGCCAAGAACTTTCTTACTATTATTTACCGAACGATGCGAGGTGGAATCGAAAATAGCACATGGTACAACCAATCTGTCGTTGGATTTACTGAACAATGTTAGTTAAATGCAGCAAATGACCGAAGTTACTTCTCATTTACAGAACGCCATATATATATATATATATATATATATATATATATATATATATATATATATATATATATATATCATACAGTACAAATCAGGGATGCAATATAACATAATATAACATAATGTAATATCCGATGTATGATGGGTTTATTTCATAGAGTACTCGATACATTCAACTTTAAATATTAAGTTGGTTTAAAGTGGAGCAAGAAATATAGCTGAATGGGGATTCGCTACACAAACGCGTTTGTGTTTTTGGCCTGTCATATCCGCCAGAAGAAGTCCAGACAGGGCAGAAACATAAACATGTTTGTATAGCGTATACCTATTCTTATATATATATATATATATATATATATATATATATATATATATATATATATATATATATATATATATACTTTAATTTGAAAGATTGTTGAGAATATATTATTCTCAACAGAAACGCTCACTATTGATTCAAATTTAATCAATTCCACAGCGATAAATTGACACTTACGAATAATTGGAAGTCACTATTTGATTTTTTTTTTTATTAGTAGTGTGTGATTGTTTTCTAGTACTAAAAGTCGTACTAGTCGATGATGCACTTATGTACTGATTACTTTTGATATTGCCAATACTAGGGCGGATCCAGAATTTTTAGCAGGATGGGTTTCAAATGGAGAAAAAAAAATTTTACTTTCACAAATAAACAGATGAAAAAGAAAAGAATTTTCCAGACATCAAAAGCAAGAAAGAAATATGTGATCCGGTATATTTCACTTACATTTGAGTCGTAGCTTTTTAATCACTAGAGTTGACAAAAGAGTAAAATAAATATTTTATCAAAAAAATTCACTGCAGACCGATGAATGAAGAATATATATATATATATATATATATATATATATATATATATATATATAGTGTGTGTGTGTGTGTGTGTGTGTGTGTGTGTGTGTGTGTGTGTGTGTGTATAAAATAAGACGAAAACTTATATCAGATGAAAAACAATATAATATAGATTTTTTTTTTAAAAGATTAATGTATGATTACTTGGGTTGATTTTTTTTTTTTCATTATTAAAAATTTATTTATCAAGATGTTTGAGAAATAAATTAATTGCGCCTTATCTGAGCATGGGACAGGATCCAGATATCCCCAGTGCTACCCACCACCCCTGCTGGATTTGCATTTGCGTTACAAGAATATGAGAAGCGGTAAAAATAAATGAAAATATATTTAAATTTTATTAGTTCCAGAGGGATAAATGGATGGTTACCATCATTTGTTTTTGCTGTATTAGTTGTGTATGATTGTTTTTTCTAGTATTTATCAGTTTTTGGGGTGGGGGTTTGTGCTGTAGAAACGTCGTTCTCTGGCTTCTTTGAAAGAGGGGAACGGCATTCCCTTGCTGTCTATACATTATGCCCAATCTGCGAATTCGACTAATTGGCGAAATTTACCAATTAGTTGTATAACAAGTCTCACTTTGATTACATACAATTTTGATTGAAAAAATTGTTGTTTTATATCATTGTTTTGATTAAATAAACAATGGATCAAATTAAAACTACGTATTTATCTATTTTTGGAAAAAAAAAAGTTGAAACTGCGAATTGACTTATTTTTTCTAAAAATAAGTTTGAAAACATAAACTTTTGATTGTGAAATAGTTATTTTACAAAAAATTGTTTTATATGCTTGTTTTGATTATATTAACTTTTGATCAAATTAAACTGCGTATTCGTTTATTTTTTGAAAGGAAAAGTTGAAATTTACTCAATTTGGCAATTTTGCAGATTTGTAACCTATATATCATCAAAATCCTCTTTCTGTTTATCTGTTTGTACCCTGAAATTAACCAAAACTGTGCAATATATATATATATATATATGTATGTATATATATATATATATATATATATATATATATATATATATATATTACAGAATACGTAAAAATCCAGCTATAGAACCTTGTTTCGCCCACTGGATCGCTACGCTCGCTATAGCAGGCAGCCCTGTAGTCCCTCGATTCTTTTTTTAGCTGTACATCACTGCTTCTAATTGTTGTCCAACCATATTAATAGTCCTGCGAAACAATAAAACTGTTACTAACTCCATCTAATAATACTAATGCTGAGAGGCAATTGCGTCTCTATGCCATGACGTCACTTACATTTCCATAATGCAATTTTAAACATACTTCTCAATTGAATACACACCTGTCTATTGTCCCGTCTTTACCTTCCATTCTAATCCAAACACGACTCATCAATACTCAGTCCATCAACATATAAAACTTACAGCCGTAGTAGTCGTTGCGCTTACTTATCAGTTTTAATATTGCAAATATGATTTAATAGTAATAATAGCATTGGCATCACTTAGCAATTCTTTTAGCAACTTTGCTTTGAGAGTGAAATAACGGAATGAACCAATATCGATTAATCTTTCACCTGAAAACTATCAAGTAATTGCTTTCATAAATATTTCTTATAGAATATCAGAAAAAAAGTTCTTTTTCTATTTATCTGGAAAACCTACTTTGGTTGAATTGATTGAAAGACTGGAGATTCGATCATTGGAATCAAACTTCAATTAAGCAAAGTAAACTTCTTTTTTATTTTCTTTGATGAATCTTATGTATGCAAAGGAGAAAAAATTCGATTTGGGCTTGATCTTTAGTTTTAAATGCTAGCGACACGCATATATCTATGTTGGTGAATTAGAAATGTCTGCTCCTATTAATGCCCTCTAAGAACATTACATACAAGAATGGTCAATTCGCGACTTTAACAAATGATGAAAAGGCAGCGATTTTGATTTCATCCAGGTTCAAGTCCCGGTGCACATGAACCCGAAATATGCGTTTTTATGGCCTAAAGGGAGGTACAAGTGACGTGACGGTTAACGGCAAGCAAATGGAATCGGTGTGCCAGGTTCAATGCTTTCCTCAACTAGGTCAGTAGTTACCAATTTATATTCTGGTAATAGGCCCTTCTTTGGTTGAGGTTTCTCTCCTGTATCTGGATGGCCTGGGCCCTAAATATTTTTGGATAATCAACTTGGCAATTTTAGATCTTTGACACAGAAAGTGTGTTGTCTTGATCATTTAAATGAATTTAATGAGACACACATAACAATTATGAATAAAATAAATGTTACTCTATACTATGTGAAAGGCTGCAACAGAACTTACCAGTTAAAGACGAATGTTCAGTCTAACATGAAAAGGGTTTTTGTTATCTTCAGGTCCTCTTTGAAGAATACATCAAAGGACAGTGATACGAAATATTAACAGGTTTTACACAGTTACATGTTACACACAAATTATTAATATGCATGAAGGAATATTAGTCAAGCCTAATTAATAATGTTAGTTGGAAAATAGAAATAGGAAAGAATTGATGCATGCAGCCTTCATATAGAAATACGAGTTGATATGCACACATGATTAGAAAAATACGTGTCTCTTTCACGACATTTAGACAGCAACTGACTCGTTGGATCCAGAGGGGAAGATCTGCGTTCTAATGGTTCACAAAATCAAAGAAACTGAAAACACGTAACAAAATAGATAAGTTACTAAGTTAGGAAAGGAGCCATGGTTTAAGGATTATTATTACGTGAATTGAAGATGAAATTTCGTTTTTCGAGTTGTTTTTAAAGGTATTCAAGCTTTTGGAATGTATTCGAACAGACTTCGTAGCTATTTATATTAACTTCTTACAAAGGTTCTTAAAAAATGCATGAATCCTATTCATCACCACCACCACCAGCTGAAATAGGTTAAATAAGTAAAATAGCAGTACTGACTTGGCTCTCCAGCCTTAAAGGGCAACCAGGCGAAATGAGAGAAAATTTTTAATTCAAAACCAGGACTCATTAAGGCAGCTAGCCACTGTCTTCAATCTTTTTCGGGTAATTCTTGTTTCAAACCATGTCGGCCTCGGCCCTTTTTTTGGGGGGGGATATCATCGGTGCGTGGAAAAGGGAGACAATGTAGGGACAGCCATCTGTCTTCCATAGAATCTTCCCTAAGCCTGTGCCCCTGGTGAAACAGGAAACAAGGCTTTCTGGATTAGTGCCTTAGTCTCGCCAGATTGACAGATGCCGTCACCGATGGAGGACATAAAAAACTAAGAAGCACTCAGAGACTGCATACCCCCGTCAACGCCATTGGCAGGGGAAGTAATTGTGCATGGATCCAACCAAAAATCTAATCGCTTTTTCCGTAACCTATTGCCCACCCTCCCAAAAATGATTCATGGAAAATGTTTGAGAACCTTTGGAGATATTGTGTGAACAGATATGAACTTTTGATGAGATTATGTCTTGTGGACATATAACTACGATGAAAGGGAAGCAATCGTGTATGGATCCGGCACCAGATTTAATCACTTCTTCCGTTGCATATTGTCCACCCTTCCACAAAATTTAATTGAAACTCATTGGAGATATCGTATGGACGGTCATGTGCGTATACATTCGTATATGGAGGAAAATATCTCTCAATCTGAAAATATTCCTGGATCGACCCCAAAATTTAATCAATTATTCCTCACCCCATCGTCTACCACTCAAATGATGTTATCAAAAATCTATCCAGTACTTTTGGAGATATTGTGAGGACAGACAGGCGGAAAGATGGAGAGACGGAAAGACGTCACATATGCCTCTTCAACATCGTTGGCAGTGATAATAAGCTCTGCTCTTGTTACGAAAAATGTCCCGCTTTGGATCAGTGGAAATGGAAAGTTCATTAGTTTGACTGGAGAGTCACAGCACAAGACCAAAGATTAAGATCTCAGGGCGCGGTCAAATCGTAGCTCATAATGTCTCTTTCAACATGTCGTTTAAGAGCATCGCTGCATTGAGGTGGTTACTCTAACAGTGGCTGGTTCGATTCCTGCAACAGCCCTATTTTCATTCATTGTCTATCCTATTTATGTCGTCTTCAGCGAGTGATATATTAACCGAGTAACGACGGGAGATGATCTCAAAAAAGTTTCTGTATAATAAAACGCAATTTATAATTCATATAGAAGTCCCGACATAAGAATTATAATTCCTGTCACTTATGTAAACTCCTACTTTTTTTATTACAATGTTTTTATTACAGTGCGTGTTCTGGGATTTAAAATAATCTCATGTGAAGTGAAGGAGCTGCATGGCGTAACGGTTAATGGTATGGACAATGGAATCGATGAGCCGAGTTCAAACTCACTTTGCATCAATGTCCTGGGGAAATGCTTGAACCTATCTCTTCTACTTCAAGCTACGGGTAAAATAGCAGGACAAACTAGACTTTCTAGCCCTGGGAGGCAACCAGGCAAGGAGAAGGACAACTCTGAATTCTAAACCAGTAGCTTAAGTCCCTAAGACAGTCCGACGTTCTTTTCATCTCCGTTCCGCCAACGACACTTGTGCCAGCTGTTGGACAACATCAGTGCATAGAGAGGAAAGATTTGCTGCATGGACAACCACCTACTTTCCACTCAACCCTGCTCAGTCCTGCGTTCTTAGGAGAACTGTACGTAAGACCTCCCTAGGGTGTTGAGTCCATGGTCTCATGAGATTGGCAGATGCCATCATGCATAACAAAACCAAATTTTCACAGAGCCCCCCTCCCCGATGATGATCACAGACCAGAGAAACAATGGACCTTCGAGTTTGGAGTTTTCTAAATCTATGTTATAATTTACGACGTGTCAGTCTGTTTGTAACAGAAAGCAAACAGAAAGAAGGGGGGGGTTAATACGAAAACACGAACACAAAATTGTCTGGTTGTGTTTTTACGTGTGTTCAGTGGCTGCTGGTCCGATCTCATCGCTGGTACGTCGAGGAAAGAAAAAATTGAGAGAGAAAGAGAGAGAGAGAATCAGGTTACAGGTGCACAAAAGAATTGGAGTGAAACATAAATATATTCGCTAAATGAGAACAGCCGAGTGTAGGTATTTTCGCTCATTTCGGCTGCTGGTAATATTACTACTACGATTACTTCTAATGCTGCTGCTACTGTTTCATCGTATTCCTCAAATGAAGATAATGCTCTTAGTTAATATTACGAACTGTGAAAATAAGAATAGTTTTATTCTATTAAATCTGGCCTTTGTTCTCCCTTATACACCCATGACTTTTTTCAGATTCTACGCTGCTTTAGATTTCCACCCTTCGATATATCGTAAGCAAAGTAACGGGTATTTTGTAATTGCTTTCGACAATTCATTGCCATCTCTTATCTTTTAGTTGCGTATGTAGATCAATCTTTTCAAGATTTTACATAACATCTTCTACTCCTGCAAAAGCTGCCCTACCTTTGAATTCTTGTTTATTGTCCACACAATATACCTGAAAGTTCTCAATAAAGTTCTATGACGTATTGTAGGAAGGTGTGCCATGGCTTACAGGAGAATTGATTAAGTTTTGAGAAGGATCCACGAATTCGTTTTCGATTGAGATAATTTTTTTTCTTTATTATTCTGCAACAGAGAACAATTCGTGACAACGGGAGACCAACACTTAATTAGAAAGACGTGAAAAAACTATTCAAGGGAGATAACTCAATATTAAAGTTTTATCCTTTGAAATACATTTAATTATTACAAGCTTTCGTCACGGCATAGTCTGAGGACTGTAACCTGATTGTTCAGTTTTTAGTGACAATGGCGTTGGCGGGGGTATGCAGTCTTTGGGTGGTTTGCAGTGTCTGTATACGATCTAGACTGCATTATAACTGTTTTTTCGAACTATTGATGATATATCTCTGAAGAATGACATTACAAGCTTTTATCACGGTATAGTCAGGGATGCGTAACCTGATTGTTCAGTTTTCTGTGGCAACGGCGTTGATGGAGGTATGCGCTCTCTGGGTGCTTTTTAGTTAACAATCTGTAAAAGTAACCTAGATATTCTGACAAAAGGTAAAACTGACTGACTCATTGGAATAGTTTCATCATTCCTTGTGTGAATTCGATCTCGATGGAAGTTTTCTTTCAATGAATTACTGACACCAGGAACGCTCTCAATGGTTTCTCAAGTGTCAACAATATGGCTTCTCTCTTGTTATCGTCTGCTAGAAGGAAATGGAAAAGGAACGACTCAAACGGGTAAATTCTCTATATTTAGACTTCTCTCCAAATCTTGCATGTGATCTTCTATTTTAGAACTAGTGAATACCTGTTATCGATCACCGTGGCCCATTAGTAGAGTTCTCGTCTCCGTTTGTTCAGTAGGCCGTGGTTCAATCCACCACCGAGTCACACCAAAGACTTCTAAAATGGTATTCAATGCTTAAACATTCAGCACAAGGGCTAGGATTGATAGCCATTTTTCCAAAGCTAAGGGATTACGGCCAAATCTAGTTAGATATACCAAAGTTAGGCAACATCGAGCCCGGTCAGTACCTAGGTGGGTGACCATTGGGGAAGCAGAACGAATTGCCTGCGTACTTAACCCTGCGACACTTTTAATGAGTGCATCAGTAGAAACGACAATACATACAAAAAATATCCGATGCTTTGCGAACAGTATGCCTAGAGCTGTGGTTTGTGGCAGTAAGTTCACACAGTATGTAATTAGAAAGGTTTAATGCAAGCTATGACGGACTAAAATTCTTGTGTTCGTTTTATTTTGAACTTGAAACAACTAAAAGGCTCATATGTACATTGGTTCGCCTTGGGCTTTATTGTTATTAAATTGCATAAAGTGGGTTTGGATCGAAATCACGAATGGAGAAAAATCTTACATCAAATTCATTTTCTTTCATTATAAAGGAACGGAGCCTATTGTTCATTATTTATTGGAATGTAATAAAATCGAATAAAGGGGCTTATTACGTAAGAAAAAATTCTGCAAAGTAACCTTTTCATAAATAAATTCAGTAATCAAAGAGTTTTGTACTCAAGACGGTGTGATAGATGGATGGATGGACCGACAGAGAGACACGTTGGAATTTATATCATAGATTGAAATATACTTCATTATTCAATTTTTTAACATATTACCCATTTTTGCAGTGACTAAGGTGATTTATGGGATTTTTGCGGAGATATAGGGTGTTAGCCGTTCTCGTCCAATCTATTTCCGATTGTTTGTGTGTGTGGGACAAAAATGATGTTTTTTTTGGCTTACACCCAAATGACCTTAGCCACCGGAAATGAGTTTGAACCAACCACCATAACAACAGCTGAAATTATTTTTCATTATTTATTAGTGATAGAAAAACAACTAAAAATCAAAATCTAAGAAAATAGAAATCATCTAGAAAGCACTAGCCATTGTCACTAAAAACTGAATGAAAATCAGTTCATATATATCTCCGATGCAGACGAGATGATTGTAAGACTCTCTGGATCCGTCACCAGATTTTAATCAATTCTTCAGGCCATTTCTCACCATTCCAAAAAATGTCGTTGAATTCGAGAACTTTAGGAGATATCATGTGGACAAACAGGAGCGAACACATAAACTCACGAGAAGAATAAAAGCATACCTCCTAACTGGAAAAAATCCTGGATCTGCCCCCAAATTTTACCAATATTCCCTGACCCCATGGCCCACCCTCACCAAAAATGTCATTAAAATACGTTGAGAACTTCTGGGGATATTATGTAGACAGACAGACAAACAGACACAGACAGACAGTACATATTTGGCAGAGATGCAAAATTAATAATGGTCAACAGCCGGAGTTATTAAATTGGTGTCCTTGCCGGAAGACAAAAAAGAGTTTCCATAGATTACCAATTCTTAAACTCTATCTACATTTACATTTTGTGGCCACTAAATATCCACATTGATCGGACAGTGACCACCAAAACAGCTTTGATATGCTGATTATGTTTTTAAAAAATCAAGAATTTATAAAACGAATAAGTGACATTTTATGCTACCAAAAGGTCGCAGACTTTCATGAACATTATTCAAATAAAGATGCTTTTTTTTCTAACCTTCCAGGGATTTTCATTCTCGAGATTTAATATTTCTCTTTAATCGATGACTTCATTTTAAAGCTTGGAGCAGGCGAAGTGGTTAGTTTATTTTGTTGGTCTCAAATATTCAGTGTGGCTACAAATGTAAAAGCAAAAATTTATCACTTTTTTTTTTTTAAAATATTTTCAGTATTTAGTTCGATCAGATAGTGTAATGGTTTGTACGTCTGCCTCACACGCTGAAGGTTACGGAGAGTGTGGAAAACCTGTTCATTAGGACAAATTTACTTATACACTCAATGATGTAATTGATAGATAGTGTGTAATTCATTAAAGGTCTAAATGGCAGTTTTAAATTCCCTCTAGAATTCTGTACTGTAGAATTGCTGATCTCATATCATTTTTCAATGAATGGCATCTTTTTTCGTTCAGTAGTAACACCAAATACGCACAAAACTTCTAAACCTTTTGAAAACCATCATCAACAAAATATTTTTGACAATAAAATCAATGAATTATTAGTTTGTTTAACTTATAATCACATTATTATCATTCATTTTCTTTTAAAGAATCAAACCTATTCCTAAATACTGACGATGTGCCTCAACCATTTCAGCGCTTGGCTCACTGTGCCGTGAGTAAAAAGGTTGGATATCACTGTTCTAAGCGATCTCAACCGGACTTGAAACTTGCACGGATCACTAAGCTGGTGCATACAAAGGAAACCAGGACTTCGTCACGGGCCCTATACTCCAGTGGGAGTCGTCTCCTAAGAGACGAACACTTCACTTAGTTATGATAGAGCTAATCTGCGTACGAGAAGCTAAGTTCCTTGTTGGATTAGTTTCCTTTACCCATTGGTAGTAAACCACAGAAAAAGGTGGGTAAGAAGCACAGTTATGTAAACGATAAATTAAGTCAATTGAAATGAATTATACAGATCCATGGTAAAGTAATAAACGAAATTATAATTGTACAAGTTTGGAAATAAGCTGTTTTGAGAATGAAGTTAAGTGTTTTGTACAAGTCAGTTGAGTGAGAACGTATTAAGTATCTTTGTGTATGTACTTCTGGACCGTTCGACATAGAGCTGTTCTAGACTTAACGGGGTTCATTAATAAGCTTTGAATTTAACCTTGGAGGAATATTATGATTTTTCACCATTTTTCTAAAACATGGAATGGCACAGCACGAATTGTAGAAAGTTTCCATTGTGGCAATTTATCAAAATAGAATATCAATTGCAGACGATGTTCATTGACAGCTGTTTTGAAGAACGGATAATTGACTGTCACATGATCTAAAACCTCCCTGGTAAATCTCATTACTATACGATCATTTAGAGTGGTCATTCTCTACGGGGGGTCATATGGTCCCCTTGGGGTCCTGGTACATTTGAAAGAGACCATTGACTGAGTTAATGATAAATGAATTTCTGTCTATCTGTTCATGTCGTACCCCCGTTTGACAGGGGGGCCTGGAACCCGAGAAAAGCTCTTAAGGGGCATAAGGGGCATTAATGAACATAAAAGCTTGAAATGATTGATTTAAGAGGAGGAAAGCTTTGATCTTGAACTAGAGTAGTGAGGCTTCCCTTAGTTCAGATAAAACCAACGATACCCACAGTAGCTTTATTGCTTCGCTAAAAAAATGTTTTAAGCCATTCATTAACCCAAACGAAGTTCGAAACATTCACTGACTCAAACTATTCAATCTGCAATAGAGCAAACTCATCTCGCACGCCATAGCTAGTGAGTACAATCTTCACCAGTGTTCCATCATTGTGCCGGATTAAGCTATAAGGGAACTCTGAGAACCATGCTTGTGTGGATAATCAATATTCGATTAAAGTTAAGTTCACACAATCTTCATAGAAAAAGTAAAGCAATCAAATAAAAAAATTACGCCGAATACATTTTAAAATACGGCTACCAAATTAAAGAATACACCGAATTAAAGAATACACCGAATTAAAGAATACACCGAATTAAAGAATACACCGAATTAAAGAATACGCCGAATTAAAGAATACACCGTATTAAAGGATGCACCAATCAGATTGAAAACTTAGGCAATAAAATTAAGAAATAAAACAAAACAATGAGCGAAATAAATCGTGGGTTGGATTTTCAATTTAAATGGCATATTTTTTAATTTGCATGGCGTATCTTTTAATTTGTTTGGTGTATTTTTTAATTAGCTTGGCTGGCACATTTTATAATTAGCTTGGTGCACTTTTAAATTTGGTTGCTTTTTCCCATTTATCGGTACCGACAACCATAGACGTACGAGCCAGGGGCACTGGCTGTACCCTCCGCCCCAATTCGAGCAAAATAGTGTTGAATTTCGGGTATACCAAACCCTTTACGGAACAGTTCCCATACGCTAATGCTGGCAACACAGGCAGTCAATGGCGCCAAGTACAAGGGGCACCTACCATGCGTCTGAGACAGTAGGACTTCCAAAATGAAAATTGGAAAATTGATAAATTAAACAGAATAAAAACAGTCAAAATGTGAAAGTTGGAAAATTCCCATTGAAATCAGGTGTTTTCAGGGATGTTTGATTGCTAAAATTTTTCTGTCGTGGTGAAACTAAGAAAAATAATTGGCAAACAAGATTCACCTGAAACTACTTTTTTAAAAATTTCTATTCATGAATTTTTCTCACTGTGAAACATAAATAGATCTATCTATATAACGACCATAGTCATTAAGTTTCGTTGTAGGTTTGCTTATCTGTTCACGTCACGATGAAGAGGACGTAAGTTTTACTCTCATCCTCTCTTTAAAGCTGATTAAATCGAGGAAGACTTGTATGACAGAATGTAGCCAGCAGCTAAAGTGTGACTAACTGCAATCGTTGTGTCTCTGCGTAAGTTTAGAAGACAAACACTTCACACTCTTCCTTTCTTTAAAGCTGATTAAAAAGAGGAAAAGAGCGAGACTTCTGTGATTGAAACCGATGTTCAAAAATTTAAAAAGTATTCGAAAACATAATCATTTTTTACAGACTATCTCTGCCAGTATGTTTATATTTCTCACTGTAAAACATAAAAATAGATAAATAAAATGACCTTTTGAAGGACGCAAAAGTACAGCTCGCCCTGGATACTACGAACCCTGAGACCGGGTCTGTTGACATATCCGTACCTACAGATACTTACACGAACCATTTTAAATTACGAGATGTCACTTAGGCCACAGGAACTGTCACAATATTTATTGACACAACTTCCCTTGACAACGCACTTTCCCTAGCAGCAACAAAAGCAGCAGCAGCAGCAGTCAACAAGCACCTTTAGCAAATATTGTATCACTTCCTCTCTAACTTGGACGATGTGTGACGACGAAGACCGATTTAATCTCAGCTCAGAAGCATACCTTGGTAAGTGCATGAAATCATCAAGTTGTTACATTGGGGGAAAAAATCGGTTTTAAACACGAACGTTTCGTTTTTCAACAATCCTGGTTTACTTGTTCAACGCCGTTCACTCAACAAGTGCGTCTACTTAGCAACAAGCCACAAATGTAATCAAATCTGTTGTCACGAGAAACTCAACTCACTCATCAGTTAATAACCCCCCTCAGCTACGTTTCGTGGGTAGGGAGTTATTTGAAAATGACCCACTTGTACTCGATGAAGGAGGGGGAGGAGGTTCCCTAAAAAATTCATTAATAGTATAAGATTAATAAAACAGCATTTTCCCAAGAAATCTCACTTGATGTTGGAGGAGGCCCTTCAAGGAGCCAAGCACCCTCCCACTCAAATAACAATTATTTGCTTAATTCTATGTGGACATTAAAATGGACTGACAAACTAATATTGCACGGCAGTTATGAAAAAAAAAAAGAAGACAAATGTCTACTCACTATTTCCGAAAGTTCTCTATGACTTTCAATGACAAGGGTTGCTCATGGGCTAAGGATAAATTGATTAAATTTTGGGTCAGATTTCACAAATTTGTTTCTGATAGAGAGATTTTTTTCATATTTTTTTCTTCATCATTTTTCACTCATGTTTATCTTCTCAATATCACCAAAACTTTTCTGGATTAGTTTTAATGACATTTTGAGGAAAGGTGGGCCATGAACTAGGGAAGAATTAATCAGATTTGTGAGTGGATCCAGGATTTTTTTTCAGTTACCTCCCTCGAATCGTAGCTGTATATGAACTGATTTTCATTCAGTTTTCCAGTGACAATCACACTGGTAATTGTGTGTGCTCTCTGAATGCTTCCTAGTTTTTGTGAGTGGACAAATAGATTGCGTTTGTTACGAGAAGCAATTGATATCTCATAAAGAGCAAAATAATGCAAATTAAGAAAAAAACGTTAAGAACCTAAGAAAGAAACCCAATGACTCCACAAGCTTGGTTGAGCTAGGGTCAAAGTCCCCGCCTTCATTAAAATCTAATCCTGGAGAAAGTTCCTAAAATCAGCTGATCTGATGCGGAATGCTTTGAAAGTAATAGAAAAAAACAGAGTTCATTTCTCCATGTAATATTATTCCAAAACTATGCATCTGATTTCAATTCATTTATTAGTTAGAAATTCAATGTTTAGAGAAAAAATCAAACACCTTTCAAGTTTGAAACAAACAAAATACTACAAGGAACAAAGTTTTAAAATCTTTTCCTAAAATGTATCTTACCAACAAATAGATATGCAAAAATTGATTTGTTATTGTTTGTTTGGTGAAATAAAATATATTCTATTCTGTTTTATTTATTCATTATATCGAAGAAATCTGACACTGCCATTTTGAGGGTTGTTTGACATGTCATCAGTTTTTGTGTACGTCATCGTTTTATGTATGATGACTCATTAGACACTGATGAGGTAATATCATTACTCTATTAAAACAGAGTCAACTCTTGAGTTAGACAATGAAAGCTCTCTGAATTTATCAGTGAAAGAATTATGAGTGCAGAGCCAGCCCAAGGCATAAGCAAACTAAGCAGCTGCTCAAGGCCCTGTGGCCACTAGATGGGCCCCTAAAAATGGTAAAGGCTTGCGCTGGCCCCTTATAAGTGGAATCATTGATAAAGGTTCTTTAAAATCCACACATAATAATTAGCAATGTGTAGATGTCATGTAAATGACATGTAACTGACATGTAAAATGGAATCTCATTCATGTAACTGATGCAGTAAAATAGAATTTCATTCATGTTCTAATGACAAAATAAAAATCCAGGATTTGAAGAATAATAGAAAAATAGAAAAAGTAATAAAAACAAAAAATAATAAAAATCTATCTGTAGTTATCAGGATGCCATTCTCCAAGCTCATGGCAATACAAATCTCCATTATATATGAATTTAAAATACAATGTGTATCCTTATATTTCATATATGCCATCATTTTTGACAACACTGGCGAACTAGTACAATAAAAATACTCTTGGCTACTTTTTAAAGATTTAGATGATGATGATGATAATGATGATGATTATCATTATGATTATTATTAATAATAATAATAATAATAATAATAATAATAATAATATTAACAACAAAAAAAAGGAAGGATTGAGACTGTACAGACCACAGCACTGCTATGAACTGCACGAATAATGAGGAAAGTGTAAGAAGTATAAGATCTACGACCCCCAACTGTTAGCACTGGCCTAACAGAGAAGGAGGGAGAAAAAACACCCAAATGGTAATGGAGGTATGAACCACAGCACTGGTGTAATAGGTGAGGGAGAGATGAGATGTAGGCTGCAGACCTGAGGAGACTTTCTGTCACTTAGCCTTCAGCGATGACCACCAGGCAACTGGTGTAAAAACTGTAAATCACAGTATTGCTGTGGTCTATTAGAGTGTGAAGAGGAGGGCTGGAGACTTGAGGAGATTTGTTGTCACTGAACCTCCAGCAGTAACCACCAAGCCACTGGTGTGAAATTGACCAGGCAACAGGTGTGAGATTGCAAAATAATAATGATAATAATAATCATGGCTGATAACTGATTTTGCCTGGAAAAGTTACATAATCAAAAGTTTTTTCAATTTTTGTTTAATAGGCAGTTCTGGAGAAAAAAATATCATTCCTAACTGCATGTTGAATTTAATGGCTGCTTCTTCAAAACAGTATATCCCAATCTGTTCATATATTTTACTAAGCAACTCTGAGACCGATTTGGTCACTCTTTGAGAGATGATTTGTGAAATCTGATGTGACCAGAATGAACTGGATTATTTTTACAAACTGAATTAGGGAGATCAGTCTATAATTAGCATCTAATAGTTATCTCCCTTGATAAATCGGTTATTATGATATAGATAAGGTAGATGGAAACACAAACCCCACTCTATAATTTCAAAGTTTCAAATCGCCCACATCCTTTTAAGTTGACAAATTTCAGATATGTCTTAATTTAAAATCTCTGGCTACAATAAACTATTCTGGTGACTTAAAAGTCACATATAGATAAACAGAGTAAAACTTTTACTATTATATAGATAAGCTGAAGATTAAGACTAGCAGCTGGGTGACACAGCAACACAGATTATAACCAAGGGTGCAGTGCTGCCGTACTCACCAGTGCCCTGCTCCAGAACTTGAGCTGCAGCACTTTAAAAGTTATCCCTGAACCCCTGATTACAGTATTTACTCGAGTACAGTGCGATCTCAAATATAATGTGACCTCACTTTTTGTAGCTGAAAATTGGTGATGTGTGCATATGTTAAGCCAAATTAATGAAATTGCCTAAATGACAAAATCTTGATATTTTTTACAAAATTTCTAATTTCAATTTGATCTAAAGTTCATTCAATTAAAACAAGGATTTAAAACAACTATTTTTTGCAATCAAAAGTTTATGAAATCAAACTTTTATACAGAAAATAAGCAAGTTCCACCAGTTAGGCGTAAAGTTATCATATTTTTTTACATCCGTGTTTAATGCCTCCCACAAATTTTGACCCTGATTTTTTATATCAAGTTTCTTGCATTTACAGGAGTAAATACAGTATAAGCCTGTGTCTTTGCTATTTGATACTCAATAGTTTATTTATATCATTGTTGAAAAACTCCAAACAAATAAGAGCGGTTTTTCTTTACATATAATTTCTATCAACATGACAAGGGTGGATCCAGGACTTTGAGCTGTGGTGGTCCGAACGGAAAAATTTGAGCAGGGTGGATCCAGAAAAAAGAATTTTTTTTCAACATAGATTCGGAGGGGGCGTGGAAAAAAATTTTTAACATCAAAGACATGAAAGTAATATGCGATCTGGTATTTTTCACTTACGTTTGAGTCATGGCTTTTTAGAACTGGAATTGACAAAAGAGTAAAGTGAAAAAAAAATAATCAAGTAAATTCAACACAGAACCAGTAAATAAAAAAGTTCATAAAGTACAAGATGGAAGGTATCTCACTTATATTAAATGAAAAACAAAATGATTAATTTTTGTTTTTAAGCTTCGTTTATGATTACTTGAGATTAATTGGATTTTCTTTAAGTAGATATATGAAATTGAAATTTTTTAATTATGCTTTGCCTGAGAAAAGAGAGAAACTGGACCCCTGAACCCACTCACATGGTTTCAAATATGAGCCATAGTTCAGGGTCAATCATGAGGATAAGAGTGTGTCTCTGTCTGTCTATGTGTATTTTATGCAAGGGGTTTTGTGAGGTAAAAATGAAGTTTTTGAAACTAAGGGATAAATTGATTCATGATTTTGAATCTAAAGAAATGAAGTGGAACAAGGATTCAGCAAGAGGATAAAAAAGATCAAGCATTTCTCAGTTAGACCAAAAACAGCCAATGAGCAACAATTAAAAACCATCTTTTCAGTCAAGCTCAAGATTTTTTCCCTTCTAATGCATATTTGTACATGTAAATATTGACTTCAAATATGAATTCATGGTAATCTCTATTTAAACATTCCCAGAAGCCAAATTTTACTAGAATCTGTCTGAACGTGGGGCTTTTGCCTCACAAGAGGGCAATTCAAATATATTCGGGAGTAATTTGGAATTTGGGTGTGGAGAGTGATAAACATTCAGCAGCTCAAAATTGAGCCATGATATGACCTAACTGATTAATTTCTAATAATATGATACTATTATTTCCTAATTATACAATGCTATTAATGACTAATTACCTAATGCTATTTATTACTAATCTTACTATAGATTTCAAAATAACGAATGAATAACTCATTAACGTAGTGGGGTATTTAAATGAAGAAATAATTGCATCGTTGTTACTAAAATTCTAACAATGAAGATATTACAAAAATGTTCACTTTTTTCAACATTTTTCTCTACAATGAATTTATTTCTTTACAGATATTTTCCTTGATTTCTAAAATTTGGTAAATTTCTGAATTTAACATTATATTATCAAACCTTTTCTACACCAAATTTGTTTTATTGAAGTAAAGAGAAGGTTTTGCTATAGTGAAGGCTATCAAGGTGGGGCATGGAGTAAAATAAGGTCATGGACCACTGATTAGATTAACAAAAGCTTCAGAGAAGAGTAGACTAAATCTTAAAACAGATTTATTCATGGATAATAGAAATATCTAATTATTGTATATGGTTTAATTGGAGTATTTTCCTTATCCTTGTTGCTTGTTCTCAGCAACATTTTGGCCATGTACCTTCTAGCCATCCCTGAGTGTCTTTTTTATTCTAGAATGTTGAAACGTTCCTTTGGAGCATGATTATCTCTTCATGTACACATCGTGTTCAGGTTTTGCATCATTGTGATTTGAAGATTATTTCCCATCAATCTCTGTGTCTCTGTGTTTTCAGGATCATTCCCCTTTGACCATTGCATGGGTTGAGTGACATCCTGTAAAGCTTTGCCTCGTTTTCCATTGGGCCATGCCCATAGAATTCTTTCCTGATCAAAGGTTCCCACAAGCTATTCAAGTTGACACTCAGTCTGCTGATTGAATCATCTGAGCAAAAGTATTAGGAACTGTCCACCAATTCTGTCGACATAGGTTTCCTCAGTTTTCAAGTTGGTCCGGCTGACTGGCTGGCAGGCTGGCAGGCTGGCTACATATCAATCATGTGCACAAGCCACACCAAATGGAGCTAGACGGCTGAAAATTTTAACATTTATGTTTAGTGAAAACTTTTATTTTGTTTTTTCATCCCCCCTGCTATTTGGGTTTTTGGTGGAGGGTTCCATGTGTAATTAATCCCTTTGTTTGTATCCGGTTGCAATTGCGCATTTTTTCTGAAAATTTGGACTTTTTTTTAATGATCACTGTTTTAAAAAATGACAAAAGAAGTAACTAATTCATTGATTATCCCTTTTCCCAATGTTTTAATTGATCACCACGTCTCAACTCAGCATGCTGCCAAAAGACATTGGTCACATGACAGTTTCGATTGAGTGACTTATTTGCTGATAAGTTTACTGCATTCTAATTTGAGTTCACACCTTGGCAATAAACATTCACTCACACTTGATATAAACTGCAACGCGTTGTTTATCGTTAGCGACTGGAATATTCAAATAAAATCACGTTTTTCGGGTTTGCTATCATTTAAAAACTCTTCATTAAAAAGGCTTCCTTTTTTTGAATCCCAAATTTTTGAGATAATTTGTTTGTTTTTTTTCCCCACAAACTTTCTTTTGGTGAAATACGGTAATTGGAACGTAATTCAATTCTACCAATGGGAGAGAGCAGCCTTAATCAATAGAAAATTTTTCCTTTTTGTTAATGGAAGAAAGAGCAAGTCAAGCTTTAACCAGAAAAAAATCCACTGAATAATTGTTGGGTGAAACATTGCAGATATTTCTCTGCAATTGGAGAGAATCAATTCTCTCTTTGGTCATCGAACAAAGAACAAATAAAAAGTCATTAAACATTAAAAAATTAGCTCCAATGCAAATCCTAAAAGAAACGTCAGAGAAAATTGGAAAGCACTCAGAGAGCACTCACCTCTGCTATTACCATTGTTTCTGAAACTGAATAAAAATCAAATTATATATGTAGCTCTAATGCAGAGGAGGTGACTGTAAAAATTTCCTGGATCTGCCCCAAATTTTTCCTTAACCCATTAATCAGGTTTCCATAAAATGTCATTGAAATTCAATGAGGGATTTCGGAGATATTGTACATGACGAATAGACAGGCAGACATAAGCGAATATATACATACTCCTTCCAACTTGATATTCAGAAGTAAAAGAATACCAAAAACAATTACTCAACAATTGTAGGGCTGAATAGAAGACAACTCAGCAACAAGTCGGTAAAGCAATTGTCAACGTCATCAAACCGACAGGACATCCCCCACCCCCAACTGCAGAAGAATAACATTTTGCTGAAATTGCCTCAAACAGATGTGCTGAAAGGTTAAACATACACTGGAACCGACCAGCTGCCACCTGACCAAGTATCAGAAAGAGAAAGAAGAATACATGTGAGAAGCCTCTAGACACAGCCTGTTCTGGGGTTCCTGGTGCCCAGCCCACTCCCTGGTAAGCTGGCCGTCAATGCCCTTTGAAGTATTCAATTAGAAACCAAAGCAGTCTGCAGAAGTTTCTTCAGTTTTCAAGTTGGTCTAACTGGCTATGTACATATACATTTATCGCATGTACAGACTGAAGTCGATGGCTGACATTTTGATCTTTACTGCTTATTATGTCAAGAAAAAGAATCTTTTTTTTTTAAATTCATTGGCCTAATAGGTTTTTAGTTGGCAGGTTTTGATTTTTAATGTAAGTTCATGCTAAAAGGGTCCCTTGATTTGTTTCCAAGTTGAGTTTACACTTGTTTATTGAAAATTCAGACTTTTTGCGAGAGAAGTAAATTATTCAATGATCATCCTTTTTTCCAATTTTTTTCAATGATCACCACAACACAATATGCTGCCAAAAGATGCTGGTCATTTGATAGTTTCTATTGGGTGACCAACTAGACCTCTTATTTGTGTTTTACAAAGAGAAAAATGAATATATAGAAATAAAAAGTTTATTACAATAATCAGGTAGGTGTCGGTCATGAGAATTTCCTTTGCCAATTGTTTCTCTTAGTTTTACCACAACAGAAACTTTCAGATATTTCTGAAAAAATCTGACTTCACACCAGGAAATTTTTTTTTTTTTCTCACTGTTTAATTCTGTTCCATTTATTTAGTTTTTCCATTTGTATTTGTGCTACCGTTTCAGACACATGACAGGTACCCCCTAGCATTTAGTGGGATTGGCGACTGCCTGTGTCGCTGGTACCTTGATCCAACTCTGCCTCCCGAATAACAAGAATACAGTTACTCTAAAAAGGAACAAAAGTGACGCCACAATCATTAAAGAGTCGGAATAATCAAAGAAGCTGACAGGCCTAATTAAAGATCACAAGCTAAAAAAGTACCAACTCCACCTAATACAAGGAAACTGTCACAGATCTTAAAAAAGAACAAAGACCATTTTGCAAACAAAAGATTCATGCTGTAAAAATGATGCCACAGTAAGGCTACCACACATGTGCAGCCTCCCTAAAATTCACAAAGATGGCCTACTCCTTACAACCTATAATAGTAGTTGAGAATCAGCCTCTCTTGGTAAATACAACCAGATGACTATTTGGCAACTCCTCAGCTCATTTAATTCACCCATTTCTCCCAAATGATCAGCTTCAATGTTGTGAGCCTGTTCAACTAAGTTCCCACAGACTGGTATGACATAAATAGACAGAAAGATAGAAGGACAACATGACATAGAATCTATGACATCGACTCTGTCACGTAATCTTGCTATCTCCCTGTCTTCTCAAACTATGGGTTACGTCGCCGGTGGGGGGCAGAAGGGGGTGCATAAATAGGGCCAGCATAACCTGAACCATTCAGCTGTATTTATTCAAGAATTTTTTCAGTTTGGAGTGTGCCCCAAGGACCTTTGCAACCATGGCAAACACCTAGGTTCACCTGATGGATGAGCCAAGCCTGTTGGGAGTCTTATAAATGTCCAAAGAATGAAATTATTGAAAAATGCTGACAAATCAAGAAAAATTCTGCTGTCAAATGATTCCGTGAGTTGTCAAATTTCTGAAATGAAAAATGATCAATTTGATCCGCTTATTTGAACTAGGAAGCACACTGAGGGAGCATTCCTTGGCCAACATCATTGTTTGGGTAAGTAATTAGCCATGGACCTATCCCAAAATTCAATCACTTCGTTCTTAGCCCATTGCCTACATTTCCAAAGAATTTAAAAGAAATCCATAGGGAACTTTCAGAGATATCATGTGGACAGTGAGGACTGTAGACATGTTATTACACTAACTAAAAAGTGAATTAAAATCAGTTCATATAGCTACCATGAAGGTCAGGTATTTTGGACCATTGTTCACCTCTTCTTGATGTACAAAAAAATATCTCTTAATGTGAAAAACGTTCCTGAAGCCATCCAAAAATTCAATCAGTTCTTCCTCAATCGATGGCCTACTCTTTCACAAAATCCCATGGAAATTCATTCAGAACTTTTGGAGATACTATGTGGACAAACATGAATGAATTCAGGTAAAAAAATGAAGAAATATCTCCCAATTATAAAATGTCCTGGATCCAGCCCAAAATTTAACGGATTTTTCCTTAGCTTATGGCCCACCCTTACATTGAAATTAATTGACAACTACAGTAGATATTGTGTGGACAGTAGACAGACAGACTAATATTAGTGAATATATGTAACTATTCCAACTTTTTCCAGATGTAATAAGGAGTAAATGATTAAATTTTTAGCCCTTTAGCTCCATTGGTGCTGCCTGAACATATGATGTATATACACATACATAGCCAGCCAGTTAGACCGACTTGAAAACTGAAGAAACCTATTGTGACAATTTCAGTTGAAGGTCCCTAATATGGAATATTAATGTCCTGAAATTACATATTAGCCATTGTAATGTAGGATGAATTTATTGTTTCTTCCAGAAAAGCACCACATTCTTTTCTACTTGGAAGACTGCATCAATCAACTTCTCCAATACAGAGATGACAACCCAAAAGTCAATACAGTTAAATTCATTAATGAATAGTAAGTTTCTTGGTTTGGTTCCATTTATATTTTCCAATTAAATAAAAATCATACTTTGTCAGTTGCAAACCTTGACCTTAAAATGTTCAGTTAAAAATTCAGAACTTGCCAACACAGTCAATAATTGGACAACCATAGCGTCAAAATTTGAAATCCCATGGAAGAATAAATATGTCCAGAATAAATTATACTCATGACAGAGTTCTCAACTGATAAACTTTTGAAATAGAGTGAAAAAACATCTGGATTCTAAGTGTTATTAATAAACCCATCGAAATTAGGCACAGAAAAAGCTTTTCAAAAAAAAGTTTGAAAAAAACTTCTTTTTTCAAAAAACGAAATAAAAGAAGAGGTCTAATGGTGTAGTAATGCCAATATTCAAGTCTGAAGATAAAACAGTATGGCCAGGAATGCTGGACCACACAAACACACAAACATATAAAAAAGGATCTTTGATGAGTGCTGTTGTTCAATTAGATGCCTCTAATCAAAGAGATTTTTGTTCGATTGAACTCATTCTTCTTACTCTTTCATTGTTCCCACAACATTTTAGTCGATACATTCTACAGCCTTCTTTTTACAGTAGTGCCAAGTAAAAAATATTAATGAACAAATTTTTGAAATGTAAGTTGCAGTGAACAAAAATAAAATGAAATAAAAATTTGTCTGTGACCCTTTCTTTTTACTTGACACTTCAGGAAAAAGAGTCCCCCTCTTAACAAATGGATAGTGCACCTGGAGAAGACCATAGAATGGATTAGCTGAAATGTTGTGGGAAGAACAAACAAAGCAAGAAAGATGAGTTCAATTGTCAAAAAAAATTTAGACCATAGGTGCCTCTTGGAACTAGAATATAACCCAACCTAAAATAAAGATGGAACACTTTCAAGGCATAGATAGTTTGCTGTGGGTGTTGTTGTGTTAAAGTCTAGGCCAGTCTTTGGGTTCTTGGCCCAAATTGAACTTTTGTACCTTTTAAGGCATAGAATTATTTTATTCATTTATTCATCTTGTACAGTGATAAAAATAAGAAATAATATGAATAAAACGTCCTGAAAGTTTCCTTAATGAACTGTTTTTCTTAGTTTCACTACAACAGAAAGTATTTAACTATCAGATATCCCTGGAAAATCTGACTTCACGTCATGGAATTTTCTTATTCTTTATTCTGTTCAATTTATTCATATTCCTATTTTACCACTTGTATTTAGAAAGTTCTACTGTCTCAGACACATGACAAGTACCATCTAGCACTCGCCACCCTGGTTAACTGCCTGTACCTAGGGCTGGCCCTGGCTAAAGTGTGAGGCTGGCTGTTCCATTTGTTTAGCATTTTCTGGTGAAAGTTTACATTTGCACTTTAAAATGAGGTCAACTTTTCATTTAGAAGAATTTTTCCACTTTTCGCTCAAAATTATGATGGATTCTCTGGAATTTATTTTTTGCTTTTTTTCAGTTTTTATAGTTTGAAATGTGGGACTCATGTGCTGTTTCGTGATTTTAAATTTATCAATGCAACGCCACATAATCGGATTTCTTTCATAAAAACATTTTGGCAATTTTTCAAGAATATAGGCAAAAAAGGAGGTAAGAATCGCTTGTTTCCTACTTACTACCTACCTCTGGCAAAAAATTATGGAATCAGCACTCTGAATGAATATTTACCAAGCTTTTTTACTTAATCAGAAATACGACTCAAAACAATTTTTGTTTCTTAGATTTATATGAAATAAAACTCAAGCAAATAAGAATAAGATATTTAAATTATTGGCATATCTTTTCCAGATCAAGTAGATGAAAAAAATTATTGAATCATTCAATGCTGTGGAAAATTATGGAATCATCAACAACAAAAAAATTGCAATTATTACTTTGTCACTCTTCTTCGGGGTTTTATGGTGGCCTATATTCTTTGAGGCATGAACTTCACCAACAAAAAACAATATTCTCCTTCAAGCTGGTTCCAACTTTTTCTAATAGCGGTTGACACATTAGATCCAGATTGAGATCTGAACTGTTTGCTGGGTCATATCTTTGAGCTGATATGCCTTCCTTGACAAAAAGCTTTAACACTCTTTGCTCTCTGATAAATTTCATTATCATCTTGAAAAATGCTTTTGTCAACATCAAACATATTTTCTGTCAATGGAATGAGGAAAGTGTCCAGAGTTCCAACGTGCATTGACTGTTGAGATAATGATTGCCATCTCCCCTGGACCTTTACCTAATATGCAACTCCATATTACGTTGGAATATTTGTTTCTTTTCTCCAGGCAGTCATCTTTACATACTTCATTGGAATGGCAAGAGACAAAAGCTGCAGCCAATGTAGATTCATGATTCATCACTGAATATCACTTTCATCCAATCATCTACACTCCATGATTGCTTCTCTTTAGCCCATTGCAAACTTGTTTCCTTCTGTTTAGGTGTTGCTGCTGGTTTTTCTTTGGCTTTCCTCTCTGTAAATTCCATTTCATTCAGCCAATTCCTTACAGTTCTGTCACAAACACTGATTGATGTTTCTGCCTATCTGTTTTTAATTTATTTTGTTGTGCATTTTCAATTTTCAAGACATATTGTTTTCAGTTTCCTACCTTGATGTCTTAACATCTTCTGGGATCTACCTGTATATTTTCCTTCATAACCTTCCCATTTTTTTTTATACTTGCACCAAAATGTAGATGTGGCTGACTTGGAATAACCAACATCTTTTGCCACTCTCCATGTTGGATTTCTTTGTTTTAAAACACTTTCCAATATGTCAATTGAGAACTCTCTTGGAGCCATGTTTCTTTTCAATTAGCTTAGTCCAACAATAAGTACAAAACCTTGCTAAGGTCTGCAAATACTTCAACTTAATGGTAGGCTAATTTACATTTCTAAATTTGTGCTAGTGTTTGTTTTTTTTTCTTCAGTACTAAATGGTTCCATAATGTTCCCCCGACCTCAGTACTGAGTGATTCCAAGATTTTTCCCCTATTTGATCTGGAAAATGATGCAGATAATATAAATATTCCGATCTAATTTATTTGATTTGTATTTCATGAAGCCAGAATATCAAGCTATGAAGCAAAAATTGTTTTGTGTCATATTTGTGATTAGTTTATTCGCTCCAAATTAAAAAATGTGGGTGAACATCCATTAAGTTTGCTGATACAGTCGTTTTGCCAGGGATAGTATTAAGGTGTATGAAAACTATTTATGATTTTTACAGACCTTTACTCTACAGCTTATTTCATGTACACATCTAAATACTATCAATGATTCTTCTTCTTCTACTACTACTACTACTACTGTTGTTGTTGTTGTTGCTGTTTGTCCGTTTGTTTGTTTGTTTGTTTTTGTTTGTTTGTTTTTGATGGTTTTTTTTTGTTTTTTTTTAGTCATATTATATCATTATAAATATAAATACCAGTATCAAGATTCTGGAAATTTTGAGACATTAATTCAAATTAGGCCTTGAAGTCACCAAAGCAGCTTCCAGAATTTTAGAAGAGGACTGAAATGAAACAATATCAAACTTTACTGCCCAAAACTGATTTCGGAGTTCTAAATGTTTTAAATGACTTGGTCTTTGGATTTATCTCAAGGAACAAGTCACTTCACTTGCCAGAATCTTGATACTTGTATCTGCAATTATAACATCAGAAATAAAGGATGCAGCTTGTTGATGTTAATAATCATATGATATGTACATCAATGATAATATTGATAACATAGTGGAGTCATAGATAGTCTTTGTATATGTACATGAAATAAGTTTTAGAGAAAAAGTTGGTAAAAAATGAAAAAACTTTTGATATATTGTAATGAAAGTTATAATTTAATTTGTTCATATCCAAATTTTGGAAAAGTAGAAATTTTTTTCTTGAAAGAGAATTTATTGCTCTGTTTCTACAAATAATTATATTAATATATATATATATATATATATATATATATATATATATATATATATACTACAAATTATTATTACTACATCTCTTTTCTCTTCATTTGTCCATAGATATTTCTGCAAGTATGAAATGCTGTACATTTCCTTCTTGGAGCAGAGGAATATTCCACTTGTATTGATTCTTTTGAACTCTTTAACCTTTAGCACTCTATATGCAGCTTTGTTTACCAAGCAAAAAATTTGTCCAGCCACTGCGGCGGACTTTGATCGCCAAACAATGATGTATTTGGATTTTGCAGTTATGTCGTCATGTTCATTGTAGTCATACCTGAACAGACACAAAAGTTACAAATCTTGGCACCCTTGAACAAGAACGCAGAGTGCTAAATATTTAGTAAGAACTAAACTATAATTATTTTTAATTTCTTGAACAGTTTTTGTTTCATAATGATATTTTTGCAAAAGATTCATTCTAATTTTGAAAGAAAACATACACTGTATTGATTATTACTTATGATTAATAACTGTGCTATTTTGACTGGAAGTTTTAAGGTAACAAGTGAAAAAAGGAATAAAATTAGAATCAATTGTTGAACAACACTATCATAAAATAATAAATTCAAAAATCAATTTTGAGATATCAACATAAAAATTTGGATTGATGACTATTGAATAAAATTGATGTATCAATAAATATCTAATTGATTATCCAACAATTCATCATTTTTATATTGTAATTTACAGCCTTGTATGAAAGATAAAATGAAAAAAAATTTATTTTTCCTTTTAGACCTATTAACAGTTCAGGAATATCATTCTTTAATCACACTAATCTGCTCTGATCTGCCATTTGATCTTGTACAGAAAACAGCTCGGTAAGTTGAACCTTTGCTTACACCAACAATTATGACTTGGATGAAATTAAAATTTTAGAAATGACATTGGCCACAATGAAATTTTTGAAATTTCATTAGACACAATGAAATTTGGGGAATTACATAAAAAAACATTGAAATTTTTGAAATTGCATAAGACAATAGAATTTTATAATTCCTTAAGATACAATGGAATTGTGGAAATTGCCAGAGAATTTTTGAAATCGCATAAGACACAGTGAAATTTGGAAATTGATAAGACACAATGAGATTTCAGGAATTGCATAAGACAAAAGAATTTTGGAAATTATATAGGACACAGTGAAAATTTGGAAATAGTAAAAGACGAAATGAAATTTTGAAAATTACATAAAACACAATGAAATTATAGGAATTGCATATGACACAATGTTGAAAATTGCATATGACACTATGGAATTTGGAAAATTGCATGAGACAATGAAATAGTGGAAATTGCATAAGGTAAGTTATTTCGTATGATGCATGCACACATTTTGGTTTGTTTAGCAATGATTAATTGGAGAATCGGTCTGCCAATGGCTCACTCTATAGACTTAACCCACCAGATATTTCAGTTCATTCCAAAGAAGATTCTTTTTTTTCTCCACATCCGATTTAGGCATGTACATAACTGCTGGCTTATAAAATCCAAGCTAACCTGAGAAAGGGAAAATTCTATCTTACCACATGACACAATCAAATTTTGGAAATCACATAAGACACAATGAAAGATCCATGAGCAAAATACTTGTGCACATCGCATAATTATTTGAAGATTTCTTTGTTGAAACTAAATTATTGAATGCAGTTTCACCTTTTTATGATAGCAATTTTATCAACCTCAGCAGTTTTTGCATATGTTGCATAAAATAAAAATGGACTTGTCATCATAGTTAATAGCTGAACAATCACAGCATCAAAATTTGAAGTCATGTAAAAAAAATCCCATCAAAAAATAAATATAGTCAGACTAAATTCTCTCTATGACATCAATAACGTTTTCAATGGGAAAAAATCTAAAATAGAGTTTTAAAAGATCTAGAAATATCTAGTTTCTGGATAGCAACAAAATTAAGATTAAGGAGAGTAGTAGCAAACTAGCATTCCAATGGAAATGATGAATCACTGCTACTCAGATTTGCTTCAGCAGTGTTGGTGGTAAAATTAAGTTACTTTGATGAAAACACTACCAGTGTGGTTTGAACCATAAATCCATGATTTTGAAAAAATATAAGAAAATAAGTCTGGTTAGTCATTCGATAGAAAATGTTATGTGACCAATGTCTTTGAGCAACACGGTGTGTTGGGGGTGATCAATTGAAAAAATTGAGAAAAGGAGTGATTAAGGAATAAGTTACTTCTTTTGCCTTTTAATGGGCTGTGATTACTAAAAAGTCCAAATATTCAAAGAATAAGCACAAACACTACAGGGACACAAATCAATTTAACATAAATGTGCATTGTAAATTGACCCTCCCCACCAGAAATTTTTTTGGAGGGGAATTTTCAAAAAACAAGAAAAAATGTTTTCCCTACTCATTTGATGGTGTGTTTGTAAAATTTCAAGTTTCTACCATGAATCATTGGGGTTGATACATAGATACAAAGATACATGCTTAAATTGATGACGTATTTGGAAACTTTCTTTTATCTTGTATTCTGGTACATGTTTTAATGAGTTATTTCTCTTTCTCAGTTGGATGTTAATTTTAAATTTATGTGATATTCCCCGTTGTCATGTGGCCATGCAATGCTTCTTCTATCATGGTTTCATTTCGCAATATTTATTGATGAAATCTTTGTCACTGATATTGATACATAGAATACATGAATAACCAAAACGTAGGATCATTATCTGAACCAGTCTGTTGTAGTTAACAATGATTAAAAATGAACAATAATGGTTTCCAATATTTTTATTAATTTTCCAGAATTATTCTGCTTGATGACGCTTTGGATTCTCTTATCTCTTTTGTGGACTTCTTGTATGCATTTCAAGTCCAATTCTATTATCAAGGTAAGTACTATTATTAACTAACACAAAACATGTCAATGAACTCAAATGTGTACGAATTGAAACTTTTACAAAAATCAAACTTGATATCTGTACCTTGCATATATGAATCATAGTAGCCCGCATATGTACCAGAACTAATTATTAAAAAAAAAAAAAGATCTTCTATCTAAAATTATCTAAAAAATACGAGCACAAGATTTCGGCATTGTTAGTTCAATATGACCATAGAGTGACCCCAAAAAGTACTTTTTGAAAAAAACAAAGAAAAATGTTTTTAATAGTGTGTTCATGCAAATATGCAAGGTTGTAGCTCCAAAAATGATACAAAAAAATAATCTTATGCAAATATTTTGAAACGTAACTTAATCTTATAAAAGATGAAAAGATGTCTGCAAATTATTGATTTTTAAATTACTTATATATGTGATAAGCAAATAACTTGAAAATCAATAATTGGCAGATATATTTTTGTCTTTCATAAGATTAAGTTACATTTTGAAATATTTGCATGAGATTAATCAATTTTTTTTACAAAAATGTTTTATCAAATTATTTTTTAAAACTTCTTGGGAGGTATGAGCGGCATAACAGTTAACGGTGTAGACAATGGAAAAGCTGTTCAAACACTGGCCTAAGTTGTTTACATTCACTTCATACTTATGACTTTGGGAGGAAACATGAATTAATCTTTTCTTCCTTCAGCTATGGGTTAAATAGCATAGTAAATTGGGTTCTCTATGTTTGGGAGACAACCAGTCTAGGACAACGACAACTCTGAATTAAAAAAACAGAAGCTGAAGTCCCAAAGGCAATCTGACATTGTCTTTAGTTTTGATCTGGCAACTCCTGTGACAACACTGATACCAAAATGAATTGGCCCTTGCCCCGCCTTTAAACAACATCAGTACATGGAATGGGGAGACTTGCTACATGTGCAATGACTGCATAACATTGATTCGATTTTTTTATGAAAATGTTCCACTAGTTTTGTCCGCATGAGTTTGGGACAAAAGAATTAGGAAGTTTATGCTCTTTGAGGCAAATCTTGAGTGTTTTTTTTCCTTTTAATCAAAAACTGGCTGTGAATTTCTGAGATTTTGAACTTACAAATTTATCCAAGGAAAGATATGTCAGCATATCATGTTTATTGAAACATTTCTATTAACAAATCCAGTTTCACTTTTGTCATTTTTGTACAAATGAAAATTCTAGGATACGACCATAACAACCATAAACAACAGTCAAATGTCCTTCAATTGAAATTATGGTTCGTTGATCCCGCCATAATTTATCCAATTCTCCCTCACCCCATGACCTAACTCTTCAAAATATTTAATTGAAATTCATTGATAACTTTTATGGACAGACATTTGTGTGGACAGACGTATTATAAGAACACAGGGGAGGTAACAAAAAAAATTCCTGGATCTGCACCAAAATTTAATCAAATCTCCAGTACCCTAACCTTCCTCTAAGTGTCATTGAAATTCATTGAGAACCTTTTGAGATATTGCGTACGTAGACAGACATATAGACAGACAAACATAAAAGAATACAAACACCTGTTCAAACTATCTTGACAGAGGTAAATAGATTTATGTGTTGGATGCAATCACTCAGAATTCTGAAATCTAAATTTTTTCCTCCACAGAATTCATTCAGAAATGTGGTGAGATTTATTCTGTCCTACACTGTCAACGCAGTCCACGTGATCCTGTTGTTGTTCCAACATCTGACATTGCAAATCTCCACACTGTATCATCAAGTACTTCGCCTCCAGCAGACGGTGTCGAGGCAAACAGCTTTCTGCGAGCCATTATGCATTTAAAAGACAAGAAAAAGATCAGGTATCACTTTTTTTGTTGTCTTTGTTGCTTGTACAATGTACTGAATGTACAGATTTGGGTCCCAAAAACTAATTTGCTTTATAAAGTAAAAGTAAAAAGAAAGGTCTGGTTAGTCACTCAAGGAGAAACCGTCACATGACCAACTTCTTTTGGCAGCATGCCATATTGGTAGTGATCAATAAAAAAAATTTTTAAAAATCAAAAAATCCAAATAAAGAATCATCAATAAATGAGTTGTGTTCCTCGCCTTCTGTTAGATCACTGAAAAGTTTGAATTTAAATATTGTACTTTGCGAAAACAAGGATGAACTAACTAGTGACCAATTTAGCAAAAATTTTTCTTGTAAAACCTATTCGGGGGGGGGGGTGAATTTTAAAAAGAATAAAAAATTGAATAAGAGTAAATGTTTAAAAATTCAGCCCTGTATCTCCATTGGTGTGTCCTCTATGTATGATGCATACATACATAGCCTACCAGCCAGATCAACTTGAGAATCGAAGAAACCTGTGGTTGTACAAGAACCAGCATATCAAATGTGTTTTGGCTGTAAGCTTTTAAACTTTACTAGAAACTATCCAACAAAACTGTCAACATGGGTTTTTTTAGTTTTCAAGTACATCTGGCTGGCTATATATGTATCATGTGTACAAGAAGCCGCACCAACCGAGCTGGGGTGCAGTAAACTTAAAAATTTACTCCTTATTTTATAAAACATTTGTTTTTCTTTAATTCCTTCCCCCCAAATAGGTTTTTAGTGTGGGATTCTATTTGCAATGTACGTTCATGCTAAATTGGTACCTTAGTCAGGGTACAGTTGCATTCATCCTTGTTTTTGAAAATTAAGATTTCTTTAATGATCACAGCTTGAAAAAAAGGCAAGAGAAGTAAATTATTCATTGATCACCCTTTTTTCAATTTTTTAATTGATCACCTCTAAAACAGTATGCTGCCAAAAAACATTGGTAGTGTGATAGTTCCTATTGAGTGATTAATCAGACTTGTTTAATCAATTTAGTTAATTCTGGACGCTTTCCATCAATTGGTCTAATTTGAAACGATGTTCAAATCAATCATTTGCTCCTCTACACAAAGCTAATTGTAGAGAAGTTTCCATTGCTTGATTTGGATATTTTGAGTGTGCTGGCTATCTTCAGCATCATACAATGTTGATTATTCTCAAATAATATCTTCAGTTGATTCATCATCATCATCATCATTTTTCCTCATTTGGCCATTTTGTGCCGTTGGAGTGTTTCTGCATATGTTGATAACATTGGCATATCAAAAACATGAACTCTTTTCTATTTCTCATTTTCTTTAATATCTGCATGGTAGATGAACCTAACATTGTCTCAATCTTTAGCCAGGATTTTAGAAAGAATTTTTCTCTTTCGTTGGTCGATAGCTATTGTTTCTGGATGGAAAAATTAGGTAGTCTATAGGATATATGTTTTAAACATTATACTTTGTGAAAATCAGATATTGGCATTATTTTTGTTATATTTCATAGGACTTCATTTGAATATTCATAGGACCAGTTTAATTTGCCAATTACCTTGGTAGCAGATTCTATTTTTTTCATTATGGTTAGGAGAGTTTTTTTTCTTTCATTGCCGTTTGAAACCATCTTTCAAAAAAATCCATACTACTCACTCTATAGTTCAAGCTTTTCATCTTCTTTCATATCCCATATTCGTACATATGCCTCTAAAAATGTTATTCTTGTTGATATATCTATTTTTTGATCAATGCGGACATGTTTTAATTTGTTCCATTTCTGGAAAGCTGATTGCTATCACCCTCAATTGGTATACCCGACCTTGGAGCATCAGTCAGCAAGAAAACTCAAGCACAAAACTTTGCAAACCCACATTTGGCATATTCAATCATTCATGGTATCTTCTTCCTTCCTAAACAGCACAAATCTTTTTTTTTACCTGTCTTAAAATAAGAAAAGCATATGTTGAAAATATTGCTTATTTTCTTTCATCTTCAATGTTAGAATTAAAAAACAAAAAATGTGGGCTACTGAAAAAATGTGTGTTAATATAACAGCTGTCATAATAGAACCAAAAACAATCTTTCTGAATGAAGCTTAAATTAAACAACCCTAATGACATCTAATGACAAAAACAAAAAAGTATTGGGTTGGCCGAAAAGTCTCAAGTGTTTATATCCACAATTTTTCATATTTTAATTTTTTTGGTTGTAGCCTTGCGGTTTTTCATAATATATTTCATATATGAATGAAAACAAAATATCATGCTGGAAAGCGAGTGAAAAGTTGGATTTTGTAAGCAAGAATAGAATGAAGCCTTTTTGAGAAAAGATTCTTATGAATATTAACATTGATAAGAACATGCTCAAAACCTTTTGCCTTGAAAGATTATATCTTTATTATTTTCTGTTATTTCTAGTGTGTTTTTCAGCATTCCTCCAGTCCAAGTTTTGAAGGAAATCCTCACATCAACTTCAACATCTAATGTTTCATTTTATGAATTTCTAATGGCTTTGTCAAGAAATGAAATGCTCAACACGATCCTAGGTACGTTTGATTGATTAACAATTTTACTTTCAAATAAACGTATATAACAAGACACCTTTAATATTTACCATTAAAAGAGAGTACATACATATTTCAGACCTTTTTATCTCCAGAAATTTATAATACTTTATATTTCAAATTTTGTCTGAAGGAGTGAAAGATGAATATTGTTTTTGTTTCCTGCATCTTAGGTGTAGCTAAAAAGATTAAGGATCAGCAGACTACGTTATACCAGGATCATCATAAGGTGATACTTTTAATTTGAGAAAAATGACCAAGAACTGGGTATACAATATTTCATGCAGTTATAGTAAATGTTCAAAAAGGCTACTAGATATCTTTTGTTGCTTTTTATTACAACTGGATTCTGGCTGTCAATCTATATAAGTGAATGGACAATGCAAATGGGAAATGAAAGATATCAGCAACACAGATTTCTGATCAGTGTTGTTTACTTACTGCCATGGTCAACTGACTGAGTGAAGTTTTGATGAAAAGGAACTAAAAATAAATCAAGATGAAGGAAAATAGCAATCAAAATTAATAATAATAATGATACCAAAATGCAATTTTAACGAAAAAAAAAAAAAAAAAAATAGATCACAAGCCATCATAGATCATGATGGGTTCTGTCCTTTTTTTATAAGTGCATGTGTTTGAGTGGTTCAGCACTCTTGGCCATAGCATCTTGTCTACAGACTTTAAAACTGGCATCAGTACTCTACCAGACCCATTCTAAAAAAATTTTTTTTCTGGCGGGTTTATTAATAACATCTAGATCTTTCAGAATCTAAATGTTTTGTTTTGTTAACTTTATTTTAGATGTTTTTCAATGGAAAAGTCAAGGATGTCATAAATAAAATTCATTCTGACCATATTTATCCTTCAATGCAATTATTTTTTTACATGACCGAAGTTCAATTCTTTTTCTTTAAAGGAGGTTTACCAAGCAAATCCAAAGTGTTTGACACAAAAAAGGCGTAAAGCTTTGTAAGTATTTCATTATTGTTATCTAAACAGTTTCTCAACTACAGTATTAAAAATAGATAAAAAATTCAGATAAATTTGTCTGTATAAAAATCAAAATTTGCTACTTTCTTTTGGACTGTTCCCAATGCTCCAACCACTACTGACACTACAGTCACCTTCATGTTCCAGAATTTTTTCAATTCTCTAGCAAAATCTAGATAATTATCTGGTTTTTCATTTTATTTCAGCTTCACACTGTGGTCTGCCATAACAGCAAAATCTGCTGATATTCTTGCTCTCTACAAGAAGACACAGGACAGTGAGATTCAATGCAAGACTAAGGGATTTTATGTGTTTTGTTCACTAGAAGAGATTCTGGTTTGTGCATATACCATTGGTTTATATGGTTAAAAGACAATCACTTGCAGCTCCCAGCCAGTCACGTTTTTTTTAAAAATCACACCATTTAATGATTGCAAAATAATAGTGAAAATAACAAAAACATTGATTTCGAGCACATTTGAAATGATTTTATAAGAAACATTTCATTATCAAACTCCAGTCCAAACCTGGAGTTGACTTTTTTCTACTATAACAAGAACAATCCTCACCAAATTCAGGGGAGTAAAAGAATTAACATTCCCCAACAGTGATTTGAAATCACAACCGATTTGTCAATAAGAGACACAGTTACCAATCTGAATTGACAAGTGAAAATTTATCTTACAGATACGCAAGGGCTTATTTCATTCTCATAAATAAATACATTTATATCAAAAACATATTTCCTCATGATTTTTTTTATTTAATATTTATGCAATAAAAAGTTGCAGTAATCATCTTCAGTCAAAAGAGTAGGGGTAGAGTTAGAGCCTACAGCAGCCAGTCTTGCTTTGTTTATTTTCCAATTTGCTACAGTTAGATAATGATGTTTATATCAGTTTAAGATTTATTAGTTTCATCTCGGGTTCTGAAGTGACTGAGATTTCAATTTAACAAAATGATACACACAACTAACAGAACTTGTTCTTGTATGGATTTAACAATGTGTTTTTATTCCAATCTGATCAAAAGTAATTTATGCTAATTGTGTATCTACAAGTTGCAATAATTGGAAAGAAGGGGAGCTTTTACAGCTTCAGTTGGATTTGATTGATTTATTGTTGAATTAAATTGGTAAGACAATTGGATTAAGAAGAAAAAAAATTTACCATTTTGGGGAGAATTTTTCACCAGACATGGCAATAAGATGCAGATGATTTTAGTAAATTATTCAAAAACGTTTTTCATTGGAATGTAGACGTCTTGATTGAAAATGTGCAGAAGCTTGTATCAGTTGGATGACAAAACCCAAATGTTTGAACTACTTTACATTAGTTGGAGCTTGGCAGTTATCCTGGAATATGATAGAAGAATCCCCTTATGCATTAGCTGAGAGACACCATTCATTTATGACATTTTTTTTAAAAATCCCACTTCAACTCAGTCTGCCAATCTACGGCATAAGTAAACAACACAGATCAGAAATATAGAGTAAGCTCTGGTTATAACAACTTACTGATCGTCCAAATTTATATCAGGAACATCATTTCTGGCTAGATGGATGCTGATATGATGCCCTTGGCATTGATCAGTGTAGTCTGGACTAGTAGGACAGAGTTCACCCTGTGACCAAGTCAAGTGCTCTCATGTCCTCACAATGATAGTTGCTAGGACTAAGGAGAATTTTTGAAGAAGTTTCTACCCCATATAATCATGTTTGAAATTCCCCCATGTTAAACCAAACATCTTGTCACATCCTGTTCTCATGGGGATTCAGGTAAATAGGAGCTCTGGTTATAATAATGGTTTACAATACTTTATTTAATAGAGAATTATGAAAGAATTACTTGAGCCGAGTTTTAAAAAAAATATTTCTAGAATGAAAAGGTTGGGTTCTAAAAACAATTCCAATGCTTGGGATGGAACAATTGAAATGAACACCATACTTATTTGGAATATAGAAAAAGGGAAAAAAAAAAAGAAAAAACATTCACAAATACAATATTGGTGGATGATTTAATTGATCACAAATAAATCTAACCAAAATTGGCACTTAATAAAAATGAAGGAGATTTCTGGAAGAAAAATTATCTAAATTATAAAACTTCCAAATAAGAGTCATTCTACCTGAAAGAAAAAACATCAAAAGCAACCTAAATCGTAGGTGTTAAGTTCAAAACATTTTACTTCTGAATCGATTATCGAAAAGAATTATTATCTACCAAAAGTTGAATGTTTATTTTTTTTAAAGTTCACACAATTACTATACAAAAGGCAATTGGTGTAGTTAAAGGCTTGAATCCAATATCCCCCACTCCAGCTATGGGTAGAAAACAATGAGGCATTTGAAGCCCTTCATCCCTTGTCCAACTAAAAGGAAATTACACTGACAAAAACAAAAAAAAACAAAAAATTGAGTATGTAAGGCAGACAAGTGATAAACTAACTTTTAATTATAATAAGCATAATATAATGTGTCTGTCCTTCTATCACACTTCTATGTTATAATAAGTAACATGTGCACACATTTCTATCAGTCACACTTTAAAAATAAAGATTTTATATGGAAAGGATGGGTGGGGGGAGAGGTTCCAAGAATGGATTTTCACCAAAAGTGCTACAAAGAGGTTTAGGGAAGGGAGAGGGAAGCAGGGTTCAAGTATACAAAAGTGTAGAGGGTATACATATCAAACAAACCAACACACAGATGAACACCAGCAAATTTTGATACATATACATATATATATGTATATGTATGTTAAGGAATGGATCAAGTGATATATTAACTGTGTAACAATGGGAGATCATTTCAAATAAGTTTCTATGTAATATAACAATTTATAATTCATATATGTCTAGAAAGCTCTACAGCTTTAAACTCTAAACATTAAAAAACTTTTTCAACAGATTTTTTGTCACTTCAGTCACCCATTTCCCAATATCTGTCAATGTAATTTATGTAATTTTCTCCCCTATATTTTGTTATTACGGTATAATGTATAAATTGTCTCTAGTTGGGATCATTTGTTCACCATGTAATCGTTTTAGGGATTTTAAAAAAAACACAAAAGTTATATCAACATGGTATCCCAGCAGTGTTGATCAAACACCACCTCCCTTTCTTATGATATAGCTTATGCCATACATGTTGTTTGTCATTTTATATAAGGTTTATTTGTATAGTATATCAATATTATTTTATACTATATATTTATTTTTTGAAACAGGGCTTACTTACATAGGTTATCCAAAGAACATTTAGGGATCAGTAAGTATGATAACAGACATGACTCGCTAATTGTGTCATTTCTATTGAGTGTTCACTCATGTGAATATTTAATCCATTGTATTGGTTTTAATCTCAGACTGCATGCAAACCAACTTATCATATCATCTCTAAAAATACTAATTACACAGAAAGAACTTAGAGTCAATTCTCAATCAACATATTCAACCGAAAAATTTGACAATTATTTTCCACTAACCTTTAAGTTAATTTTTCTGTGTCATATAACATCTAGCTTCCATTAAATGTCTTTTAAACACTTAATTATCAAATAAAGTATTTCTATATACATGGTTAAAACAAAACCACTTTCTAGTAGGTGGTAACACTGCAATGGGTGATTCTATTAGTATAATTAAACAATTTGTAACATGGCATTCCATGTTCAATCCCATCCTATCCAACTACCTATCAGTCAGACAAATGGACTGAAGCTAAATGTTTTCCCTATTCCCTGATTCCAGTTGATACAATCATCTTTCACTTGGACAAAGACTGGATCCATCTCTTTTGGTTACCTAATTCCCCAAACATTAATATAAATTGATTTATTTTCAATATACACTATTCATTTATTCTATTCTTATACTCTCGTTAACATTTTCTTTAATTTTTTTGTCATTATTTCACCATGGTCAAGCTGATAAATTTGAAAGAGATCAGGATGTCTAATCACAGCTTTATTAAATTGTCTGGAAATCTAATTTCTCCGTCTGGATTGATCATTCTCACAACCTAAGAAACAAATTTTGGTATGAAAATCAATTAATCTCAAAGTTGCTCTTGTGATGCACAAATATTCCAACATTTTTCCGAAAAAAAAAATATAGGCTGGATTACTACTTGTTCAAAAACGCATTCTCATTATATGGAATGAGAAATTATCTCCATTATCAAACAATTTATAGATAAACATTCCATCCTCTAGTTTAATATTCAAATCTAAGAACATTGCTTATATATATATATATATATATATATAAATATATATATATATATATATATGAATATGAATAAGAGAGAGATAGATAGAGGAAAATAACAATATTGCAAAACAAAATCTATTGATTTTTTTTATTTTCAAAATTTTATTACAGAATAGTGATGAGAGAATCATGCCAAATTAAAAAGATTATCATATTTACATTCTGTAAAATTGAAGGGAGTTCATGGTTAAACATTGCTAAAAGAGTAGAACAATATTTCATTGTCTACAAAGAGTTTGACATTCTTGTTAAAAAGAATCATTATATACAATTATGTATAAAGCTAAATATATACATTTATATTTTTTTAAAATCAATCCGAGACTCATTTCATGTCATTTAAATCTTAATTTGTATTTACACGTGTGGAAGCTTTGTTGGCTGCTCACAGTCTAAGGTCTTCACTTTAATTGACATCAGTGGGGCTGCAGAAAGGGAAGCCATAAAGTCTGCCCTGGGGGCTGCAGAAAGGCCCTCAGGATGTCTTTGGATCAGAAGGAATGATCGGTGGGCCAATGCTACTGGGACAAAAGCAAGGGTCTGATCAACCTTGGCTGGGTCACCCGAGCAAGGGGGGCATATCTATTAATTTTCTCCTTTAGGAAAGTTGAATAAAGAACCAGGTTTACAGTGTTGAATTAGCTCTAGAATACAGAAACATCAAAATATTCAGAGGAAATTCAATGTTTTGGTTAAAAAAAAATCTTTCATTTTTATGAGTTGTGATTTTACACTTGGATGCCATTGCTGTTATTAACAATGATGTGTTCTTCAAGAAATTTATCTCTGATTCATCAAGTCAACAACTGTACTAAACCAGTAGAGTCAGTAAAAAATTTGGAAGGTTTTTTATAGACGTTATCAGAGTTTCATGTTTGTGAGAAAAATGAGATAAAAAGTGCAAATTTTTGTCCGAATTTCTGAGATGAGAAATTATCATCATCATTATCCTCATCTTGGTTGTTATAGACACATTTCATTTGTTGGACCATTGGGCCTTCTTCGTGTGTCTGTCATAGGTGGTAACCTTTTGGGAAAGAATTAACTTATGCTAGATATTGTTTGAAAATGTACAGGGGAATGAGAACCATCTACCGTGGGTATTGAATAAACGGTTTGGTTTGAAATTCCAAGAAGGTTACTGACTATGACAGACACCCAAAGAATGCTGGAGGCCACAACGTTGTGAATCTAACAACCAAGATGAGGACTCTAGTCCAAGTAAATCAGAGTATAGCGATGACAAAGATGTGTTCTTCAGGAAAAACTTGGAATTTCTCTCTGATTTATGAAATTAACTGTACTGAACTCTTTGAGTCAGTAGAAAAATTCAAGTTTTTTAGAAAACTGAGTTTGAAAGAGTAAACTTTCATCTGAGATGAGGAATTATTATTATCCACGGATTCATTCAGACTAGTGCCTTCATCTTGGTTGTTAAGCTCACAATGTTTTTGTCTGTTGTACCTCCAGCCTTCTTCAGGTTTCTGTCGTAGTTCTGGGAATTTTGAACAAAACCCTTTATTAAATTCATGAGAGTAGATTGTTCTCATTCCACTAAAGAAGCAGGCAAACAGCATCACAAGGATAAATCAAATAGGAAGAATCAACTGATAGCAGATATCCTCTAGCAAGGATAGTGGAATGAGAACAATCTACCCCCATGGATTAAATAAAAAATTTGGTTCAAAATTCCCAGATTATCAATTAGAACAGACATCTGGAGAAGGTCAAAGGGTGCAACTGTGGCAATTATGACAACCAAAATAAGGACACTAGTTAGAGTAAATACGCATATAAAAATGCAGATTATAGAAGTTTAATTTAAAAAAAGAATTTCTGATTGTTTAATGAAACAATCTTTTAATTAAAGAAATCCTAGTCAAATAATTAATAAGATAACGTATTCATTTTTGAAAAGTGTTTCTTTTCAATTCAAAACAATTTTTATAAAATTATGTAATCAATCAATCACTTGTGTTACGAACTACAACTCAAATGATTTCCCAGAATATTTAGTCATTTATAGAAAGACATTGAATATGAAGGAAAAGACCAGTAATTCATGTGTTTTTTTAAAATTCTTTAGAACAAAAAATTAATAAATAACATTGTTTTTCAATGCTTGACAATGGGGAAGAACATAAATTATTGAAATCATTGATCAAAATTCTTTTGCTATTTATTGTCTTATTCATTGAATCCTTTCATATCTGTCAATTTGTTATTCTAGGGAAAATAGAAAAGACACTGATTCAAGTCAAAAATGACTCCCATATAATCTGAAATGAAAAAAGATCTTGAATTTTCCACTTTTCAGAATGTGATTATTTCAATTCTCCATAAATCTATACCACATCACATACGAAGATCACTTGATGATTTGCTACGGAATAACTCTCTGGAAAATAAAGAACAAAAAAGAAAAAATCCCAATTAAATTTGTAATATTGAGTGTGTGTGTATGCACTCATGCATGTGTGTGTGTGTGTGTATATATATATATATATATATATATATATATAAAACATTCAATAATGAGATAAAATTTTGGGAAAAAAATCAAATTCAAATAGGTGTGGAGTGATACAGCGCTTACTGGCCGTAAAGAAATTCCTCTGGGTTGCTAAACCGAATCTTGACCCAGATTTTTCACAAACTTGTAATTCTATAATGTAAGAAATATGAAGATACGAGAATACATTTCACAAAACAGTCTAGATGCCTGTCGTCTGCTCCATTCAAATTTCTGCATTCCAAAATTCTCTCTCTCCTGATTGGTCACTCTTTCTACCAATCAGCACGTAATGGTCAAACACTCTGACAAACAGAATAGTAATCTCTCCCAAAGTAAGACTATCTGAATTCATTATAAAATAACATTCCTGTCACTGTTCTATTTTGTTCTCAAAAAGTTTGCCTTTATCATAATACATACCTGCGAGATTTTTTACTGGACGGGGCATCTTGTGTTCCTGAATGGGATGATTTGGACAGTAGTCTGGAAGAATTGAGGAGAAAAATATTTTTCAGATAATTTCAGTTCTGGATTTGAAAGGTTCTCAGAAATGTAAGTAAAGTATTAGCTAATCAAATAAAATTTATTTCTTGAGATAATTCTTCAAATAATATATTTGAATTGAAAGTGCAAGAGGCATAATATTTAATGGCGTAGACAATGAAATATGTGAACCAAGTTCAAACTGTTTATGTTCACTTCACACTAATGTCCCCAGGAAGGTATGAATCTATCTCTTCTCCAAGCTAAGGGGGAAATAGCAGGACAAACTGAGATCTCTAGACTAGGGAGACAACCGATTTAGGGTGACAACTCTAAATCGAAACAAACTCAATTGAGAACAGGGTCAACAGGTGAGCTCAATTAGCCACTGCCTTCCTAGTACCAACAGGACCATACAATCATCATGGTGGACTTCTCCAACAGGTGACTTAAAATGGCTGAGGATATTTGAATTAAAGACTCTATGGTAATGTTTTCTTGTAAACAATTTGAGGCATCAAAAGTCAGAAAAATTATCACAACTCACCTATTATTAACACTGGAAATATTTGTAAAACGAGGTCTTGTTAAAATCCTGGAATGAGGTTTTTTGCTTCCTAAAATGACAAATAAAATAAGATTGTTAATACTTTGGAAAAATCAGAGAATTTCATTTATCTATACCTTTTCCAAGCAAATTGAAAATTACGGTAGAAGCACTGGATGAAAGATATATGGGAGGGGTACAACACAAAAGTCATCTAGACAAAGTTCAACATTCCTTAATACAATAGATATCCATGAAATGACTTGTAAACACAATGCATAGATCATACAATGAGAAGATCAAGACTAACAAGACAACACTTAACATTCATCTGAAGAAGGACTAAAATGGAGGATCAACTATTTGAACGTCCGAATTTTTGACTTAATTACCTCCCTTGAACCACTCTACCTGGTATCATATTCTAATTACTCTTCTTTTATAAGTTGACTTTTTTCTTTCATTAGAGGCACCCAAAAATTAAAGAATAATATCACTATCTTATACAGAGGAATGCATGTGAAGGGAAAATGTTCTCAGAAATTCAAGCAAGGACATTTTCCCTTGTTTTTTGGGAGCTCATTAGACCCAAACATCAATTTTTGTACTGAATCAATATTGTATTATTGATAGATGAATTAAATTATATTTCATCTTGGACACAATTTTTTATTTTGATTCTGATGCAAGACCTTTCAAAGCCAAAGGAGGTAAGTCCGAAAGAAATTTATCTCATTTCTTATGCTGAAAATAAGGCTGTTCAAAGGATCTCCACAAATATTTTCAGTGAAAACCAAGAAAAACAAGACACACCTGGCTGCCACAGGGTCAAACTCCACTCCAACACATACTATAACTGAAGATGATAATTGCAACTTTTATATTGTATTTATGATAAGCAAAAAGTTATAAAATCATTTTATTTTTTAGTATAAATGTATTTACCGGAATAAAATAAACCCTTGTGTATTTCTAACATGAATTTTTCGAAGATATGTGAAAGTTTTCAGTTTGGCTCAGTTGTTAAGATAGCCACATACCAATCACTTGGAGACGATTTCACATCATGGAAGGAGGATTTTAATTTTATATATCAGTTTGGTTCAATAAAATGGGACATACAAACAGTGAAGTCAACTCCAGTTTCCGACTCGGACTGGAGTTTGACAAAAGATTTAAGCTTTAATAATGTGTGATTTGAATATGAGGCCAAGTAAAGAAACCCAAAGAAGGTTATCAAATCAGAATTTTGTTTTGGAACTTTTGGGCACTGAAGTAGAAGATACCCAAAGAATGAACTAGGTAGAAACAACAATAAGAAAAAACTTTTAAACAGGTAGATATGAATATTAGCAATTCAGCTGAAAATCTCATTGAAGTTTGCAACTGATCAATTATAAATTTAGGGAAAGCAGCTTTGTATAAAAAGCAATATCATTTTTAGTGCTGTAATACAAGTGGCTACTTTACCTGTGGAAATTTTTCTATCAAACATTGAAGGCAGTCCTTGGCGATGAAGTGCTTTAATATTCTCTTTTGCAGCAGGCGAGGGTACGACTGGCTTTACTTTACAAACAGGCAAAAGTCCTGATTTTAGGGAAGGTTGAGATTTTGTAATTGTGCCACCACCTACAGATTGCAAATGATCCTCAGTTCTTGAAAAAAAGATTTAAAAGATTATAAAAACATTAGGAGTTCTGTCAAAGCATTAGAAAGAAATTTAAATTGGAAATTTATAAAAGATTTTATATTAGAGGAATAAGGAAGGCCATAGAAATTTACAAAATGAGAAGTTCTTTAGTTTAAAGAGTTTTCTGAACAATTGAGCCAATTCTTCTTTATTGATCGAATAACGTTTCGGCAGATCCATTCTACAGCCTTATTCATGCATAATATCTGAAAGGATACTGCTAAGCAAAAATTGGTAGCAAATAGGAAATTTGAACATCAACAGCAACGCTTATTCAGTAAGTTACTCTATTTCCAGCAACACACAGTCGTCTCTGTAGACAAGGTGGGATAACTCTGTTAGTGACATCTGTGGTAATGTGTTGGTGGGAACAAAATTAACAAGAAAGAGTTATTGTTGGAAAACTCTTAATGTAATGACACTTCTCAAAATTGTTGACAATATCTCAACAAAAGTTGTTTTTTCACTTGAATGTTCTCATGAATAAATCTCTTACCTTGTTGATGGCAAGTTTGCAGGTGAATGTATTTGTGTTGAAGGACTGTGTTTTAATTTATTTTCAACCGGCGTCAAAGGAGTTTGCTCAATTTTCTTTCCAACCAATGGAGATTTCACAGTTTCTGTAATAACCGGAAGATAATGAAAATGGCAAAATTAAAAGCAAGTAGAAAAGGAAAAGGACTTTGATATAGAAAAGCAATATTCTAGATATCATCATTCAAAAATAGAAATAAATCTCTTAATAGAATGTATGCAGCTTTTATCAAAGATTTTCTATTGGAGAAACTTTTTTAAGTGAATCCTTGCTTATTCCTAAAACATTCATAATTATCTATGTATTTTATATCTAAATTGGCGGCAATGAAGGTAAATAGCCAAAATACTCTGAAGCTGTAGTTTCATACATTAAACTGAAAATTATTCTACATGACAAACGTGGCTGACTGCTCCACCAACCATAAAGTCAGGCCCCTTCCAAAATACCCCCCTCACAGCCATTTTGTGTTTAGGATTGCCCAAGCTGAATAAATGCAAGGGTCAAAAAGAGGGCAAAGAGTTTTATATTCAACTGGAGAGAATGAGACAATTTGCAATGTTTTTAGAATGTGTAATTTATTGCAGTCAAATGACATTTTATAATTAACCCTTCAACTGCAAATGACGGGAATTTCCGTCATTGCTATTCTATGGCTAACTCAATGAAATTTCGGTTTTATTGTGATTGATGGCAACCCAGTTCCATCTGTGAGTCAGGGCTCTTATCTTGCAGTTGATAACTATTACGCTTTGCCACTTATCGCAGTTAATGGGTTAATGTACCAATTGAAATAAAATACATACCTTCCTTGATGCAGTTATCATTTTTGTCAGGTTTTGGTATTTGACACAATGACAAACTTGGTGATTTCACACAAGGACTGAATGTCATCTTCTTTTGGCTATTCTCACATTTGAGATCAAATTCAGAATCTGATTGGCTTGTAGATTTTGAAGAAACTTGACTCTCTGTTTTTAGCTGTAAGACCTCTCCGTTCGATGGAGATTTGGTCATTCCATTTCTTTGGCTTGTGGAATTGATGGCAACACGAGGGGTATTTTTTGACGTAACTGGCGTACAAGAACCCTCATTAATAGTGCAATCCATTCTGGTATCTCCAGTGGAATCTGAAAGAAGAAAACACCAAACATAAATGAAGAACCAAAAGTTTTGTGAAGGGAATAAACAATCAAATTTCTAACATAGAAAAGCGTTAGAATGCTAAAAATCAGAACTTACTGAGGAAAGTCTTTGTCCGTGAAAGGATTGGTGTGAGAGATTCTCGTCGCTTCTTCACATTATCATCAAGAGATTCTAAAATTAGAGATTAAAGAATTTCTTTTCAAATGAATAAATAATTTCAAAATACATACAACAAAATGAGAAGTTAGAACAAAAACGAAATTTTTTTTTTTTTAAAAACTAGCCCTACCCATGGAAATTTCACAGGTGTTAACAACCAAGATTCTCCCTTATCTCACCCATGCCTCTAACTTCTCATTCTCTCCCTTATCCCTTTCAATCTTTGTTGCCAGCTCATGATTTTATCTAAATGTTATACAAACATGAATTAGTTTTATATGCTGATATTTTCCAACTCCTTGATATACTTTCTTTTCTGTCTTTCCCTTTATATTACCCTCTAATTAAAATACTTGACTTTCTTTTCCCTCTCTCTCTCTTCCTACCCCTTAGTCTCTACCAATTTTTCCTCCTCGATCTCCATACCCAATTTATTGAACAAATTTCCCTTTCTCTACTCCTATCCCATCAGTAAAATTCTTTTTCTCTAAAAATAAAAAGTAATATTTTAATTTAATTCATAGTATAAAAAAAAGTAATAAATTTTTCAAATATTCAAATTCCCATGTTCAAAAATTTCATTGTGATTGGTCAGTTTGTGAAAAACTGACCAATCAGAGCACATAAGGAATAGGTTGTGACAAGAATAATTATAGTATAAATACTTACTAGAGAGTGAGACACAATTAAGAATAGGAAAGTGAGTGATTTTTTCAAGTGTGATTCCATCCACATTGGAACTGTCATCCTTCTGGTTTTCATCAGCCCACATAATCTCTTTATCTCCAAGAGTTTGTTCAATCATTTGAGCATAATCTCGTTGAATATCACTAGAGAGAAGTCCATTAGTTTTTATTGTGGTGTAAAATCTTTTCATTGTCTGCATCATATTGTTGATTGTCCTGTAAAGAAAATCCAGCAATGAATATATGAAGTCATTCATTCTTTATTACCATAAAAATATTTTTGATATTTGGAATTTAATATAAATCAACAAGTTAACATCCATGAGAGAATACACACATACACACAATATATGTATGAGATATATTTCGATATAACATAAATAATTACTAAGAAAAAAATATCTATTTACAAACATACAATGCAGAATAAAATCATTCTCTTACTTACATCAAGACTCAATTAGTTCTGTTGAAGCTGTTAATTGTGTAGATAAACGTTTACATCTTTTCATGAGGTTTTATTAGAAAGTGACTGAATTCACTTAGGTGGAAGAGTCCATTGTTTGAAATAGAAGTTAAGAGATAAATTTATCAGCAAAATTGTAATATTTAAGTGGACGAACTTATTGACGCTATAAATTAATGAAGGATAGCAGTTATTCTTTCTTACTTGTCTTTAATGCGACTGTCTCGATCTTGGAGACTGATGACTTTTTTCAGATGCTTAACGTAGCGGTGATTATCCGCTAATTCAACTTCCAAGTGGTGTGCTCGTAAGCTAACCTCCAGAGACTGGAAAAAAATAAATTTAATTGAAATTCACATCAGGAAGTTTGAACAACAACAAAAACTGTAAACATACGTGACTGGTGGAAACTACAAACTATTTTCTGAGGTGATTTTAAATCACTGTCAGCTATTTCTCAACAAATAGTCCTGTAGAAATCACGCACAAAAATTATTTCAGGATTCAAGAACCAATAGTATTACAAGGTTAGTTTTGGTATCAATAAAGATAATTTGTTGTTCTATAAAAAGTATCTTCACTAATCAAATAAAACTAATGTGGGTAAATTCAAATCAAATCTTATTAAAAATACAGATTTATTACCCATTATAAACAGAAGAGCATTTTATATGTAAGTGAATATATAAAATAAATGTGCACATATTGTACCACACTTTTTATCCCTTGGGAAAGGGGGAAAAAAAAAGAAAAAAAAAAAGAAAAGAAATGGAGACTATTCACTATGAGTGTGTTGTCATTGTTGTCTCCTATTTCCTCATTGAACAACTTTGCTATTCATTAATATATTTCAATTAAATTTTGTAAGTAGGCTCGTAGGGAGATTCTATTGGGAGAATGGTGCGTTAGGACCAATCTGATTGTTAACATTTTACAAGAAAAAATCTTTTTGTTTAAAATTTCTCAAATCTTGACAGATTTTGTCGAAATTTTGCTATAGTGTTGACAATAATCACAGGAATTAAAAAAATGCCATGATATGTGTAATTAACCAGATGTCAACATGTGAAAAAATTATCGAATTTTAGAACAGCGTAAGCAATTAGAATGGAAATGGCTAAACAGGTTTTAGGGCACCTAATCACTAAAAATGTTTTTTTTAATTTTTTCATGTTAACAGTCCAAATAAATAACTGATTGCCACTCTGGCAGTTCAGTATACCATGTTATGTTGGTTCTGAGAGAAACACAAATGAAGAATTATACTGTATTACAATTTCCTACTTTCAAGATTTTTATCTCTCATGTATCCATGGATCTAAAATAAAAGTTTATCTTGATTAAAAAGAAAAAAAAAAAATCTGATCTGAGTCTTAAAGCTATAAAAGATGAAACTTTGCTACAAATCGACAAATTTTCTTTGTGTTAGATAAAAAAGTACAACTCAATTCCTGTTTCAATGCTGGTATCTGGATATTTTTGTACTACTTTAGTTTTTCATTAAAAAAAAAGAAATACATTTACCAAATACATTACCCTTTCATATTCACAAACTAATTTGTATAAAATTTAAATAAAAACATGGATGGGTAATGAAGATTAGCAGGGATGAGGAAGAGAGTGAGAGGATACAGGCACAGGGTGAGAGAAGAGCAGAGGCATGAGATAATGTACAATTTTAGTTGTCCACAACTGTAGAATTTCCATTGTTCAACTATTCTGTAATATTATCCTGCTTTTAGATACATGAAAAAAACAAAAATAAAAGTCAAAATCACCTACCTGTGACATTTCCCCAGTTATAAGAAGGTCTTTTTCTGCTTTCCATCTTTGCAATTGTTCTTCATTGTTGGCAAATGTCTTTTGGGAAACTTCTATCTTATCTTCAATAGACTTGATTCGCCTTTGGAAGATTTCTATCACACGCTTTCCTTTCTCTTTCTATAAAAGATAAAGTCCTTTAGTTAATGGAACAATCTCAAAACAAATAATCAATTGTATACACAACGAATCTTTTGGTTAAATTATCAATTCTATAAAAAAAAAAAACTTACACTATGAACTGTTTGAATTCCAATCATTCTGAGCAATCACAAATTATTTTAATTGTTTCAATAGAATAACAAAATGGTGAAGTGAGAATTGGTCAACACATCAAGCAGATGAGGCTAGTAAGAATGCATTTATCTATGAATGTGGACCAAATGGTAGGACAAGGTACCAAATGCAGAATTTCAGCAGCACTTTTTTGGAAACCTTATTATCAGAATAACTCAAATGGCCAGGACATGTTCAACAATACTCCACACCCCACAGAAAAGCTTCCTCACCTGACTCTTGCAGTTGGTTAAAGCCATCATGGAGGAGAATGCAAGGAGCTCCTGTTTTTACTTGAACCACAAACACTAGTAGCCAACATGGTTCAATGGAAATGGTGCATCAGGAACATAGTTCATGGTTGACAGCAATGATTAACTCATTTGTAAAACAATTTTAAGTCTCTATTTTTGTGATTGATGATCCCAAATAAAACTAAAGCATTAGTCAGAAAAGATAAAGCAAAATGCATTTTAATACTTACTTTTGATTGGCATTCAAGAGAATTCCAATCATATACCCAATCAACTTTATTCAAGCACTGCTTTTTGGAAAAGATTTTCCATTCTGTCGTTCGGAGGCTGCTTTCATATTCAAGAATTTCTTTACGAACACTTTTTCTACCAATAAATATGCTGTAAAGAACTTCTTGCAATCTGAAAATATTCAAAAAATTCAGTTGAGAATTCAGTTCAATAGGGTATTGATCTTGATAACATTAACCAACACATATTTTCACATACAAAAAATTTTAAAATATCAAATCCTAAACAGACAGACTCTTGAAAACTGACAATTTTCAAGAACTCCATATGAATAAATTTTATTAATTTTCAGTTATAAACTTTTACCATTATTAAAAATTGAAGTAAACTCACTTGACAGAGACTCAGAATTAATTCCTTAGTTTTGAAATTATCAATAATCCTTAGATTCATTTCTCTATAAAATATTCGGCTTGTTCGTAAGTACGACCATTACAGTTTATATTGAGAGTGCCACTCTTGTGCCTCTACCCTGACAACACAACTCTCACTCACCCAATCCTGAGGCTACAAAGCATGAGCAGAACAAAGGCTACAACCCAATCTGATTTGTTGCTTTCTTGTCTCCCTCCTTACTCATCCTTGCAATATAATGTAAAAGAGTGAGGAGAGTGCTTATGCTTGAATGGGAGTAAATAACTTCCCAATAACTCTCATTCAATCATTACTCCAACCCCACAAGTTTGAAACCTAAAAATTAATTTATAGTATTAGTATAACACAGGAGTATAGACTGATAACAAAAATAATAATAACAGATACATTAGTTTTATTTGTCTTTGCCTGTGATTATAGTTAATAATATAGATATATTGAGTCTATAATGGTTATGAAAAATAATCCAATTTTATATTTACCAATAGCATAATGTTATCAGTATATTTCAGATGTACGTTTTTTGCAGAAATGGGGTGTACATAACCTGTGGTAATTGACAAATAAAAACACTCTAAACCACTTTCTTCTCTCTACACAGAGCTTTCCATTCCCGTCAATAATAATTTCATCCAAATTCTTTGGAAGTGAAAGATCAACAAGTTCCATCAAATCCATCACCAATAATGGCTTTACTGGAACCTCAATTAAAAACACTGCTGTAATCAATGAAGCAAATGTTCAAAATTTCATCTGATACTCTTCAGTAAGTCGAGAAAGACCCTCAAGGGGAGATAAGTTGCCTGAATCAATAGACATGCCAGCTTGAAACTTGATATACCATTTAGATCAGAGCTTCTCTAAGTAATTTTTTTCATTATCTTTATACAAAAGAAGAAGTAAAAAAAGATTCCTCATGATGCTTATTGTAAAATGGCTGAATGCTATTAACTCTTTCAAAAATAGATTTCGTTTTTGATACGTTTTAGTCAATTATTTTTTTAAAGTAATTTCTCCTCATAAAAAACACTGTAAAACTTAGGGATTATAAATAAGTTTCAATTTTTGTGGGTTTTTTTTGCATCTATGTCAAGTTACTGTTAGATTATGTCTTGCTTTTTATAACAATGAGTAATGGCAGCAAAATATTGTGTATTATCAAAAAGGGTTGGTCGTAAATGAAAAAAAAAAATGAGAAGTCTGATTTAGGTAATCAGAAGTAGTTTTAAACTATGGTTCAACAGTTAGGCTAGAAATAAGTTTTTTTTTCAATTTTCAAAGTCAAAAAACACATAAAAATTTTAAAAAATCATTAACTGACAAATCTGATAATTTGTGCAATAATTTGATTCAATTCCAAGCAGTGCATAGCAAATATTAGAGTGAATCAAAAGTATTTTCATTTTTTCAGAAACCTTACATTAAAATCTATGACTCCACTGTAATCAATATCATAATCATATCATCATCAATATTAATCAGCAGAACTTTTTTCTCATGTTATGAGAGATACAAGAGCTAAGATCATTGAGAAATACCATATCTAGAAGATGGAGTTGATTAAAAAGTGATCTGACAGAGGATGCTCTCACCTAGTCAATCTGTTGGCACTACTTTTTGCAGTAGCACCTCAAAAAGGTCCCCCACTCACTTGCCCCTGGGTAGGGGATGAAACACCAAAACTGATGGCCCAGTACAGCTCAGAGGGAGCAGTGGAATTTCTGTTAAGTAGGTCTCCAAAGACTTTGAAGACTTGAAAACTGTCAGCCCATAACACACCATAGATTGATTCATAAGGTTTTTATCCCCTTCAAGTCTCTGGATCAGGCTGGCTGACACGATTGAATATGTTTACTCTGTTGGCTTTGCCAGGATTTAAAGCTGAGGCTACCAAGATGAAGATGACCAAATAGAGCATTCAACGTCCCCAAGACCAGAGACTGAAATAAAATCTTACCTTTTGCTTTCTTCTACAGATTGCAACTGAGGCATAGTCATTGTTTTTAGATTTGCATTACTTTCATAATCGGCAAGTTTTGATTTCAGTTCAGAAACCTGAAAAAGTGAAAAAATTATATATTACTGAAATATTTCAAACATTTTAGCCAACCATGAAGGAAGAAAACTAATCATACACTCAATTGCAACATGGATACTGGAATAATAAGACCAAAGTTCCATGGTCAGTATTCAACTGATAAAATTAGAAAAAAAAAAAAAGAATCCATATTAATGTTTTCTCAGCTCATATTCAGAGAGATTCTAACATATTTCTTTGTATTAGAAGTACATGAAAATATTTTTCTTCTGACTTTTCTAGTTCTATTTAAAATGATGTGAAGAAAAACTTCTTTACTGTTAATGAAGTTAGAAAATGCTTTATAAGAAAAAGAAAAAAATGTTCATAGGACCACCTGCAACTGATTATACAGGTATACCCCAATATAACATGTTTTGTTGTAGCATGGTTTGTGATAAAAGGTGGATGGTTGGTGGACCCCTATATTTTGACCTATATTATTGCCCACCAGTCCTGAAGATTGCAAATAAAAACAGAATTTCTCTTCGAACCTGTAAGCCCGAAATTTAGGTTGAGTGCTGTCTTATTCCACTGTAAGTTCATTTGAGGACAGAAGGGACAACTCCCAGATCACCCCACGAAGAAATACATTTGCCTTAAACCAGCAAAACAACTTTGAAAATTAATAGAATCTGACAAAAACATTTTTTTATCAATTTTAGCTTTTCCCCTCAATTCAGAGACAAGGTATCTGAATACCCAGCAGCTCAAGGGTTGAAAAAGTTGAGACTTCAATGTAAATAAGTAAGTAGATATTTTGTAGGTATTATATTATCATCCACACTCTCCCAGCAGTTGCTGTTGCAAGGTAATAATGCAGTTAGCTTTCTTAGACCCCAATACCCACATTATAAGTATTTACGAACTGAACAACTATTTCACTGACCTCTTGTCGAAGATTTCCAATAATCTCTCCATATTTGCTGATATGGGATTTGACATTCAGGATGTTTTTCTTTAACTGAAAATAAATTGCAAAGAATAGGAGTCTTTTAACAAGACAAAATACGTCAAAAAGATCCGTTTAAATAACAGGATTCGTATGCAGCACCTGATTTTAAAAAATAAAAAACAAACACGAACAATAAATACAGGAGATATGAATTATTAAATTTCATTTGATAATCTAGAAAAAAATTGACCAATTTTCAAAGTCACGACAATGGTTAAAATCTCACGATAGTTGCAACACACCAATTCACTCTGGCCAATGTCCTCATCTTGGTTATAGTCACGTTTTGGGTGTTTCATCCTCCTACCTAATTCAAGTGTCTTATGGGAATTTCAGAACAAACCTTTTATTCAATCTGTTGGGGTAGATAGTTCTCATTCCACTGTCCATGCCGAAGGATCTCTCACATCAATTCTTCCAAGTTAACTCTTCATTGCGAAACAGAGTATACGAAATTTTTGCACAACCAACCATGGGATTGAACCCAATACCGCCAGGCAAGTCACTAGATACACTTGACCAATGCTTTTTTTCCACTTGGCTGGTTGTACCATAGGATAGGCTTCTCAGGAAAGCTGGAGGGCACAATAACCAAAAACTCACCAAAGACAATTGTGCCAAAAACCAAGCCACATTCAAGTAGATGATATTAATACATTTTCAACTTGACAACATGTGTGGGCTTAGGGACCTACTATATTAGTAGCAATAAGTTCAATATCGGTATCCCCACATTAGTAATGCGGCTAATGAAGACAGATACTACACTTTGATCCCAGCCAAAAAGCCGTGGTTTACTGGGACCACCGAAACCAGACTATAGAGTAGCACCGATATTCCGGGAAGATGCAAAAATGGGGTTTGAAAAACAAGCAAATCATTTTTTTTTTCACAACTACAATATTTACAGGGCTTATCGATATTAGACTGAATTGAAGAATAAATTTCGAAGATTCATTAGAAGAAAAAAAAACTTACATCAGCACGAATATGCTTGGCTCGATCTGCATACTTCAATGTATTATATGTATCTTCATAAGATGCTGCAGATGGACTAGAAAAAAATAAAAAAGGAAAAACAATATAAAACTAATTTTCAACATGATAAGTTTAGGTAAATGACTGGAATAGGTTTGTGATTCTTCACGTGAAAAATATGGGCAGTTTTTAGCAAAAATACATTCAATGTGATTTATTTGAAAATCAAGAAGAAATTAAATCTATTATTATAATAATAACATTTATCTGAATCATCAAGCGTTTCTTTACCAGTGTCAACCTCTAAAAGAAAAACTTTCTCTAAGAAGTATCTCTAGTCTGGACATGAAGGTGAATATATATAACTTTATTCAATGATGTATGTTCACAATGCACACTTCTATGTGCTTTGTGAAATTGCAATGAGCCTTGTACAGTATCTGATAATACTTGCACATGCATTTGTGATGGGTTACTCCAGATAGTTAATGGCAAGTGATTTTTACTGGGTAAACCTGCTTTTCTACATGGCTAAGCCTCTGAATTCAGTTAGGGAAATTATCATCCAATTGGTGTCTTACCCCCCATAGCATATTGGAGAGGTGCGCAGTTCCACTGGAACCACTTGCAGTGACCTTTCACCTAGCTTGTCAAGTTGGAGTATTAACTAGTCACCTCACACCCTTACATGGCCAGGTATGTCTTCCCAGTTATATTAATGTTACCCATGTAACCAGATTTTATAACCTACCTGTAGTCTAAATAAATATACATAAACGCTGACCATAGTGGCACTATATTTTTCTCATGTGTATTCAAAAGTAATGACAGAAACATTCTTAAATACATGTAAAACGAGAGAGCTCTCCGAATGCGAATACCTCTGCCAAGGGAAGTAACTGTGCATGGATCAACCTCAAAATTTCGTCACTTCTTTCATGACGTGTTGCCCACCCTTCTACAAAATATCATTGAAATCCTTTGGAGATTTTAGGAGATATCGTGCAGATAGTTATGAACTTTTTACAATATTAAGGGGATATCTATGAGGTAAGTGTGTATAGACCTGCTATTTAAGCCCTGATATTTAATCCCTTTTTCCATAAACCATTTCCCTCCCTCTCACAAAATATCATTCATTGACAGAGGTAACATCCAAGTGGAACAGAATATTTCTCAAACCAATTTCCATTTATCAATCCATAAACTTACCTAATAGCAGCAATCATTACAGTTCTACAATTGCCTCCAATTGAATCCTTGAGGAGACGTGTCAGTTTACTGTCTCGGTAAGGAATGTGAGCTTTTACCTGCAAAATAGCAAGAAATCACTTTCACAAATTGAATCTGAGAATTTAGTCAAGTCAAATTAAATGTCGAGGGCACTATCAGATTTCTGTGGTCCAGATTGGAATATGGCTTCAGCAAAAGTCGAGATCAAAGTGTACTACCTCAACCAAACATAGCATCAACTTCCCATTTTCAATTTTAAATGTTATTGAGATTACATTTCAATGGAAAATCTTTTTGAATTGACAAAAATAAAATGTCATGAATTTTTTTTTATGCATGTCTCATCTGTAAATTATCATTTTGTTCGTTCGATTTGTTGGAATGTCTTTAATTAATCGTGACAATGACATTATGGAGGCAATAAATAAAATTCATAACTTTTTTTTTTTTCATTCAAAAATTTTCCAAATTAAATTAAAATTTAAGAAAAAAAAAAATACCATCACGTTTCAAATTGAAAAAAAAAAGGAAGTTAATGTTATATTTCATTGATGTGATAACAGATATTGCACTTTGATCTCAACTAAATGCCACAGAAGCAACATCCCTATCTGGACCATAGAAATATGATCATGTTTTGGAATACGAATGAGAAAATAATTTTACCTTGTTGTCTGCCAACATATTAATAACATTTCCTAATGCCAGCAAAGAACGATTGATGTTAGCCCCTTCTCTCTTCCTAACACCGTTATTTCTGTTAACAGTTCCACGTTCAGAACCAGCAAGATCAACTAAACATAATTTAGCCACATGAATAGAGGTGACCAAGTTAGCCGTACGATCAGATTGTTTGACATAAACCTGAAAATAGATGGAGAATACAATCAATTTAATTTAAATCTATGCAAACATTTTTATGATTTGTTCTTTGATATAGTCACACATCTCTATAAGATGCTTTTTGGTCAGTCAGTCAATCAGTCAGTCAGTCCCAGTTAAACAACAGAAGATGGAGCAGGTGTGATGACATTAAAATAACATTTATACTGATCAATTTTTTCTCACCAGCTGCTAATAATGTCATAAAAGAATTTCCAAATTCTGCATTTTCGTATTTTAAAAAAAAAAAAAAAAAAAAAAAAAGCCAAAAATGGCCATTTATGATCTTTATTGAAATACTTGCAGAATATTTCCAGATCACAATATTTTTACCATCATGAGAATCAATTGACCCAAAGAAAGACTACTTTCCCCTCCTGTTGCTAATACCATAGATGGTGGATGCATCGTTGAACTTATAGTTCTTGTTCAAGGAGTTTGAATTTTCCAGGCAGCAAAAGATTTATATCAGAACCTTTACAGGGTGTCTTTAGAATAACCATCTTTTTTTGAGAAATAGGGAAGATTTTAAGTGATATAAAGTTATAATTGAACCGGAATTTCTATACAATATTTACTTACATAATTGGTTCTCTTAAGTTAACAATTTTGCTGATTAAAACATCCACCAAACATTTGAAACAATCGACTCTTCCACTGTAACAATTTTTTCTAGTTTCTTTCCTTAAAAAAATCATTCAACAGAATTCATATACAGATAGTCCCTGCTTTCCAAAAGTTTGTTTCATATTACTTTTTGCTTTTACAAAAAAAGGCAAAAAGCTAAGCAGTGTTCAACTTTTAAATTTGTTCAATAATTAACAAATAGCCTGGTCTCTATGAGCCTGTTTCAAGGTACCTCATCTCAAGTTTCATTACATATCATGTCTTTTATACTGCATGTTACTACATAAACCCATCTTTGTACATTGTCAGTGATAAGAGTCTTAAGAGAAAATTTGGAAAACGGCAAAAAAAAAAAATCAACCAATTGAAATGTTATAAACATATGAATATTGGGTAGGAAGTCATATTCAATTATATCAATATAACAATTATTTAAAAGCTTCCCAGTTTTGATTTAAAAAAAAAAGAAGAATTTAAGAGTTGATATAACTCAAGAATAGGTGATTTTAAAACAATGTATTAAGCAATACCTGGAATACTGCATGGGATCTGGAAGATTCAGCATTTGCATCAGTCGGATGTTGGGTACGATTTTTATTTCCATTGTAGAGCATACACAACAAACCCTGTTCATTCCGAGGCTGTTGGGAAAAAGAACAAAGATAACATTTTGGCCAATAAGAATCAGTAAACATCTTCATTTCCATTTAGATGCAACACAGAAATTCAAGTTGATCTAAGCGGTCTTTGGATTATATCAACACCACCATTGTACCTGTCAAAAATGAAGGGATTATTTACGCATATGGATCAGCAATTCTGCCTAAGATCAAAGTGTCTCTGCCAATGATCAGTGTGGTATCTGTGCACTCTGCCGAGGATCAAAGTGTTTTTCCCCAGTTCTTCTGATCAGTTCAGAATGTAATATCTGAGTACCCATTGAAAAGTGTTGCAAACAAATATGTATATTTTTTTTTTTTGTATTATATAAGGATAGGAATACTCATGATGTTTAAGAAATGTGGAGTGTAGTTTTTTTAAATCACTTTTAGCTTAACCCATCAAAGAGTGCTTTGAAACAATCTTTTTTTTTAATTCACCTATTTTTTGAGTGAATGTCATAGTAATATGATTCGATTTAATCAAATCCTGATTTCATCTCCAGTTATTTTCACACATTTCAGCTAAGACCATCAACTCATACGGTATTTAATGCTCAGTAAAATAGAGAAATGGACATTTGATAATAACAGATGAAGATGAACAAGACAACTATTTTCTTTCATCTTGATTTTCAGTTGTTTTTTTTCTCCCAACTTAACTCAATCTGTTGACCTATGGTAAGGAATAAACAGCATGGAATGGAAATAAATATTCTCTCAATGAGATTCAAACTTATGCCTCTTTTTACCTCAGGAAGCTTGGTAAATGCCCAACTACTCTTACCAACCTGAAATTATACTTCATTTCCAATCTGTGCTGTCTTCTTATTGCTAAAGGTCAATGGCCAGAGTAAAGTTGAGCTGAAAAGTAACTAATATCAAAGATGAAGGAAAATGAGAGTCAAAATTGGAAAAAAAAAACAAAAACAAAAAAAACTTGATACATTAGTTTAAAAGTGGATTTTCACATTTCAATATCTTGGAAATTCGACTTTTTGTATAGCTGATATTACCATTTTTGATAAATACTAACTTTATGCAATGAAAGTCCAGGGATGATAACTCCAGCTTTAGGATCTTCTCGAATTGGTAATTGTTCTCTTCCATTCAATAAATCCTTGATTTGTTCATTGTAGACCTGATAACAAAACAAAAAATTTAAGATTTTGAAACACTTTTAAAATCTGTGTGACTTTAATGGATAAATTGATACTTAAATAATTTGGAATGGAGCAACGTATTGTGTTATCCAGAGTATCTTTTGAAACATAATGAAGAGTGTAAGAAGAATTTCAATTCTTCATAATTATCACCACTTGCAAAGAAAATTAGACAGGTTATGTATTCACCCATGTTTGTCTATCAATGCAGAAAAAAAAAAAAGATAAAATTTGGGCAGGAATTCTTTTGTTTATTTTGTTAACATTACAGGATGAGAGAATTTTTTGGCTCTTTGGATGCAATACCACAATAGTGACATCATCACAAATAAATATAATATGATAGTTATGTATAGTTTCTTTCTTCGAGAACACAACCTTTCAGTCGTTATCTTCAGGCGATGAATGAGTATTCTTCCAAACACTAAGACAGGAGACACTTATTAGAGCAATCAACAGGCTCGTGACAAATCACTTGTTTGAACTAAATTCAGATTTTGAGAAGTAAAATAGTTTGGATATTGAGATAGCATAACAAATATACAAAATCCTTAAGACAAGGTCTGATTGGTCATTCAGTAGAAACCGTCACATGATCAATATCTTCAGGCAGCATACTTTGTTAGGGTGATTGATAAAAAAAATTGGAAAAGGGGATGATCAATGAATAAGTTACTTCTCTTGTCTTTTGTTGGGTAGTGATCAGTAAAAATGTCTGAATTTTCAAAAAACAAGTGTGAATGCAGAAGGGCACAAACTTGGGGGCATTTTAGCATAAACCAACATTGCAAATTGAACCCCTAATAGAAATCTATTTAGGAGCAAATTTGAAAAAATGTTTTTTTCTTGACATAATAAAAAGTAAATGTTGAAAATTTCAGCCCAATAGCTCCATTGGTACTGCCTGTACACATATTACATACATAGCCAGCCAGACCAACTTGAAAACTGAAGAAACCTATGGTGATAGTTTTGGGTGACAGTTTCCAATAATAATTCAGTTGTTGATTCCAGTAAAAATTTAAATATATATCCGTAACTTAAACAAATGAATCATCGTAGCCCGTGCATGTACCAGTACTAATTATCTGAAATCATCTAAAAAGAAATAGAGCTTTAATTGAAAGTAATTTGCATAGATACTAAAAAGCAAGGATCAGTGAAATTTAACCAAAGAGTAGAATCAAATATCATATCAAGAAATCATTTTGGTTAAAAACCATTCAAAAGAATGAAAACGTCTCTTCAAAAGGTATCATATTTAAAAGATATTAATTGCTTGAGATGAGGTTTTGGAATAACATAGTTTGAGTACATCTTGAAAATATTTCTTAATTTTTTTTCTTGTAGACGCCTTGAACAGCATAGATATATTGTGGTTTCAAGTAGGTTTTATTGGGTGGAGTTGCAAGCCACGACTAAGATGGATTGCCTTTCAGGGCTAAAGGGCGCTAACTGCCTTGTTATTTACCCATAGCTTGGGGCAAGAGAGGATTCATGCTTTTCCCTGAAGGTGTTAATGCAAAGTGAATGAAGGCAACCCTCATTTGAAACAAGGTTTGCCAATTCCATTCGCTATGCCACTCCAAAATTCAAAGATGGTAAATATTTTTCAAAAATTCATACATTACCTCCAAATAAGAAACTGCTACTTCACAATTCTTTTGAGTTTTGATAGCTTCAATTCTTTGGTAAAGGTCCATCAAAGTTAAAAATGTGATTCCTGGTTGGTTATTGGTACCAAGCATTGTATAAGTTTTTCCAGCTCCAGTTGCACCATAAGCAAAAACTGTAAGAAAGAAAGAAAATTTCAAACATAGAATTTTTACTCTTAAAAAAAGACTCAAACTACATTTGCAGTATTTTATAATGAAGTAAGCATTCAAATATGTGATGTTCCCATTCACATATTTTATATTTCATAACTGAATCAAATTTAATTATAATTGAAAAAAAATCTGTGAGTGGGTGTGTATGCATTGAGATAACTTGACAATTTGTTATTGTATGAAGTTTATATTCGCCAGATATATTAGTCGGCACACAAGGCAGTGTAGTGTCAAGTTTGAAGTTGTTTAGATCAGTGGTTGCTGAGTAATCTAATAGAAATAAATTTTTAAAAATACAGATTATAGATCATTCATCTAAAATTATAAATCTAAATTCAGATATAAAATATCTAAATTGCCAATAGATCTAAAATAAGAAATAAAATATCTGGAACCAAGAAATCGATATAATTTGAAGTTGGGGTCTTGTACGAAAATTATTTTACATGATAATTATGTTTGGCTGCTCCACACATCATAAAGTTCAGCCCGTTCCAAACATGCACTTTTTGATCAAGTACTAGTCATACCAATTGACCATAGATAGATATACACCATTGAGTCAGCCTGTGTAACATAGCAGCTTCCATGTGGCAGGCAATGTACTTTGAAATCAATGATATGATCAAATGTTGATACAATGACAACCAGGCATAGATCTATGAATGCCCAGGATACCTTGCGGGCCATTCTTGGATCTGATGCCGAGTTTGAGGCAGGGTGGGGTGTAGGGGAATTATTGTTTTTTCGGAATTCATTAAAATTACTTCTACACGATACTGAGATATTCATTACAATTTCATCCTTGATACAGTTATATTTATATTATATTTTACATTGGGGGGGGGGGATTTTATAGCATTTGGTTCCTATGAAAATGACCAGAACCAGATATTTATGGGTCTTACCAAATTTATCAAGGGTGGAAAAGTGTCATTCTAAAGATAACTTACGGCTGTTTTTCTTCCAGGAGTTCTCTTTTTCTTTTCATTTTCAATTGATAGAAAATTGAAAGAAATGAGCCAAACAAAATTTATTCAAAGCAATGATAATACAATGTATCTATTCACTTGTTCATCTTTCATGAATTCTTATTTCCATTTTTGTTTTCTATACAAAAATTTTGGCTTTTTACTTTCTAGCAAAAACAAAATTATTAATGACATAAATTTTCATGTTCTGTTTCAACTTCCACAAAATGAAAATGATTTTGTTTGATTTTTTTCCCCCTTTCTTGAATCAAAAGAGGAAATGAATTCAAATAGAACAAAACTGCACATCATTATTAAATTAGCTTATTTCTTTTTATTTCACACTCAGAATTCCAATCAGGTTGTGCAAAAAGTTTTGAATAAAACCTTATGAAATGGGCACTTTTCCTCCCTCGATGACCAGTATGTGAAAAAAAACAAAACAATTAAAATTAAATGTCAGAACACATGAATAAACTAAATCCAAATAGATACAGAGATACATATAAATGTCAACACATGAATAACTTGAACTCAACAAGTTTTGTGGGTTGCAGTTGTAGTACCCCCTATTCTTTTAGTTAGGAATTAAATACAGAACCCTTCTTTTAGTTAGATATCGAAAGCATCACTTCCTCTGACGAACCCTTTAAAAACCCTGGATGTACATGGTCTAATGCTCATTGGCGCCAGGACACCAGGCTGGCCCCGGCCTTTGTGGCTGGCTACACTTTCCCTCTCACTCTTTCTCCCTAAGATTGTTATTTTGCCAACCTCCCGGACAATCCGATCTTAACCATTCTTTCTCCATGACCCATCTCTGTACGAATTTTGTCCATTTCACTTCACCGATATCTTTCCTGAACATCTTTACTTTGGGAAACATGCATGGATAAAACTCCATGTTCTCTGACTTTCATGGTCTGTTCGTCAAGAGTCTATCAGCGTCAGAAAATAGCCCTCAAGTTAATTCACTTACTTGGCAGTATGGCTCACATACTGAACCCGGATTCCACATATCATCTAAGAGCAATCCAAGCCATATGGAATTCCACGCGTTCACACAACTCCTACACCAGTAATACCAATGACAATAAAGTTTCCACCTTTCGCTATCTCTTCTCTTCTCTTCACTTCTCATGATCCATCGTATTTATGTTATCCTTACATGTACTTTATCTTCATTCTTGTATTAAACATACATCTTTTGTCTGGCCAAAACACATGTAAGGGTTCCTTCCACTTTGTTTCATCTCCGCATCCAAGTTCATACTTGGCACGCATCACATTCTCTTGTACATCATCCTTTCCTCCCACACATCAACAGGGCTGTACACGTGCTACATCAAACCACGAGGAAACCAAACTCCTCGTCCGTCTCACCAACATCCATCGCACTATTCATCTCTCAACAAAAGAATCAACACAAAATAGTGATTAATAAGATGACATAGATATGAAAAATAGAAAAATTCTCACCTGAACAATTATAGCCATTGAGCAAGCCATCCAGAATCGATTTTCCAGTATGTTCATATAAATCAACATTTATGGAATCGGGACTAAAAACATAATCAAAGGCAAAATTTAAGTTCTTGTGTCGTTTTCTTGTAATATCTCCTCTTACAAAGGTTGAACTTTTTTGTCCATTAAACTCACAAACATCACCTGCCGGATCAAACACTAATACTTGTTCACTAACAGCATTGACAACAACTTGTTCTCCCTTTTCTTTCTCATTTTGTGGCCGAATTCTCACTACAACTTTGACATTGCTCCCACTGGAATTCGCTGATTTATCAGCTCCTTGTGTCAAACTAAGCATCTTTTTTTGCTTTCATATAAACCTGTAATCAGAAGAAAGAAAAATAATGTTATATCAATTATACATTTTTGTGGCCAGCGGAAAAAATGCAACTGGGGACTATCATGCCATATAGGTGTCCGTCATTATCTCCTTTTTCTTAATTGGATAACTTTGTTATTCCTTAAATAATTTCAATGAAATTTTGTATGTAGGCTTGTGGGGAGATTGTACCTGGGGAATGGTGAATCATAATCGATCTAATTGATCATTTACATTTTATAAGGAAAAACATTTTTGTTTACAATTGAGAACATTTCACAAATCCTGACCAATTTAGCTGAAATTTGGCTACAATGTTGACAAAACACGAGGAATAAGGAAATAGTAAGCAAGTCAATCCAGTTGTTAGTTTACATTTTATAAGTAAATAACCATATGTCAACATGCAAAAGATATTGAACTTTGGAAAAGAACAGATTAGAAAGAAAATTGTTATGCAGGTTTTTGGGAAACTAATAGTAGACAATATGTAATGTTTTTAAGAATTTTATGGTTTGAAAAAAATTTTTTAAAATACATGAATTTTTAAAAGTCAATAGACATAGTAGCCATTAAAAACCACCCTTTTTTTTACATACTAAAGTGTAAAGGGAGAAGGTGCAATTGGTATAATGGCTAATGGCAAGAACAACTGAATCGATGAGGCAAGTTCCAAGTCCATCTGAAGCTGCTTGAGTTTACTTCACATCGATACCCTTGGAAAAAGCATAAACCAATCTCTTTTGACCCTCCTACTAAAATAGCAGGGTAGACTGGGCCTTGAGAGTCAACCAATCTAACAGAGGGTCCTGATAAAAACTCCTCCCCAATCTGGCAGCCAAGCATGGCAAGTACAGCACTACCCTTAGTTAAAGAACATGATGTCATCAGACAATGTTGATTAGGCCACGGGAGAGCTTCCCCCATGGGAAGTGAGAAATTACCTGATGTTGAATTATAAAGTATAAATACATTTGTATGAAAACAAACTAAAATAAATACCAAAAAGCATTCATTGAGATAGGAAAACAAATGACGAGAAAAAAATCGCACAGAGATCGCTAAAGAAATTTTCATTCATAGTAAAGAACTAACTGCGAATTTTCAATCAGGTCTTTCCTTTGGAGTCATTTTATATCAAGTGGACCAATTTTGTAAAAGTGCCCCACTCGACCATCCCTGAATCAGCTCTAACTTTGGTCACAGATTCTTTGGGGTTGGAAATGGATCTAAGAACAAGGACTACTTTGTTCTGTGCAATGGTAGCTAAATTATTTTTTCCATTTCCAATTATCCACCATTTAATAACAGGAAGTTATACCAAGCTGAAAACTGGTAATTAGGGTCAACTTTTTATCTAGTTTTGGGATATGATAACAGCCTAGCTCTTGAAAATATAATTTTTTAGAAAAGGATGTCCAAGTGGGCACTAAATTTCATTAGTATTTCTGGAAAGCTATTTTTGAAATAATCCAAAGTAAATGAGCTTTGTCTGGCAAGGAAAAAAAACGTCACCAACTGGATATTTCGAGATTTTCTCAATACTGAGATACAAGGTCTCAAAAATGGTGTAAAATGTACCATATTTAAAGGCAAAAACAAACAAGTGTGAAAAGAGCAATGTTGAGGCTAGTTTGTCAATTTGGTCTCAGAATTCTTTCAGGTTCTAATCAGTGGTGGAGATGGGAGAGGGGATTACAACACATATATACTTCTCAAATTCCAAGTTTTTAGTACATTCAATATCTACTAATAGAGACTTTACTGTATACCTGGTTCTCAAAACCCATTTCTATCACTGGTTCTAACAAAGCATTGAAATTTTACTTCATGACACCACGAATTAGGAATTTCATTCATTTGAAATCCTGCAGGATACCACGGTGGTTTATAAGACATTTATTTTATTCATGAATATTCAAGATAATACTTATAATAAAAATGCATATTTAGTAAATACACACACACACAAACGCACAAGCATACAAAGACACACACATGTATATATAAATACACACAAAAATGTGCACCGACACACAAACAGAATTTTACAGGTGCATATCACAACTTGATGGTTAACAAGCTCGTCTTGTAACTAATTCACACTTTCAATGAGTTCAATCCTCACTGTGCCTTGGTTCTTGACTAATCTAAGATTAGTAATTAATTACACATACACCCAGTGCAGGATTTGGATTGATGAGCTCCTAAGCGACATTAAGCTTGGGAGACACTTGTTTAAAAGTTACAGAAGGATTTTGAAAGACCCCTCTACAAATTCTGAAATCTTTATAGCCCCCTCCCCCCAGAGATTCTGAGGCACTAGACTTCAAACAACTGCACAGTGGGGAGCTGGCCAAGCTCTGGAGAGCAATATATCTTCCTTTTTTTTCAACATAATAATAATTTCTTGAAAAGAATTTTAATATTCAAAATATTGTAACTGCCCCTTTCCCCACATAAATTCCAGATGCATCCATCACCTTTCCAATCCATAACACAAAGGCATTTAAGCAACTCTAAGACTATTTTAATCCTTGCCAGTCTGAGCACAGAAGGTGAGCTAGGTTTTGAGTAATGATTATAAGCTTCCTGGAAATACCAAGGAAATTTGGAGACCACTTTGACATTCTTTTCTGGAAAAATGATATTTTCTAGAGCAAGGCTGATAACATTTTAAAAATCTGCATGAAAAGTTGACCCCCATTTACAACTTTTCAGCACAGTAGAACTTCCTGTTATAAAATAGTGGCTAGTTGAAAATATGAAAAAATCATTTGGCTGCTGTCACACAAAACAAAGTAGTCCTCGTTCTTGGATCCATAGTGACTGAATGAGTAAAGATATTGGGCTTAAATTTCTCAGGACTTCATTTCCTACCCCAGAGAACCTGTGACTAAAGTTGAAGAAAAATTGGAAGTGGAATGATCCTCTAATAGTAAACTTGAAATAACGGCAAACTTCAAAATAATAACAGAAGCTTCAATGCCAATGTGAGAAAGATGCTAATATCTTCTTAAACCAACAGTAAAATAAAAATGGGATGTGCTAATATTGTGCAAATGCATCATGTTAACTTATACAATTTGGTAGTTTTAATGTTTAATAACTCTTTAGAAAAACAGTTTTGGTCTATCATAGTTCACATATCTCTCTCATATTTCGTGGTGGAAAATTGGCCATTATATCTTAATATGTAAATATTATGTGAATGCACATGCAATGTAGATAGTAATAGATTTTGAATTCTAATCCAAGGTCTAGTTGAATTATGGCTGGGTAAATTCAACTTCTTTAAAAAAACATATAATCGAATCTGATGAAGAAATTAGTCAGCTGTATGAAAACAGAATATATTAGATGTTTAAACTATTTTTTATAATTCAAAATTTCCAAACAAATTAAACCATATCTTGAAATGTTCTCTTATTGTCTTATGACAGACTTTTGTCTAAGCAATTAGGTAAGTGAAAATAATGAGATGAACAGGTCTAGTTGGTCACTCAATAGAAACTATCATGTGAGCAATGTCTTTTGGTAGCAGGTCATGTTGGGTGTGATCAAGTTACTTCTCTCACATTTTGTTGGGCAAGGATAACGAAAAAAGATTTTCAAAAATCATGCTTGAATGCCACCAGACACAAACTGAGGGATCAATTTAGCAAAAGCTTACATATTGATTGAAACCCCTCTCATTAAAAACCAATTTAGGTGGGGGAATTTTAAAAAAAACAAACGTTTTTTTTCTTAACATGAGGAGTAAATATTGGCATTTCCAGCCCTGCAGCTTAATTAATGTTGCCTGTGTGCATGATGAATACATAGTCAGTCAGCCAGCTCAACTCAAAAGCTGAAGAAACCCATGTTCACAGTTAGGGAAAATTTGTTCAAGTCAATTGAAAAGAGTTTATTTAAAAACCTGATACTGCTATTCTTATATTCAGAAAATAAAATTCTCTGAAATTTTAAATTGGAAATATTTGATACTAAAACGTATAGTCAAATTAAAAAAAAAATTCAACTACTTCATCTTCAAATTGCTATGTATCATCTACCTCATGTCAGCATTTGAAAGCAGATGTGTATCAAGTGTTTTTCTTTTAAGCCAATCAAGAATATTCTCTGCAACTAAGTTGCAGGAAACTGTTTGTCAGCTGCTGTACATTTCTTTAACTGTGAAATGAATAATGGCTGCTGAAAAAAGAAGATATTTTAACCATTTTATAATCAGGCGCACTAAAGTTTTTTTAGTTTTGAGAGCTGGTATGTTTTCTTTTGAAATTGCATACATAAACATACAAATGTCTGGTCAATTACTCAATAGAAACCGTCACGTGACCAACATCTTTTAACAGCGTGCAGTCTTGAGTGGGGTATTGATTTAGAAATGAGAAGTAGGGGCAATCAATGAATGTTACTTCTCTCGCCTTTTTGGGGGCAGTGATCACTAAAAAAGTCTGAATTTTAAAAAATGTGTAAATGCCACTGGACACAAACTAAGGGAACTATTCAACAAACATACATGAGTTTTGGAAGGTAGTATCTATTCAACAATCATTAGAAAATTATTCAGTTCTTACAGTATCATCATTGAAGGTCTCCTTTTAAATGCACAACAAAAATATTTTCAATAAAATATAACTTGAAATTGTATAAATCAACAAGTTATAGCAACCATTGTAAAATGAATTTAAGGATTTGTTCAAGGATCAGTTTGAGCTGAAACTTCTCAGACTTGAACATAATGGGTTTTGGATGATAGTATCAATTCTACCATCTTCAGTAATTTAGTTATTATTGTAATTGTATCATTATTGAAGGAGGGGGATTTCCAGCCCTCTAACTTCATTGGTACAACCTGTACACACATAGCCAGCTAGAATGCAAGAAAAGGTAAAACAATTTTTCAGGAAAAATGACTTGAAAACAGTACAGTTCAATTACAATCAACAGCAGCCATTGAGGATCAGTTTGAGCTGGACCTTCTCAGACTTAAACATAATGAGTTTTGGATGGTAGTATCTTTTCTAAAACCATCAGAGTAATTCAGTTGTTATATTGCATCATCATTGAAGGTTTTGAATGTAAAAGGAGATTAAACAAAATTTCACTTTATGCACTATTGATTTCAACTTGGATCAAATTCAGTCAGAACACACGAATAGAAGCTATGAAGTCAATGGCAGGTGAGTACAATTATTGGAACAATAAGCTACAATATCACCAAAACATTTTTCTACGGTGAACACAAAATGTTCATTTCCAAAAAATTTTCGGATTAAATGTCCAATCATCAATCCAGACCCCAAAATTGATTCAAGTCAAAACCATGCAGAAACTTAATTTGATTAAAACAAGGATGAAATATAGAATCCAGGCCCCTTCAACTACATAAAAGAGTATTGTGAAGAAATATTATCATCGCAAAACTTGTTGTGAATCAAATAAAATTTAGATTACGGTATCATCTGAAAATTTGTGCTTTTGACTTGAAATAATTCGGGCGACCGATTCTACATCTGATCCAAAGTTTCTTAATGCTTTCTTTTTTCTTGGGGTGGGGGAAAAATGTTCCATGATTGTTTCTTATGATTCAACTCGCATCCAAGTGGTAAAAAAAACATCTAATAAGCTACGTATATCTGTACATTTATTTTCTGAATGTAATATCCCAAATGAAAAGAATTACCCTAAAACATCATTAACTTTAGTGAATGAACTAAACTTTTATAGCATCAGCATAGCATGCTATAACATACCAATCATCCCTTTTTTTCCGTTCATCGGTCGCTAAAGAGATTTTTTGAAATCTGAACTCAACAATAACGAAGATGGTTTGATATAAAACTCATCCAACTTAAAAGCTTCTGATGACAGACTTACCGTACTGTAGTACAATTGAATGCGATCTAGAATGTGATCCCCCACTTTTAGTGGTTAAAAATCAGGAATACCGTATTCATTTACTAGTGTACAATGCGAGAAATTTGATTTAAAAATCAGGGTAAAAATTGGGGGATTGGTTTATGCTCGAGAGTAAAAAATATAGTATTAATGATGGGTGGTATATTCAGATTTTTAGATAAAAAAGTGAGGGTAGCATAGTATTCGAGATGGCCTCGTACTCGAGTAAATACGGTATGTTATCATTCTTTTTTTTTTCACACTCGGGTAAAATACTAACCCACAATCTTGGCCCTGATTTTTAACATTGAATTCCTCGCATTAGAAATAAAAACAGAAACAAAAGTCAATTTCATATGCTATCATCATGTTTGACGACACAAGGGAAAGCTCGGGCGAGTACATTTAGTTGAATAATGAAGTGCCCGTGCTTCTATTTTCATAAATAGACGAAGGTATCAGACAGTTATATTTCAGATATGATCGATTGAAAGCATAGAATTATTACTGATGTGAAAATAAAACCAATTGATCGAACTTACGTGTTAATATTTATCACTTTTTAGGCAAGGAAGAGAAAGTATCCCTGTTATTAACTGCACAATATTTTCAAATCCGACGCGTCATCAAGTTACGTTTTTGATTGGTCACTCTGAAGCGACGCGCCATCTAGTGGGAAGTTTTGTTTTTTGATTCAACTCTCACACAGAGTAGCCTCCCTTGAATTAGGTTGGAATTGGCCGAGACTCCGATTTGAGCTATCAAGCTCCCCAAAGTAAGGTTAAAAAATACCTTAAGTGTCGCAGAAATGTAAAATATTTTAGTGAGTATTTTTCCATCACAAAGCAAACAACAAATACGCAAGCAAAAAAAAAAAAAAAAATACAAGCTGTAAAAACGGATTTACCTGATCTGTTTTTGACTCATCTCTCTACTGACTCTAATCGAGTCGAATAACTACATGAAACGTTTTTGTGGTGATGTAATCGAATATAAAAGTCACAGGAAAAAATATTAAATTTGTAATTATTTAATTTATAGTAATACAGTATGTGATATTTTACTTTATTCAATTTATAGTTATAAAAGAATATTTTCAATACAACAAGAAATATCTTAACAGAAATAAATGTTGACGGTTATAGTCACAGTTTCACTTGAATTGTTACAGATTGAAATGTTATCAACTTTTACAAACCGTTACTAAAACTGTCGGCTCAGGTTTCTTCAGTTTTTAATTAGGTTCTATCTGACCAGCTATGTATGTCATATATTTATCGCGCCTACGAGCCGTGCCAATGGTTCTCGAGGTCTGGAAATTTAAGATAAGTTATGTTGAATTGATCACCTAGTTTGTGTTCTGTAGCATTATCTATGCTTATGCTTGGGGGGGGGGGCAGACTTTTCTAAGTGATCACTGCTCCGAAATACGAGTGATGTAACTTTTTCATTAAACATCCTTTTTCCCTATTTTTGATTGATCATCCCCGACACGCTTACTGCCAAAAGACTTGCTCGAGTGACAGTTTGTACTGAGTGACTAACCAGACCTGTTACTTGATTTATTCAATATTTCATTTCATTACTTTAGATTAGATGAATTGAAAAATTATTTATTTTATTGAAAATGTTACCCATTTTGTTACTATAAGTAAAGTAAATTCAAGTATTATTTTATTGAAACAATTATTCCTACCCAGAAACCAAAATAATAACTTTTTTCCATGACTTTCTGTGATTATTACAAGATTAATCCACCTCATTCCTTCAAAGTACTATGTGATGATAATAATCTATTTCATTAATAAGAATAAGTGCTACTATAAAGAGAGAGATGAAGACCAGAAAGTACTCACTGCTGTACACCTCCTCCACCAGCATGGCAATCCCAAACTCACTGTAAAAGTTGGTGAGGGGACAGGCAAGAGATCATTTTGTTGGACAATAAAATGTGAAATTGAAAAGTATTTAGAAACTAAGTGAACAAAAGAGAGTGGAAGTTGAGTAAACAATTTACACTGAAAGAAGGGTGAAAAGAAAAGACTAAAGAGGAATAAAATAAAGAGTAAAGAAGAATCATAGCAGATGAAAAATAAACCAATTGTATCATCGAAAATAATGACAGATAAGAGGGCATGGATGGAGTGACATATAAATAGATCTTTTTTATCAAGTTGAATATTCGTATAATCAATGGCTGTTGTCAAAATAAAGAATCAGTAGCAGTTTTTTATAACCATACGAATCAATTTTTTTTCCTTCTTGGTTCTGAAAAGGGGTAGCCACATTCGGGGGTTTGCTGTATTAAAGGGGTCTGTTGGAGGAAAGGTGTGACGGGATTAGATAGAGTTAATACCTAAAGGACCAGGATTGTTAGGAGGTGTGAACCAAACCAGAATAAAAACAATGAAAACTCGGAGACAGAACTTAGGTAATGAAAGCTAAGCTGGAGAAGAAATTTTTAAAAAAGTAAGTTCTGTGGCGGAAGGGGAAAAAGAAATGATTTATTGATATATAGTGAACCACTGACAGGATTCACAACAATAGTAGTTTTTCTGATTGTGTGTATTTTATGGCATGTAAGATACACAGTCATATGAGATGCACCTCAATTTTTACCAGCATATTCTAAAAAAAAAACAAAAACAAACAACCACCTCTGTTTTCCCCTCTGAACCTCATAGCCCTCCATACTATCAGGTTATTCTAATGCTCTTATGTAATCAAATTCCAACTTTATCAGCCCCCACGGCAACTGGCTATTTATATTATTAGCTTAGTGCAGTCATGTTAGTAAATAACTGATAAAGTGTTCGCCTACCAAGACAGAGCTTAGAAAAAGGCATGTCTTATATGCAGTAAAATATGGTATGTATGCCATCATAACCCTGCATAAAACAGCACATGATCGGCAGATTTTTCTTAGCACTACATTTTCCAAATGCTCTTACTTGAAGAATAAGATAAATCCAGGGAATTTCAACTGTTACATTATGAGAGGGTCCAATTTATGATATAACTGTAATGTGGACCTACTACTGTGTTTTCATTAGGTATGACATCGAAAAGGAACATTGTGACTTCATGAGAGAGTCCTATGATTTCATGCTATGATATCATAAGACATTTATTCTGATAACACTTTTTTGGGGAAATTAGTTTTTATTTGACCTTTTTTTTAAAATTATATTTTTACCTTACCTCCTATTCTGATCATACTTTTTTTAAAGTTATTGTCATATACCTGACATCATAGTCTGATCACAGTTTTTTTTAAATTCGGTGTCCAAGTGAGGGGATTTTTTTTTCCTTCTAGTTGTCAAATCAGAGGGTGGAATTTTTTTTTCATTCTCAGTGATCATTTTTTTTCTCTTTTAGGGATCAAAGGTGAGGGGCAATTTTTATTCACTTTCATTGATAAAAAATGAGGGGTACTTTTTTTTCTCTTATAGAGATCAAAATTGAAGGGAAACTTTTTTCCTTTTACAGGGCTTAAAATTAAGTGGAAACTTTTTTTCTTTTTAAGGGTCCGAAATGAGAGGAAACCTTTTTCCCTATTTAAGGGTCAAAAGTGACGGGGGAACATTTTTTCCCTTTTTTGGGAAAAGTACTAATTATTGCATAGCTTCCCTTATTCATTTATTTGTAAATAATTATAATATTAATTGGATACAAAGAAAATGACCCAACTACGATGGCATGCTGCAAAGGCATCTTTTAAGCGGGGTTTTTTTAATTGTATAATTTCCATTGGTACTGTTAGTGACAGATAAAAATTCTTTAGCCTCAGAGATTAAAGAAGTACAGTCCTTGGTAATTTTTTTGAACAACTTTAATTTCATTCTGCCAAAATCACCAAGTGAAGTGCTCAACAAAGCCTCTAGTTGTTAGAAACCATCAACCAAAACTGTCAACTTGGGTTTCTCCATTTTTTAAATATTTGTTCTGTCTGGCTGGCTATACATGTATCACACATAAGGGCTGGAAAGGGCTAAAAAAAAAAGCATTTATTCTTTATTATATCTAAATAAAATTCTTTGTTTTATTAATGTCCCCCCGAGATTTTCAGTTGGGTGTTTAATTTGCAATGTAAGTTCATGCTAAAATTGTGTTATAAATTGCATTTCAACATGAAAATTTGAACATTTACTCCTTATTATGTCTGGAAAAAATGTTTTCCTTTGTTATTTGAAAATTTTTCCTGAAAAGTTTTTTGTGTGTGTGTGTGTGGGGGGGTCAATTTGCAATGTAAGTTTATGCTATATTGATCCCTTAGTTTGTATCTGGAGGCATTCATGCATTTTTTTTAAAATTCAGATTTTTTTAATGATCACTGACGAACAATATGCAAGAGAACTAACTTCCATTCATCACCTCTTTTTCCAATTTTTTAATTGGTCACCCCTCTAACATAGTATGCTGCTGAAAGACATTGGTAATGTAATGGTTTCTATTGTGTGATTAACCAGACCTGTTTATTTATTTTATTTTGGTCGGTTCAAGTGAGTAATTAACAGTGTTAGTCAGTCTGAATCATGACACTTTATTTTCTTTGGGTCGTTGTATTCTGAGGAAGGGAAAACTGACCTAATCACTAACATTATTTGCCCTTGATTCAGGCTTTTCTAGTATCGAAGACAACAAACCTAAAACATTACAAATAGTTTACTTCTTGCCAACTAAGTTAGAAGAGGTATTCAGTAATGCTTGTCTGTTAGTTCACACAATATGTCCAAAAGTTTTCAGTGTATCTCCATGATATTTTCTGGAAAGGTGGGCCATGGGCTATAGGAGAATTAAATAAATTTGGGGGCTGATTCGGGAATTTTTTTTCCAATTGATAGATCTTTTTTCATATAATTAGACATATAATTGGAAGTATAGAAATCATTCATGATTGTCCACATAATAACTCCAAAAGTCCTCAATTGATTTCAATGGCTTTTTGTAGATAATTGGACCATTAAATTAATTAAGTTTTGTGGCGGATCCAGGAATTTTTTATTTTCAATCGAGATATTTATTTTCATATACTCATCTAATCACTTATGTTTGTCTGTATGTCCAAAATATGGAAGTCAAAACCTACACAGTTACCGCCAAGGTATCATAGCTGTATATGATCTGATTTTCATTCAGTTTTTAGTTAGTCTATGGCCTTGGCAGAGGTATGTAGTCTATGTGTGCTTTCTAGTTTAAAATATCAATAACATCAGATCTGAGCTTTGGCATCTGCTGCTACTTTCCTAGGGGAGGGGGGATGAATATATTTCCAGTGGGGGATGGGGGATCGGATATAATTGGAATATACATCAGCACTGACCCTGTTACCAGTAAATAATGATACCCTCTTTTTATATGGGTAGATTAAGTTGTGGTTACATAAAACTGTAACCATTATTATTTATTGACTATAAGGTTCCAGTTTTTAAACCCCTTGGTGATAAATCCCCACCACCACCGTCACCAGTGAATGCCCATGGAACTGAGGATCTATAAAAGGAATAATACGAGCGAATCTCCGGATATTAAATTCTGATTATTTGTCTTGAAATTTCAATTCATCATATTTTTTTTAAAACTAATTGATTGCTGGACAGGAATTTATTTTTGCTAAAATTAGGAGAACAACTTGATTTTTGCTGTGTTGCATGACATTTTAAAAATCAATAGGATATTACAGGGTAAGGTCAGGGGTTCCATATGGGAAAAATCTATTTTTATTAATAAACATGGGAAAAAGAAAAATGTCTGTAACACAGAACCAACAAATAAAAATCATAAGGGAAGACACCTTACTTAAATTACATGTAAAAAAAATACAAGCCTGCCTACTGCAGCATCAAACTCTACTTCTATTCTGACTGATGATGATGATCATTGCAACTGTTCTTGTATGTATGATAAATTTAAAAAATAGTAGAGATGTAAGATTTGTCAGTTTGGCTCTGTCAGTGAGAGGGCTCCCTACCAATCACTTTGTCCTGATTTCAAATCATGGCAGGGAAATGATAATATCATACATCTGATTGGTTCAACATGAGGGGATGTACAAATAGTGAAGAGTTTACTCCCTTAAATTAGGTGAGGATTATTCTTGTTGTTACAGTAGAAAAACATAGTCAACTCTAATCAAAGTTAGGGTCTGAACAAAATTTTGGTTTTTAAGGGTGATTTATGATTACTTGGGATTATTTGTGATTTTTCATCTCACTAAAATTGACAAAATGTCTGTCTGTCTGTCATTGCAAAACTCGAGGACAGCCTGAGATATAGCCAGCAAATTTTCTTTGATTACTAATGGGTTCCCCGAGTAGGTTTTTAGCAAATTAGTTTTTGACAATTCTCTTCCAAAATAAGTTTTTAGTGTGGGAATCCAATTTACAATCAAAGTTTATGCTAAATTGGTCCCTTAGTTTGTGTCTTGCAGTGTTCGTGTCTACCTAAAAATTTACTACTTTTAGTGTGGGGGGGGGGTCAATATACCATATAAGTATGATGTAGATGTGGTCCTTTATTTTGTGTTCAGGATTAATAAAAAATTAACTTTTACTTTTATTCAATAAATGTTTGTCATTATAACTTAAGGATGGCTAGATCTATGGCCACAAAATTTTCTGTGTTTAACAGTAGGACCTCAGAACATGTTTTTTTTCGCGTATTAGTTATTGAACAAAAAAAAATAATGTGAGGTCTGCATTTGCAGTCTCCCCTATAATAGTGGTCTGATTTCCATGTATGTATTCATTTACATGATGTTGAAAGTCTGATTCCATTCATTTGCATGTGACATCCAAGTATTACATTTTAGCCTGAGGTAATGAATTGAGGTACCCCTAAAAATATAGGCTGTACGTGGAAAATTCCAGTTTAATTTTTTTGAAATCAGAAAAAATGAAGAGTTGTAGAAGATGATTTGCAACTGAATGATGATAATGATAGTGTGGGGTCTTCGTTCTTGCTCACCCCTATCTATATTTTAATGCCTTATTTGTAAATTATGGAGTAGCCTCCCTTATTTTTCCCCATTTATTTCCAAATGCGTGAAAAATCCAGGTTCATTCTGGTTAAATGAAATTGCACTAATTTTCTCTCTCAAAGGATGACCGAACAGGTCACAGGGTTGTTTGGTCTAGCATAAAAATGATAAGCAGTGGTAATTATTCATAAGATGACAGGTCTGGTTAGTCACTCGATAGAAACAATCACATGATTGATGTCTTAGGCACCATGCTGTGTTGGGGGTGATCAATTAAAAATTAGAAAAGGGAGTGATCAATGAATAAGTTACTGCTATCACCTTTTGAAGAAAAAAGTTGAATACAGAAAAAAAGAAGCATGAATGCTGCCTGGCTTGAACTAAGGAATAAAGCATAAAATTACATTGCAAATTGAATACCCCACTAAAAACCTATTTTGGGGGAGGAATTGAAAAAAAAGCAAGTTTTTTCTCAACGTGATAAGGAGTAGATATTAAATTTTCAGCCCTCTAGCTCCATTTGTGTGGCCTGTGCACTTAATAAATACATGCATAGCCAGTTAGCCAGACCAACTTGAAAACTGAAGAAACCTATGCAAAGAGTTTTGGCTGACGTTTTCTTTATAGAAAGCAGTAGTAATGATTCACTAGATAACATAGAGTAATGCACTAATTAAATAGCACTGAATTATTTTTGAAGCTGTAATCCAAATAATCAGTTATGGTTAGGATATTATCTAATAAATCCTTTCTTAAAATAACAGTAGTGACAAGTCATAAACATAGGGTGAGATTGTAAAATCAATGATAATATAATTGAATGAAAACAAAGAGGAAATTCTTTGGGGAGATAGATTATCAGTTGCAAGAAAATTATTTACTCAACCCTTTCTGGACTGACTGGCCAGTCTGGCTGGTGAAACACGTGTATTTGTTCACGGCTGAATCTAATAATACCACTTGCTAAAGCAATATGGTGGCTTCCATATAGTAGCACATGCTTTGAAATCAGTGATATGATCGAATGTTGATACCATGACAACCAGGCATAGATCTATGAATGCCCAAGATGCCTTGCAGGCCATTCTTGACTCTGATGAGGAGTTTCAAGTGGGAGGTGGTATTATTGTTTTATCAAAATTCATTTAAATTTATTTTAGATGATACTGAGACATAATTATTACAATTCATTACAACTTCATCCTTAATACAGTTATATTTACAATATAGTTTACATTTTGGGGTAATTTTATTATCTTTGGTTTCCATGGAAACAACCATAACCAGATATTCATAAGTAAAAATGTCCTTATCATATAGCATGAGCATAATCATATCAGAATACATATAGAATTATATACATTATAGAAGGGATATCTTTTGTAGATAGCTCGAAAATTGAATCACTTTAGCCCCACAAATGGCCAACCCGACCAACCAGCCAAGTGGACTACAGATTCTTCTCTCTTTGCCTGTGTGTGTATGTCTCCAGCTGCTCCTGGTCACATTTTTGGGGCTACAACCTTGAAAACTTGCCATTTATACCACTAGGCACCGTCTAAAAAATGATGATTTTGTTTTTTCATAGAAGTGTTTTTTGGGTCTCTATGATCAATTAGGATCAACAATGTCCAAATCTTTTCTGCTGGTATTTTTAAAAATGATTTTAGATAAAAGACCATTTTTTTAAAGATAATTCAAGATAAAAGATTTATTTTTAGATGATTAGTTCTGTTACGCAGACTATGGTAATTCATTTATGTGAGGTACTTATATTAAATTTAAATTTGATTTACCTTAGAACTGGTAAAATGTAGAAATAAATTCACTCCGGAAAGGGAAAACTCACATTGAAAACTTTGACAACACTTATTTGTAAGTTAATATTGTACAGATCCACTAAAGTATACTTATATCTAAGTTAAAAGATACCTGTTAACTCTATGCTGGGTTTTGTCATTTTTGCTGTTCCATTCGTGGTTAATTTTCTTCCAATCCAAAAAATACAAATCTTACATTTTTTTGAATGAATGCAAAGGAAGAAAAAAATAAAGAAGAAAAGTAGTGAAGGAAAACTGAATACAAATAAATATAAAGTAACTGAATTATTCTGTGACCCACTAGGTCACCTATTGAGAGTAAACTAGTGCAATCTGATGTAACCAGAATGAACCTGGATTTTTTTTATGCATTTGCAAGTAAATAAATAAGGAAGACTATTCTATGAGTAGCATTTAATAGTCCTCTCCTTTGACAAATTGGTCATTCATAATATAGTTGTGGGTGTAACTAAATGCACACCCTGTACTATAATTATCCAGTTGCGAATGATTTTTTTTATATCCTTCAAGTTAACACATTTTAGAAGGGCTTCAATTCAATACCTTTGGCCACGATGCACCCTTTTAATTACTCATAAGTCACAAACAGATAAGCAGAATTAAACTTAGTATCCTAGAGATAGATGGATAAAAATCAGATTATTTATCCGTCTAAACGCCATATTCACGAATTAGAATGTTTAATTGTATAATTGGTTGTATAGTGGGTTAGTCCATATGAAATAGGATAACATAGCTGATAAAACAATTAAAGGTTGTAAAAATATGAGATTGTCTTTTGTGACATAACGATGGAGATTACATCATAGAAACTTTTAAGACTTTATTTCTGATCAATCATTAAAACAGCTTGAGCTGAGTTGATACTTGAAAAAACTCAAAATTAGGATACTTGAAATATCAAAAAATAAATTACCCAACATAATACTTCGAGGCTTCTTAGTGCCGATCCATACATAAATAACACCATCATTTTTTATGGTTTTATGCCAACTATCATGTAACTAGTTTACCCATGTAGTCAAAAAATGATTAAAATATTTGAATAATTTGGCAATCACATTGTACTTGAAAAATATCAGAAACATTATGTTGCTGTGCATTTTTTGTTTATGTTCAACTTAAATGAACCTGTATTCTTATTGCATTGGCAAAAACAGAAATAAGTGTGACTACTCTATAATAAGCCTTTGGTAGTTATCTCCTGAATGTTACTGACCAAAAATTTAGACATACATGTGGCATATCATATAAGTTGATACTTTCTTTTTTTTTTATTCTGCCTGTAAAAACTTATCAAAAGCATAAACAGACAATGAGTGAAGTTTTCACTGAACTGGAATTGTTCATTTAATTTCACTTACATGATTATTATCACTAGCTATGGATGGGTGCAATAAGTGCTGTCAAAAAAAATTGATAAAGATAGATAGATAGACGGATGTAAATTAATAAAAATGATGGATAGAAATCAGATAGTGTTTAATTTGATTTGTTTTTAAAAAGTGATATTTGTAACGTATAAAGTTTATTTTTGATTTGTGACGTACAAAGTTTTTTTTAATTTGTGATTGATCAATTCTTCTTTGATTTGAGACGTATAGATTTCTTTTTTACGAATTCAGAAAACTGTTGAATGTACAGAATTAACAGAAAATAATATTCTTCCTCTTACTCTCGGCCCTTCTCTATGAGAACACAGTTAGTGAGCCCTGACGTCTCCCTCTTACTTTCCCTTCCTCTCTATCAATGATACAAATCCCCTACTTGTTCTGCGATTAAGCAGTTTTTCATCAGGTCCTCAGTGGATTCAGCTGATCAAGCAGGACGGAAAAGAACCCAGAAAAAACCAACTAGGTCACATCACTACTCAGAAAATTTTATGGGGTTATGTTATGTGATTTTTCCAGTAGGCTGTTGCATACAGACGGACAGAGAGACTTTTGGTGAATTATGATAGTGAGATAATTATCAATGCCAAAACTTGTTTCTTTCAACTCAAATGAAATGCTTTATCAATTTTAATTTCTCACAATTATTCAATTATTTCCAGCATAGATACTAATCTTGAAAGCAATATAATAATGGGAGTTCATCAAAGATCACTGGAAGTGAAAATATATTATTTTTTATAATTTTATTTATTTATTTAGTCCAGTTGAACTTATTTTCATTTGTTTATGCCATTAAACATCCTGATCCCTAGGTTGCCAAGTCAGCCATTTTTGGATTAGATCTAGCCGATTTTTAGCCGTTTAAAATCTGCGCCATTTAGAAAATATGATTTTATTTCATTTCATAGCCAACTCAAAACATATAATATTCTTAGCCATAAAGTTAGCTGGGAAAAATAGCCGGTTTCAGCCACTTTTGGACATCAGTCAAAGCAAATCAAACTACACAGGAAAATATGTTTTTTTGTAATGTTCATTGTTTTTCACTTTCGATCAATAAACTGGATTTTTACCGAGACTTTTGCTTTGAGAATATTTTTGAATCAGATACTAAATTTATTTTAGCAAATCCACAACAAATCTGGTAAGTTTAATAAAAGTAAATGTACAATCTTTATCAATTATTTGTTCTGGAGTCTTACTATATAGTTATTTGGTTTGATAATTGGGCATCAAATGGGTATTAAACATATTCAGCTATAACGTTAGCCGAAAGTGGAAAAGATCCAGCCGATTTTAGCCAATTTTCTGGAGCAGTTTTAGCCGGAAAAAAACAAATTTGACTTCGCATTGCAGCACTGCACATTATACTTTATCACTACACACACAAAAAAGCGGGAAATAAATATTACGGCTGTATCAACCACCTGTGAATAATGAGATGAACCAAGTGTGAAATTTTCACGAAATATCCGATTGAAAGTCCAGATATTTCCCAATTGTTTGTTTATTTAATTCTGTAACAAATTTGAGTGCGGTCAAGATTCGGTTCAACAAACACTGGATTTTTTTTAGTGAAGTAGTCGAATATACGCTGTCCAAAAGAAGTGCGGGTCCAGTTTTATACCTCTCGAACATGGTTAATCGAACCCCTAATTTACAGCCAATTCATCGCTTCCACTTTAAAAGTTACTCTTTCTCAGAAATGAAAATTTCCGGAGGGAATCATATTCAATTAAAACAGGTCGAACTCCATCGGAAAATTACATATTCATAAAGACTGGTTCGCTATTCGCCAAACAAACCGAATAATCAGTTAACACGCATTTTGACGCACTCCGTCCTTTTTTTTATTCGGAAAAAATGACGTCATTGTGAAAGAAAGAAAAGTAATTTTTTTTCCACTTCATCTTGAGATGTTTTACCATTTTATAGAGAATTGTTCGCTTAGCTGAGAAAAGCTATAAATAACTGACTCACGGTCGATATGTTCTAGTGACAAATTGGAAGGCGATGACGGGAGTGGGTGGATTGACCGCCCCCCCCCCAAAAAAACGTCACAGGGGGGGGAGTCAACTGGTTAGGAAAAAGTAGAAGTCATAGGAAATTTATTTTTAATAAAATGAGTTATATTTTCATTTATTTGATTTAGCAATAAGATTGAAAATGTAAGAAAATAAGTAATATTTTGATGAAATGTTTGTCGTTGAGGTTGAAAACAAAACAAAACGAATTCGTTTCATAAAATTATTAATAATAAACCTGAGTAGTGAGAGCTAAAAAAGGAAATGAGGGAACGTAGGGTTGTTTGCTACCCTGTCCAAATAAGAGAATTCTGGTACTACCAATGCTGTTACATTTTGTGAATGTAATACATAAGCAAACGTACCAACTATTATGGGACAGAGGTAGTAGTATAGGCAGTGAGGGAACGACCCCCCCCCCTCCGCTAAAAGTAAGGGAACGCCGTTCCCACGGCACCCGGCTATAAAGAGTGTTGACAATTAAGATCGTTTTATTACAATCAGTTACGTTGATTGGAATATTATTTAATTTAATAAAAATATTCGTTTACAAATAGATTAGAATTATCAATTATTTTATCACAATGGATAACAATATAAAATGAATAAAAATATCACTTATTTTGTTATTAAGAATTAAATCAAAATCTTACTAATTTTATCAATTTTTTTTTGCTATGACTTTTGCCCAACAATCCTCTTCGATCGATAACGATAATTTGAAAGGCAATGGTGTGGGTTCGAACCCGGATATTAGTAGTTGGGCGCGGCGGTGCCCATTTTGTCCGGTGAGGGGGCGGTGTTGCTTCGATTATTATGCCAAAACAAAAATGGCTACTGACATGTTTCAACCTGGGAGTAGCATTATACCAGCTACACTCGTAGAACTCTCCGTTTCTTGCAGGTAACAGATAATTTCTTTTCTTTCTTTATCGATCTGACATTCTTATCCTTCAATTCCATTGTTACTTGAGCTGTTAATAATTAATCGCTGTTCGTTTTACTTATCTTCTTTCGCCATAAGTGGTTAGAGCCTTCATCAAAGAAAGTACTTGCTTGCCTAGAGAAGAGGTTTTACTCTATAAACAAACATCAACAGGTTCAGAGAGAAAATCCCTGCTAAAATATTAGGATCATTTGTTTAATTTATTTTAACAAGATGATTTATAAAAAAAATCTATGAGACTTTTCCTGCTGTAATGATTTGGAGAAAAATAACGGACTTTGAAGGGTTTTGAGACGGGTTTCTATGTAATGAGACTACAATGGTAAACTGGACCTTTATTTTCCGTCCGTCCGTACGAAACTGCAGCTTTGAAGTAATCGATCACTCACTTTTTAAACCTCAATGAGAAAAGTGAGTGCAGAGAAACGAATAAGTAGAAGAAAAAAAGTTATAAATAATGGTCGAATGATATTAAAATGATGATAACGTGAGTTTTCTTGTTTTGCTGTATTTCTCATCTTGAGTTGAATTATTTAGTTTACTAATTTAGTTGTATCTGATAAAGAGATCAACATATTTAGAAAGCTTGGATAAATACACAACCCTCTCAAGCCGGTAAGATTCATGAGTGTTATGAAAGTAACTATATACTTCACATCATAAGTTTCGTACGACTGACAGAAAGTAAGGGTACAGTTTAGCATTATGGTTACATTGTAAATAGAACCCCACCCTTTGATTATTTATGAAAATTTATTTACATAAAAAATTTGGGTTATCCGAATCATGACCAATTTATACTTCATTAAATAAAATCAATTGTACTTTTCCACAAATAGTAGAAAAATAAATAACTCATAAAGAAGTGAGTCCGTGCGGAAACGAAAAATAATCTTTAAAAAAAAAAAGTGATTATAAAAATGGTCGAATTAATTCAAGTAAAACCTCATTAGTCTTATTTTATGGACACAACATGAATTTTCTGTTATGGTGAATGTTTATTAGTTATGTCGAATCATTTATTTTATTCATTTTGTTACACGACACCGAGATGGATTTTATTTATGGTTGAGTTCAGGGAAAGTCGGGCTTTATACAGGTACCCCCACGTACTTTTGACAACAAGGCGACATGTGTCGATAAAAACGCCTGAAACTTGTAACATGTTAATTATATGGTTAGGGATAATTGTGTCATCGGTAAAAAGATGGATAGTTGAAAATTCTAATATGATAAACTATTTGTATAATCCTGAAGATATTTTTGTTTTTCAAGTTAATGTCTATTATGCGCTGTGCAACACGGTGTGATGTAATGAATTTGCATCAAAAATTTAGGCAAAACACACCCAGATTTTTTAATTCTCCCATAAATTAACTAATCATTTTCTTCCCCCGTGGAAAAAGCAAAAACAAGTATAAACTGATGTATTGATTCCGATCTGTAATTTTATCACGATTTTATGGTAAAATAATGTCTTCTTGTGAATTCGGTTAATTTTATGGTACCTGCGAGTTGTAGTTTTTACTTATTTACTTCTGTTTTTTGTTTTTTTTTACCGCAAATCTTTTGCTTGGTTGCTTAGACACTAAGGAGAGCCGGAGATAAGATGAAAATACGATGTATGTGACTTGATTTATTTGAATCTTTTTTCTTGTTTAGTGAAAAGTTTACCTCATTGCATTTTTTTTAGAATTGTACTTCTCTATTCTTGTATGATGATTGAAGCAAAATAAATAAAAAGAAAATCGATTTTCTTTCAGGGCAGTTTTTGAATAAGTACTTGGTTGTCTTGGCAAAAAAAGTTGTTGTTGATAAAGATGAGGACATGAAACAGTTTCCATTTTTAAAACAACAAAACTACAAACATACAAACTATAATTCAATTCGCATTGTAATTGACTTTTTTATTTTTTCCACATGGGCCCTCGATTTTCGAAATTTGAAACTTGTTGATGTTTTGAAAAAAAAAAAAAAACCCCAGTGAAACTTCAACTACAAAACCTTTAGAATGAGGCATCTTTTTATCATTATTTCTCATGTGACCAGTGTGTTCAAGTAAAATGTTGGGGCTCATCTTCACATGTACTTCTTATTATTCCTCCATGGTTTTGGCATTAAACTATTTTTTAAAGCCTAAAACTTTGTTGCAACTTCAAATTGTCAGTTCCTACAATATTATCACTTTTCGATTAATCTTCCTATTTTTTGAAAGACGTGTCAGATCAGTTTTTTTTTTTTACCGCTGCCAAAGTTTGAAGAGTTATGTTTAGTATTTCCTGATGTCTGTCTGTTTGTCTACAGTCTACACAGTATCTCCCAAAGTTATCGATGAATTTCAGTTAAATTCTTTCGAAGGGTGGGTCTTGTACTTGTAATTGATTAAATCAAATGGAGCAATTCCAGGAATTTGTTTCCGATTGAAAGACGTTTTTTACAGGTTATTTTCGCTTTGCTTACCTGGGGTTCTAAAAAAAAATTGAAGATAATCCAAAATAAACTCTCTTTCAATATATTAAGACGATGTCTGTTTGTCTGAAATATGGAAAATCGAAACCGTCCCCACCCACTGCATCGTAGCCATAAGCTGATTTTCATTTTGTTTTTATTCACGGGTATGCGCACTTTCTAGTTCGATTTCCCCATTATTTCTCTAATACTTTTTAAATAATTTTTATCGTAAAATTGGTCAAACGTTCCCACCCCAAAGAGAAACAAAAAATGCTCGTTTTGTGCTGTATAAGTCCACCAGCCTTTATCTAGCTGATAACACCCTTTTTCCCCTCCACAAATTAATTTTCTTATTCTTTTTTTAAAATTTTGCAATAGTGTCAACGTTCCAAAGATTTGAGTAAAATTAATATGTAATTGTATCGTGCAATAGAAAAATTGTTACAGGTATCCCGTTTGGTACTTGTTAACTATAGTGGTCCCCAGAGGAATGCTCTCTGACGTCACCCCGGAAAATGGGCTGCAGTCACGTCAGCCAGAGCTAGCTCCTGTTTTTTCGCATTTCATACTTAACTGAGCTACTGACCTGTTTTGAAACGAATCTCCCATCACGAATGAAGTGGCTCGGTATTGTGCCAACGTACACTCGGCGTTAGGATTCTTGCCAATGAAGTATTATTAGCCGTGAAATCCCTCGTAGCACGTTATGGATTGAAGACAGGACATAGAGAGGAGATTTTATGGTGCTGTGCATCTCACGAGAGTAAAAAAGTTCCTACCCTAAACCCTAGTCTCTAATCCCTAACACCTAACCCTATCCCTTGAGTAAATTTTGTTGACCCAGTTTCTCATATGCATCCTTGGTTGAATGTGAAAGCAGGAAGCAATGATAAATTTATGGGTTAAAGAGTCCTATTTGAATGAAATCGATATGTAATTGTTGAGTGCAATGGAAAAATTGCTACTTGATAGTAAAGTTCATATTGATGCTTACAAAGACTGAAAAATATTTAAAGTCATTTGATTCCCTGGAGATTTCTCTTAGCAATGTGTCGGTGAATTTTAGCAAGATACTCTTCGGGGGAAAAATTTACCTTTACCAACTAAATCTGATTATCATTATTACCATTTGAATATAAGTTTATTTACCTCTGCCAATGAAGTTGGAGGAGGTATATGTATTCACTCACATAAGTCTGTCTGCACAATATCTCAAAGTTCTCAGTATATTTCAATATTTTTTATGGAAGGGTGGGGCATTGGCTTAAGGATTAATCGATTGAATTTTGGGAAGATTGTATTTGTTCTCAATTGAGAAATATTTTTCCATATATCAAGGAGAGTTAAATGATAGTCTGAAACATTGAAACTTGAAACACAGTTACCTTCCCTTCATTGTAGTTATATATGAACCGATTTTCATTCAGTTTTTAGTAAGTGTATAGCATTGGCCGAGGTATGTGCTTTCTTGGTAATTACAAGTGACGAAAAGTAAATGTTCTCTCATTTATTTGAATGTTACAAAACACATTGCAAGATTTCAATACAATTGAATTGTTCACATTCTAACCATCCTATCTCTATCAAGTGGTTACTCTTACCTTTGGCCATTTTTCATTTGTTGATTACTTCTGTTAATCAATATTTGCAGTCTGAGTGCACTTGGCATCTTTTACCTCTAGCAATCGAGTCAGAAGATGTATATGTATTCATTCATGTCTATCTATCTATCCATCTGACTGTCTACAAAGTGATTTCAATGACATTTTGTGGAAGAGAGGGCCACTGGCCAGAGATAAATAGCCTAAATTTGGGGGCTGAACCAGGAATATTCTTACAGTTACCTCCTTCAAATTGTAGCTATATGTCCACAATATCAATAAGTTTGAAATGAATTTCTCTGCCATTTTCTGCTAGGGTGGGCAATAGACAAAGGAAGAATTAATCAAATATTAAGGCAAATCCAGGAATTATTTCTAGAGTCGCCTTCACTGCATCGTAGCTATATATGAACTGATTTTCATTGTTTCTTGTGACAATGGCATTGACAGGGTTAAGAGCTCTCAGAGCGTTTTGTAGTCATTATTGTACAGGAAGCAGAGACTCATTCTTATTAAAAAAATGATAATCATTTGTTGATGTTGGCAGTGAATTGGAGAATATTGAGGACTTGATTGTGAATATGTCATTTCATGAAATAAGCATTGGGAATCATATGTATAATGAGTCGTGTAGTGGCCATCAGCCTCTCTCCTTTCCTACCCTATTATTGAACTACCTAACTTTATTTTTGCACTTCTCCCTTTCTATGATGTATGTCACACTTATAGTATTAGCAGCAGCCATGCCAGTTGTTGTGCACTCATGATAACCGTCATTGACAGGTTATGGAGTAGTAACTATATCTATAATCATCAGTGTGATTTTTTTTTTTTTGTTTTTCCGTCTCTAACGATGGACTGTTCCACTTAAAGTTGACAGTTTCGATGATCAGAATATCATTTACCCATCATTGAATCAATGGACTTCACTTGAATTCAGTTGGAATTCAAATATAATCATGAATTTTCCATAAGCATTACCCAGTAAATGATAATGGCTTGCAGTAATATGATCATGTATATATAACTATCCATTTAAGATTGTTGTAATCAAAAATATATGAGTTGACTTTCTAAGCATCATGTATTATCTCTAATGGACCATATTAGCTTATTTAGACATAATGGATACAATGCTGCCTTATCTTGGGAAGACAATTTATTTGGTGAATGAATGTCTTTCATTCTGTCTCTACAAATAATGGAACATCCCCTCCAGGACCCATGCCTGGACAAAGCATAGAGAGATCTTGTGATGCCCAATCATTTGCTTGGCTGCTGGAGCTGCCGAAGAGGTGCCAAATTCTTAAGGGAGTCCAGTTTCTGGTTTTGAAGTCAGAGTTGTCCCTCTAGACTAGTTGCCTTTCTAAGTTACCCTTCTATTTTTTTATCTTATTCACCCATAGCTCGAGGGAAGATATGGATTCCTGCCCATCTTGAAGATATTAGTGCGAAGTCTACATAATCAGCCCTGAGCAAGGTTTGAACTTGGGTCATTGATTCCATTGTTGATGCCATTATCGACTACACTAATTTCACTTCACTATTGGCCAAATATTGAATTTAAACCTTAGTTTCAGGGTCAGCTTATCCAGCGTATACTGTTTTGTTTTTTTTTATCTTTTAGTTTTTAACGGTTTGGCTGCTACTGATTTCAGTTGATGCATATCCTCACGTATTTCAAGATATATTTTCTTTTTCTGTTTTTTGAGAATCGTGTCATAATTGAGTTGCACAGCACCAAAGGACATCTGTTAAGTTGATGTGTGTCACTGAACAAAATAAATGTATTCCCCTCCCCCAGCTAGTGCTGTTCATGATAAGATGACTGGATGGTGGACCTCAAAATTTTGACCTATACAGTTACCCTTTGCCATTCATGGTTTCATCTTGGATAATTTAATGGGAATATTTTTTTAGTTTTGTGGCCTGCTGTAGAAAAACGCATCATAGAAAATAAAAGTATGTTATAGACAAAACATAAAAAGTTTGGGAAATCATTAATGCATTGTAATAATCTGTCCTTGATAAGAAGAAAGATTGTAGAAAATCATCTACTGAAAATTATTTATGTTCAAAAATAAAAACCAGGTTGAAAACTTGAACTTTGAGACATTAAATTTTTTTTTCCAATTACTTCAAACAAATTTATTTATTCACAGATGAAGAATTATAAATCTTTCATTTTTATGCTACTTTTTGCCTTCATCTGAATATTTTTGTCACTTTTCATCACAACTTTCCTCAGACTGGATGAAAATTTAAAAGAAGCAACAATGATATTAAGATGAAGTTAAATAGTAACATAAAATAGAAAAAAAAATGACAATAATCACTGCATCATAGTTATATGTAATCTATGGTTTTTGTTAATTGACTGAACATATATTTTTTTCTTTTATTCTTTTATTAGCATCTACCATGCACTTTTTAATGCTCTAACATATTGCTATAATTGAATATATTCTTCCGAAGTTTGAATTTCGGTTATAACTGCAAAAAAATAATATAAAGTTAGTCATAAAGAAAAAAAATACTGATTCCGCCATAATTGATGAATTTATCATCAGAAAAAATGAAGTCGAGTTTTCAAACTTTAAATTTTTACTCTATGCTTTACTGTATTCATTTATTCATACATTTACAATTTGGAAATGGTGAAGTTTTTGTTTGTCGAGAGGTTTATGGTAACAAGATTTGTGGATTTGGGGAGCAAAACGGTTGTAGGGACAGCAAAAATTGCTTGTGGATCAAGTGCATTCATAGCCAACTGGTGCCTCTCACTCCCACAAATAGAGATAACTATATTATCATCCACCTGTCCAGAAAACTGGATTTAAACGAATTTCATCAAAAGACTTGCTTAAAACTCTTAATCCTACTCAATTCTTACAGCTACACTCCATTTCCTTGGGACCACTGATGAAATGGAAAATGGGTCATTTATAAAATACTTTAAGTCATAGTTCTCCCTAATGTATATGCATGTGCTCACACATTTTGCAACCAGCGCACAAAGGAAAATAATGGATGTCATTGTTATTGATTTATTCTGATATTGCATTACTTGAAAGTAATAGGTACTCATCGATATTTTATCTAATGGAACAACAAACTGAACAAAGTAGTTCAGAGTATAGAAAAAAAATTAATGCAATCATACTTGTATCATATTAAAATCTACCAATACAGTTTCACCAACCATGAGAGATAGACTATGCCAAAATTATCTTGAAACAATTTCAAATTTACTTTTCACAAATATTCAGTTTGCACTTGCTTTTGTCACTGGAAAAAAATTTGCACAACTTGGAATTTTTGCAAACACTGGCTTGATAATTAGAGGAAACCTTGCTCAAGGGTGCTGAATTGTTGAGATTGGACTCGGGAGACACTAGTATTGCAAAAAAAAAGGTACTTGATGAGAAGCATACAAATGCTGGCTCTACTTACAATGGGCTTGTGTTTTTATAAGCCCATCATGAAGTAGAAAAGTCGTAAGTTAAAAATGACTATGATAACGTTAAAAAAAAAAGGAGAAAAGAGTATTTCTCTGAAATAGGAAGAACTGGAGAAATAATAGGTAAAGAAACTTGTAATGTGTCCAGAGAAGTTTTTCGGTCAAGTGAATTAATTAATGATAATGACTTTGATTTGTTCTGGATTATAGATTGAAGTATGTTATTATTGCTTTTCTGTTTCTCATTGTATGCTTTGCTTACGTCCTGTACGCATTGTGATTGGATTGAATTGCACACAAACGTCGATGAATAAGGTCAATTCATAATTTTGTCACAGAATAGTCATGGAATTTTATTGTTTGTATGGTGCGGGAACCTTGTCTATTGTAACCTAGGCTAGCCAAATGGCCCAGCAATCTTATAATGCTGCTCAATATGATTTTTGTTTCTGGTTGGTTAGTGTCAATTTCTAATTGCTAATGTATAAAAAGTATAGAAAATGGCTGTTATTCCTGTGAAACTTTGCTTTTGTACCTAGGACTGTGATGTTCATTTGTAATGGTTTTCCTTACTCAGTGATTAAAAATGTGCAAATCCACCCATTGTCCAATTGGAAATAAAGAGATTTAAAAATATCACTGTCCCAGTCACAAAAGCAAGGTTTGAAAGGAATAATAGCAATTTTCACTAATTTTTTTACGCACAGTATCCAAGAAGAAAAAAAAGTAAAGATGTATTGTGCTATGTAATAAAAAAGCTATTGTCACTTTATCTTCTGTCCACGTGACAAGGAGTCTTTCTATTTCATCAGTTGGTCCATCTCTTTGTAATAATGTTGGTTTTAACAGAAGCACATGACTTGACTGTCAACCAGTTGGCTGGATACAGGCAGCACCGATGGAGCTAGAGTGCTGAAATTTTCAAAATTTACTCTTTATTATGTCTGGAAAAATTTTTTTTTTCCTAATCCTCCCTTCTAAATAGGTTTCTAGTTGGGGGTTCAATTTGCAATGTAAGTAAATGCCAAATTGATACTTTGTTTTGTGCTCAGCAGCATTCACATTTGTTTGGTTTTTCAAAATTCAGACCTTTTAAGTGATCACTACCCAACAAGAGGTCAGTGGTTAATTATCCACTGATCATCCCTTTTTCTAATTTTTGAATTGATCGTCCCCAACACAGCACGCAGCCAAAAGATGTTCGTCATATGACAGTTTCTATTGCGTGACTATTCAGACCTGTCTTTTATGATTGGTGAGATTGGCGACTTGGAAAGGTCAAAAGAATGTGTGAATGCCAGCACTAGTTTGCTGTTTTCCGGATGGGCTGTTATCTTGACTCTCCCCTCCACGGTTATAGCTTTCCTCCTCTTCTCTCAACCACAGGCAGGAGATGCTTTTGGGCATTCAGCAAATATAGTATGGGGGGGAGTGGGTAGGGCTGGGACATTTTTGTGCTGCCCTGTAAAATTTCCTTGAGCTGGTCCTGACAAGGATCATCTGTATTCATCTTGGTAGAAGTCAACTTCAGCTAATGAATGTCCAGAGAAAAGTCCTCTTGTGTTGTGTACCAGGCATCTCTGCATCCTTAGATAGCTAGAAACTGGCTGTGTTTATATGGTAAGACCAAGATAAGAGAAAATGGACTTTCAGCTGGCCAAAAGACAATGATTTTTACCACCCAAAATCCTTAAATTCTCTTATATGTGAAGCAAAGTAATGAGCCTTATAGTATGTTAGCTGAGATCAACGATTCTCAAACTATTTTGCATAACAGCATACTAAGAAGTATATTTGACTTTACTTCATTAAATCATTCAGGCTGGGAGTGCATGTAGGTGTGTTTTAAATTTTGCAGCCATTTTGAGTATGTAATGAGGTTACGTGACCATTATTTTTACTATATGAAATCTATATCTTTTAACCTTCAAAATGATAGATAACTTCCCAGTGTTTCTTCGAAAATGCGAAAACTTGAATCCATCCATTATGACTTTACTTTGTAACCCTTGGAAAAAAAAACGGTCTAACGGAGATAGAATATGAATATACGTTGGTATATATTAAGCCATAATTAAGGCATTGGATTTTACAAAAAACTCTTAGAAATCATATGTAAATTACATTACTGTAAGACTGAAACATTTCAGTTGTCAATGAACAAAACTTTTATATCAGTATACTGATATATGTACTCTTCACTGCTTTTTTGCTTTTATCTGTTGTTAAAAAGGTTGAAATCTCATAAAATCTAGTGATAAAACCAATTGATTGGCAACTCTGAAAGTGAGATAGACATAATATCTGTACTGGTCATGTTTAAGACCCAAAATACATTTTTGCATTGTATATGGGGGAAAATGGCACACTCAGGAAATAGTTGCAGCACACTACTGTGCTGCAGTACACAGTTTGAGAATGACTGCCTTAGACAAATCTGGTGCAGTGTGTAGCAGCATAGCAATTCAATGCTTACATAACATATCAGCTGCTTTTTTTTTCTAGATATTGAGAGGTTAATCTTTGTGATGATAACCCTGAAGAAAGCATTTGTCTAGTTGTTTCCTTATTTCATTTGCCTTTTTTAAGAAGTCCAGAAAATGGATGAAAGCTAGGAATGAAATTTCAAAAACTTAAAACAAATCTTCCAATATTGTCATTCATTTCTCGTGTCTATTTCTCTACGTATCTGGACTTTGCCTAGCTCTAATTGTTCATAGAAAAAACTTGAAATTTTTCACACATCCCCCAATGAATAAGGGAATGCTTTTGTTTTTTAAATCCTCTCTTCCCAATAATAGATTTTTATTGGGGGGAGGGGGGGGGTTAATTTACAATGAAAGTTAATGTCAAGTTGGTCCCTTAGTTTTGTGTCCAACTGCATTCATTTTTTGAAAATTTGTACTTTTTAGTGATCACAGCCCCCAAACGGCAAATGAAGTAAATGATCCATTTATCACCCCTTTTCCCAATTTTTTAATTGATCACCCTATCTAGTGACAAACCATACATGTTTTGTTGTTTTTTTTCTTATTAAAATCCTAAATTTATGATTCAAACCATACTGATAGCTTTTTTGTCAAGGTAACTTAATTTTACAACCACCACTGCTTAATTCACTTGGTAAAAAGTAACATATATTGATGGCAATGATTCGTAACTCCCCTTGGAATGTTAGTTTCTTTCATTTTGTGTATCAGCACTATATCCAGGTGTTATAGAAAAAAATTGTAAAGAGTACTTCTATTTCATGAAATTCAAATGTTCAGTAAATGAAAGATATTCACACCTGATGACCCGAAGGTCAGAGCTCAGAGTACAGGTTGGAGAGTGTTTTTTTTAGATCTCTTGGTTTTTGTTATTCACTCATGTTTGTCCATACAGTATCACCTAAAGATTTTGATGAATTTCAATTTTCTGGAAGGGTGGACAATAGGGTAAAAGAAGAATTAAATTTGGGTTCAGATCCAGGAATTTGTTTTTGATTGAGAGAGATTTTTTCATGTATTAAGAGGGAGTAAACAGTAATCCATGATATTGAAAATTAGAACTCCCCTTCATTGTAGCTATATAAGAGCTGATTTTGATTCAGTTTCTACTTGATGCATGGAATAGACAGAGTCAAGCGCTCTCCAGGTGCTTTTTAGCTGTGAGAATATGGAATTGGAAATAGCAATAATGCCTAGAATGTATTTTCTTGCTTGTTTTTTTTTCTCATTTTTCCCCAAAGCCAAAGTTATATCCATTTCTGTTTTTTTGTGATTTTGCTTGTGCAGATGGGAGAAGCTGAATAGCACTGAATTCTATATGAATTGAGCCTCTTCCCAGGATTATTTGCTTTGCATATTGGCGGTTCAATGGAACTCACCTATTGCCTGCATACCACAGCAATTACTAGTTATGCTTCAAATAACTGCAGATCAGGTAACCATTTCAAGAAAGATGTATTACAGCAATTAACATTTGTAACTCTGTATTCTTTTTGAGGGTGCCAAGATTTTGAGCACTTAGTAACTTTGAAAGCCTGTAACTTGTGTGTCTATTCATGCATGACTGAAATTGACATGACCACACAACTGAAAAATTCAAACTCACCATCATTCTGAACATATCATTTGGTGATGAGAATGCCTGCAGTGGTGGTGTGAACTTTTTGCTCAGCAAACTAAGTCACCTACAGTGTGATTGAATAGCTATAAATATTAGTTTTCACAGAATAGTCTCTCGTTGGTAACTAGTTGACCTGCAGTAGTACCTTATTTTTTGTGTCTTTTCATCTCTTATAGACTGGGTTGGCTCTAAAGTTTTGTTTTCATTTCTCATTGGTTTTTTGATTTATTAGTTTTCTTTCCAAAGAACAACAGTAAAATTACTTTTGTTCATACTGCAGATAAATAATCATTGTTGTCATCAGCTTGGCCATGGCTTGTCATTGCTGTCAACTATAAATTACGTTCTCTATGCCATTTTCATTGGCCCTTGTTGGCTGCCTGATCTTTCAGAGCTGTCAGCCAAGTGATCAGGTTCTTCTCCTCAATCCTGCCAGCCAGTAAGGCATTGCTGTAGATAACAGCAAGTCCCTGAGTCATTTCTTCTTCCAAGACATCATGAGAGCTCCTCACAGTCTGTTCCATGATGGCTTTGGTTGGCTCATAAGAGTCATGTAACGAAGTCACTCGGGCAGTATAAAAACATTTACAAAATTAGCAACTATGTCTTGTATGTTAATCAGTTATTTTCAGATAAGTTTCTTCTGAATTACTTTGATTCTTTATGCTTTGTGTCTGGAATGTAATAAGAATAATTACCAGTTATTGTTATATTAACTCAGAAGGGTACATTCATTATTATATGCAATTATGCTTCATCAGCTGTTATTATCAGGAGGCGTTGAGTGGCAAAGCAGGAAAACAGAATTAGCTAACCAAGTTCATGTTTCGGCCATGATGTGTCCTGTTCACTTTGCACTTATGCCCTTTGGAAAGGCATAAATGCACTTTTCCTAACTATGAGTTACTAGCAAGGCAGTTGAAGCCGTTTAGCCCTGTAAGGCACTACATTTTGGTTGGAGAACTAACAACTCTACTCTCTAAGAACAGACCTTGTAGCCCTAACACTAAGCAGTCTATAAGGGAGAAACAAAGCTGTTATTAAGGCCAGTAGATAAAAGTGTCAACATTTTTAACCTTGTTGTTACTGAACCAGAACCTTACAGTAAGTGTTTGTATTTATGGCTTTGTGCCAACACATTGGTACGTTTAGAAGTAGTAGTAGTAGTAGTAGTTTTACATTTCAATAAACTCCGTAATTGTCAGTCATTTATTCTTGCAGCCATGTTCACTATCATGTCTAGTACATTGATGTAGGTAAATTAGCCGAGGTTCAATAAAGTAGCCAAGCTGAGGGTTTACATTCTTTCTTCACTTGCCAATTGCATTTGTTCTATTTTATTTTTATAAGAAAAAAATTCAATTAAATTAAAAAAAAAACAACTTTCATGTACACTATATTTCAGTGCACACCTTTTAAACAAAAATTTAGAAATTATCTATTCCATCGGTAGACCAAGTGTTTCTTCTTAATTCTAGTCAGTGTTAATATAACCTAAATCTTGCTGATGCAGTTTTATCTGATTTAGTGCATTATTCATTAAACCATTTGTGAATTAATGCTTTTATTGGGAGACTCTTCCACAGACTAAAGCTAAAAGCTTTTCACTTGAAGGTTATAATTTTAGTGTTTTTTTTCTATTTGTTGGTTTTTTTATTATTATCATTTTTTTTATATGCAGTGTAGGAAGCAAGTATTATTGTAAATAAGTTTGTTTCTACTTGTAATATTTTTTAGAGTTTGGTGGAAGAATACCATTTGAGGTAAGATTATGCTCCCCAGTGTATGTTTTGAACGTATGTTATTTTCTCGAATAAAGACATTTTCTTTCTCTTCTTCTCTTTACCTGCTAGTTTAGCAGAGGAATCGATGAAATCCTAACCCATTTCCATTATCAAATGAAATTAATGATGTGTCAAATGCCTACTCAAGCAAGCCTATCACTTTTGGCAAAGGTTGGCTTACTTGGATTGTGATGTGCTGTTCTTGTCTGCTGTTTTTCTGGTTCTAATCTTTGAGGATCCTTTCATTGACCATTAGCAGTTATTGGAAGTAGCCAGTCTCCAATATTACTAGCAGAAGTACCTGGCCTTCTCTGGGTTTTTAAATAGCTAAAATCAATACAATCACACGACTTCACTATACTTTGTATCGATTGCTTTAGAAAGATGCTGACAATCTTCAGTTATTCTAGGAATGTTGATTCTGTCAGAATTGTTACTTGCAAGCAATTAAGAAAATAAATCTATCTTACCTTTGAAAATTCGCAAAAATATGACTAAATATAGAACCTAAAATGAAATTCTATTCTCATTCCTGGAGGAAAAAAGACTTTTCTTTTTTCCCCTCCCTAACTACTGTACATGAATACTTTTTGAGTAAGAACTTTTTTTAAATGTCAGTTGCATCATTTATTACTATTTATAACTTGTCCAAGGTTATTAATGTGAAGTGAACACAGATAATCTGTCGAAGTTTGAATTCAGCTCACTTATTCCATCTTCCATACTGTTTAATACTTGGCCACCAGCACTCCCTCTGATAACTTTTAAAAAAAGACTAGAGACAAGACTTTTCCGGATTCTACAGTACCATATAGAAAGGTTTTCCTTTTAGCAGTTGGGTGGTAAATAGTAGTTTTGACCTGAAATTGACTTGTAGCAACCTCTGCTTATCAGTGAACTCAGCATCACCTATCCCAAGTTCGTAATTCAGGTTACCTGTACAGACCAATTTTCTGCCCCCAGAGTCCAGCCATTTAGATGGTGATAAAACACATACAGGCAAAAAATCATTGGCTTAATAGTAATAGATGTGCTTTCTGAAGCCTATTACTTGGTTAAAGGTTGGCTTACTTGAAATGTATTTGACAGTTCTTGTCTACTACTTCTCTGGTGCCAATCTAGGGGGCAATCCTTTCGCTGACCATTAATAGTCTTTGGAGCTAGCTAGTCTTCAGATTTATGAAGGAGTTAATCAGTGGACTAAAGCATTGGAAGCAGGTTTAGTAATATCATTTTCCATTAGATGAAGCACTGTCAACCATTTTTTTCCCCCATATTTCTTTTATTCTAATTTTGTCTTGCTTCTCATCACAATTTGTTCAGGCTGTCCATCTATAGCAGTGAGTAAAAAGCAGAAAGCATCTAAAAACGATGAAAGAAATACTAGTCGAAAATTGATGATGTTTGAAGTTGGCTTTGTAGAAGATCAACTGAAATATGCTTGTCTCCCATTTTCAATGATATTTTCTGAATGGTCACCTGCAAATGGGTTGTGTTAGCAATCGACAGAAGAATAGTCATCCACTTTTTGGATAGGGTCACATCTCGTATTGTGTCACCTCAAGGTTGTTTGGCTTGGTTGATAGTTTATTTACATTTTTGCAGCACTGACCGAAAAAAACCAACAAATTAGTTTCCAGCAGATGAAGGTGGTAAATTTGCCATCCATCCATGTGTGCACATTGCAGTATTTTCAATTCTGTCTGCACATACTATTTTGTGTTTGCCTATCTCTGATGGAAGCTCCAGCCTTAAACTTTGAAATTGCATGGGTGGATTTTGTCAAGAGTTAAATTTTGGTTTGATGCCATTTTATAATTAGAAACCATCAACAAAAACTGTCAGTTTGGGTTTCTTCAGTTTCTAAGTAGGACTGGCTGACTGTTTATGTACGTATATATTACACATACAGGTCGCACTAATGAAGCTAGAGGGCTGAAAATTTAAACATTCACTCCTTATTGAGTCTGGAAATTTTTTTTCCATTTAAATCCCCTAAATTGGATTTTGATGTCAAATTAATCACTAGCTTGTGCATGCTTGTTTTTTGAAAATTCATACTTTTTAGTGATTCAACAAAGGGCCAAAGAAGTAACTTATTCATTGATCACCCCTTATTCCAATTTTTTGATTGATCACCTCCAATACAGCATGCTGCCAAATGATTGTTTCTATTGAGGGAATTACCAGACCTATTTATGAGTAGTTTTGTAATACATGTTTGTTTACTTAGATGTTATTTTTAATAATATGAATCCCCCCTCCCTGTCCAAGTCATCTTTTTGCTATTTGGGGGATTGGTCTCTGGTTTACATCTTAGTAATGTATAAATTCTCTGTAATAAATGATTTTGGGTGCAATCTGTTACAGTATGGAGAGCATTAAAAGTATCGAGTACATTGTGAACTTGATGAATGGTATCAGGTCAGATCAAGTACCCCCCCCATTTCTACTGATGGTTGTTGAGGATAATGACTTGTTTATTTTACAGAAATATTTCCTACTTTAGTTGATGCCAAATTGTTCAGAAACTTACCTGACAAGAAATCCCATCAGTAGAATAAGGCTATTTTTATTGGGAACAATTTTATTTTTCTAGAAAGCGTTTTGCCAGTTAATTACCTCTGCTTAGGAAGTTGGAAGAGGTATACATGTCTCTCCGCACTATATTAGAGCCCGTCAACGAAAATGCCATCATTGGTTGCCTCCGTTTTTGAGCTGGTGTGGCTGGCTAGCTATATATGCATGTATATATCATGCTACTATCTGCACCAGTGAAGCTAGAGGGCTGAAAATCCGAATATTCACTCCAGATTCACTTTTTTTTTTTCAACATTCCCCCTCTAAATAGGTTTTTTGCGGGGATTTCAATTTAAAATTCAAGTTGATGTTAAATTGATCACTTAGTTTATGTCCAGCATCATTCATGCTTGTTCTTAGGATATTCAGCTTTTTTTTTCCTCTTTTTAGTTATCCCTGCCAAATAAAAGACGAGAAAAGTAATTTATTTATTGATCGCCCCCTTTTCTGATTTTTGAAATGATCAACCTGAACACAGCATGGTGCCAGAAGACATTGGTAACGCAAGGGTTTCTTTATGTCACCAGATTGGTGGTGAATGAATTTCAATGACATTTTGTGGAAGGGTGGGTCATGGCTAAGGAAGGATTGATATGATTTTTGGGTAGATCCAGTAGTTTAAATTGTTATCATGGCTCTAAATGAAATGATTTTAATTCAATTCTAAGTGACAATGATGTTGGAAGAGGTGTAAGCTCTCCGAGTGATTTGTAGTTTTAATTTTGAATTAATACTTCTTGAAAGAAGACAGTTAATTGTTTCATTATTAAACATGTGCCTACTAAACAGGATGGAAAACTACCTGACCAGAATTCCCAAATTTCTTTACTGGGTGTCCCAAAAGAAATATGCAGCTATCCACTGTTCAATTTTCAGATGATTACTTGCCATTATTGGTTTCAAAAGTTTCATAGTTAAGCAGAGGATGCCCATCTGCTACTGGAAATGAAAAAATGGAGATGTTGATTAAATGAAACTGTCAGAGAAGTGTCACGGATACTGGGTATTTGCAGTATCAAACAACTTGAAGCAAATCAGTAAAGTGAGAAGGCTCGATAACTGGGTTCCACATGAACTTTGCAAAAACCATTAACAACAAAAAAACAACCTTTTTTGAATGAATATTCCATTAATTACATTCCCCATCATTTCACTGGCTAATGCAATAAGTTACTAAAAATAGCATTGTATGACATATGTTTAAATAGACTACCATATATAGATAGATCAGCTCAAAATCAGGCGTTACTTTTGAAACAGCCAATATGATAACGTAACAAAATGCTTTATTTTAGTAATTATTTAAATAGCTGAAATTGTAAGTGTTGAATTTCAGTAAAAGATATTCACTCATGTATCATTTGTTTTTCTTTTCCATTCGATAAGTGTTTAGATGATGGAAAAATCAATACGTACTGTAGAATGAAATAAGCTCTACTTTGTCCAACTTCAACTACTGCTATCTCTGCTGACAATACATTCATGACAAAGCATTTTGAATTGGGTGGCAGTACTCTGGCTTTCTTTTTATTTCATTGCTATTTGCCGGGGAAACACCACTACTGCCAATTCCTGTCTTTATTTAGAAACCGGATCGATATCTCTCACGAGGAGATCCCGCTGAACAGCTACGTAGGCTGCAGCAATGACGAATGAACTGAGAGAGAGAGAATGAAAACACTAACCTTACGTCAGTTTACTGCGTCATCATCATGAATTTTCAAACAAAATTGGTGGTTAAAATTTTAAGATAAAATAAACGCCTTTTATCTTGTTTGCTTGAATATTGAGATTATATGATTGAAAAACGACCAAGAACTTAAGGTAGTGACAAAATAAAGGAAAATAGGTCAAATAATAACACGGAAAGCCATGATAGCTTCAATGCTGGGGTCCCTTCATACAGCATGGTTTGCTATATAAAGCGGATGGATGGTGGACCACAACATTTTTGCGTATATTATCGCCCACTCATTGAGAAAATTATGAATAAAAAGTATTTCATCCGAAGACTAAAATATCAAATCTCTTGAAGTTGAACTCAATTAATATATGATTACATGCTGCTTTACGCATAATTTCTTTAATCTTGATTATAAACTTTGCTCTCCAGTGAACTAATTTGACACTTGTCATTGACTTGATTATTTGTGGTTCAGTCATAATGGACCCCAACATCTTCGTTATGAAGGGGACTACTGTATTTGCTATTAAATGTTACAAAAGAATCTATTGTTTTTGTTTGTTTTTTTTCTTCACGTCATTTTCTCTTCATAGAATTACATGCTGAAAGCTGATGAATTAAATACTATGTGTTTTTTAGCAGAATCAAAGTAATTTTGAAAAATATAGTTGTAGTTCGTCAAGATTTGATCTACAAACAAAATGTTTTGGTTATTTCTGTAGACTCATCATGGATCATAGGGATGTAACTACTCAGTTTCAGTAGCAAGAAGGTTTTTTGGGTTGAGTTGCTAGCCCCACTCCCAATCCATCACCTTTACCTGGGCTTTGGACCTACTTTGGTGACTACTATTTCTAGCCTTAGACAATTGTTGTACTTGTTCTGCTGATTCTTTTTTCTAGGCCAGTGAATATTATGCCACTTTGAACCCCCAAATAAATTGTGTAGTGCATACTTCAAGTTTCACATCATCTTTTCAATTTTTAAGATTGTCTCTTTACCATTTGTTTGAATTTTATTGTCAGCAAATTATTTGTTTCTCCCAAAAGACAAAAATGATTTCAGCTTTAGAATTTACTCTTTAAAAATCATTGGGGTGTCTTTATAAATATAACATTTGAATGAAATATCATACTTGTTTATTCTATTATAGTGGTTTCAAAAATTTCTATAAAGGAAATATTCTAGCAGACCTCTATTTTTAGTCTTTAGACTATAATCAATGAACTACAATGATAGACAATTTTTGACCTTTAAAATCCTATTAATTCTAAAAAGATTACGTTCATTTGAATTCTAATGTATGGTGTAGGTCTGTGTACAATAGTTATCATGTTTTCAATAGCTGTGCGATGGATGACGTTATCTGCTACAAGATTTGCTGCTGTAGAACCTCAAGCATTATTTGTTGGACCTCATTTTCGGAACCATTGCTTCATTATTATTTTCTTAATGCAAATAATAGTTGATCATTCAGGATAAGGCATTATTTATAAACTAGTTGGCAATAGTCTGGCCTTCTTTTCATTCTATTACTAAATGTTGAAGATACGCCACTACTGCCAATTTCTGTTGTTTTCTTTTTAGAAACCAGATCAATATCTTTTATTGATATGATGGGAAATTAGTCATTACAAAAATTTTATGCCTTTCAAATTAATGACAAAAGGTGCTACCCAAAAGTTCCAGAATTTGAACATTGCAGGGAAATAACCTACCCTTGCTCTCAATTTCCACTGTTGCCTACAAAGTAATCCTTTCAGACATGTGTACAGCTGTCCTAATGATGTTTTTTTTTTCTTTTACAATCCATGCATCCATAGAATGCTCCAAGTATGATGGTCTTAAGCACCTGCTGTGGTTCTTTCTGGATCTTCAATTGAGTTGAAACGATGCCCTTGCAGTTTGAATCTGAGCTTGTTAAACAGGGAAAAGTAGCAGGGGGTAAGGTCAGACAAGTAGGGTGAGTAAGGAATGATTAATGTGTTATTGGAAGCCAGGAACTGTTGGACATATAGTGATTGGTCTAAGCACAAATTTTGCAGCAAAGAGTCTCCTGCCCGACACATCTGACAAAATGCATTGAATGTTCCTGTACAACAATCCTAAATATCATTGACATTATGAATAGCTTGTCTACTATTTACAAGGATAGCCTAGCACACCTTTTCAATCTTTCTTCTTATTGTGGTCATCAATGGTTATCCAGTAGGTCATTGTCTTTGACAAATATTCTTCCTCCCTTGAAATACTTGTACTAAAAAAAAGTTCTGCTCTGGGACAGGGTATTGTCACCAAAGGCTTCCTGAAAAAAAAACAAAAATGGTGTATTTCTCGAGTCATCTTGTTGATTTTGAAGCAGAAATCAATGCAGGTCCTTTGCTCCGTGATATCAGCCATTGGAAAAAAACCGCAAAAACCTCTCAACAAGATGTTACAAAAGTAAGTGTAATTCGGCAGCATGCCTACTCATGTACATGGCCATTGGCACACAGATGCAGAAAGGGTGCTGCTGGTCCCACCTAACGGCAGAAGGTCAAACTGCTTATGGTTTGCTCCCATTGTTTTCTTTTGGGGGGGTGACACCTTGTATATAAAACTACAATTTTCAAATCTTGTTATTGTTTGGACTTATTGTTTTCTTTTCTTTTTCTTTTCAGAAAATTAATCGATGCTGATGTCTTTTCTAAATCAGATCCCAGTAAGTATCCTGGATTGTGATAATATTTTGAATTAAATGGCACTGAATATATCCTGAATACATGTATATTAGTCTAATAATTGGATAAAATTCACTGTGGCTGAATCGATTCAGTAAAGCTAAATTAGTTTGATAAAATTTCATTTCCCAATATAACTACTGTAATTCCCTTAGTATAATCCACTACTAAAGCTATCTGCACCCCCCACCGATTAAGCTTCAATTTTGAATGAAAAATGCATGATCTGTATATATGCTGCATCCTTTTCTTTGATTTGGTTGGTATCTCCAAAATGTTTGCCACGAGTTGGAAAAAATGAATTTTAACCCAATTCTTGCTAAGCAGTAAATATCATTTATCCTCAGGTTTTAGCCAAACCCGTTTTTACAATTTAATTATTTCAATTACCTGTATAGGATGTGATTTAGAGTGTTTTCATTGTAAATTACTGCCACGTCTGCTATTTTGCTAGTATGTATTCAATTTTCTATACTATCGATCACCATCATGGCTATAGTGGCAATTAAACAACCCTTCATACCAAATGAACAGAGCTGGGAAAATGTACCGTAACTATATTTTAAATATCCTCAGCCATAGATTCCAAAAAACATTCTCTTACTTACACTTTTTTAAGACTTAATAGATAACTACTTCAAAGCTGTTAATTGTGTAAATAGGTGTTTACATCTTATTAATTTCATTTAAGGCTTTATTAAAAATCAACTGACTTTGTTCAAGTGGCAGTCCATTATTTCAAATGGTGGGTAGGAGATTTTTTTTTTTTTCCAGCAAAATTGTTACCTTTAAGTAGACCAGAAGAGGACACACTATTCATTTGATAGATTACTCTGACTTTTGGTTTTCCTGGACACCTTTTCTCACTTAAGTTTTTTCCAATATGCTGTCAATTGATAATTAATCAAAATTCTGTGGACATATCCTATGAAGAGAGACATTTGAGCATTTAGTTCCAACTGTAAAGCTGGAGGAAAAGATGTATCAGAGGTGGACAGCGAATGAAAATGATGGATGAATTACCATCATGGCTGGATACAATTCAGTGAGCAGGAGACCACAATCGATGGATTGAGAGATATAATCGCCCACGCTGAACGGCACTTCGCAGAGAGAGAGACTTAGCTGATAAATTACCAAGGTATCTAGTAGGGTGTCTCATATAAAATGGCCATTCCTTTGACATTTGTCTGCATGATTGTGATTTTGACATTCTGCAGCAGAAGATGTAGCACATATTTAACTGATTATACATACGAATGTGAATCAATTTCAACTTATGATACATATCATATATGTTTTAATGAGATAATCTCTCATTCTTGCATCTGCAGTACTCAAAGAAATCAGACAATTGTTGATCACTGCTACCTACAACACTGATTTAGGTACAGTTGTTAGTTTAGGTTATTCAAGTATTATGACATTTATACATTCCTTGGTCTCTATGTATCTGGACTTTGTTCAGCTTTGACGATTCATGATAGAAACTTGAAATAATGAGTAAGAAAAATGTTTTTGTTTTTTTTTAAATTCTCCTCTAAAATAAGTGGGGATCAATTTTCAATGTATGTTTATACTAAATTGGTCCCTTTGTTTGTGTTTGAAAATTTGGGCATTTTTGTGCCCAACAAAAGGCAAGTGTAGTAATTTATTCATTGATCAAGCCTTTTACCAATTTTTTAATTGTTCGCCTCACCATGTTACTGCCAAAAGACATTATTCACCACTTGGTTGAAAAGAAATCACCTTCTCACCTATCAACTGTTATGTATGTTATTGTGATTGTTGTTGCTGTTATTAATCATGGTAACCAGATAAGTGCCCATCAAGAAATCTGCCCATCAAGAGATTGGACCCTGGAAAAGTGCCCATCAGGAAATCTGCCAATTATAAATTTTGGAGCAGAAAACTGCCCATCGAAACATGATTTGCCCATCATTCTCTTATTTCTTTTCACGCACTAGCCATCTCACACTTATCAAGGGAGGAAAAGTGCCCATTTTCATTAAAATTTTATTATTTCACCAAAATTTGAGACGGTCAGCGTGTGAAAAAAAACATGCAAACAAATATTTATTAATTAAAAATGACAGGGAATAAGAAAATGATGGGAAAATTATGTTTTGGTTGGCGGTTTTCCACCCTTGATAAATTTCTGAGGGGCAGATTTCCAGATAGGCACTTCTCCAAGGTCCAATTTCTTGGCCGACAGATTTCCTAATGGTTACTGTTGTGGGACCCATTAATCACTACAACCCACAACAAATCGGTTTAAACACTTTTGCTGGGTTTAAGTTATTTATGTGTTCTGACAATTATATATATGTATTTATCTATGTATCTAGATTGTGCATGGCTCTAAGCGTTCTGAGTCAAAACTTTTAATTCTGCATGTGCTCACACACCTCAATGAGTAGTGAATTTTTTTTCTTGGACTTGGATTTTTAAAAAAAAAATCCACCTCAAGTTTTCAGTGAAAGGTTCAATTTACCATATGAGCTTTTGCTAAATTTATATGATGAAAATGAGCATATTTGGGCAGCAGTGATTCATAATTTCCTTGGAACGCTAGTTTTTATGAGTTCTAACACACACTAATTTCTTTGAAGAAAGGATCTTCACACTTGAAACTTGGAGCTTATTTTGATTGATAAACTAGACTTGTTTCTTTAAGTTGTTTTTATTTTTCTTCTCTTAAAGGTGTCAATAATTTTCTTGGTAAGCTTCTAAAAGCTTTGTGTTTAAGAAATTATTTTATATTATGTTTTCATGGACAAGGATTTGGGAGGATTTTCCACATCTAGCAGGTCCTCATGTGTCAGCGAGACCTGTAAATGGAATTGCCCTAATACTTGCACAAGGAAGTTTTAGGTGAGATATGGTATGCATATGATCTACCTAACTCTTTAAACCAAGAATTAAATGCCATGGCCCAACAAGGCAAGATGATGAGAGAAAAGTCCTAGAATTTTTTGAGGTTTCTTTCTCTTGGGTAGATGCCAGAGCCAGCTGTAGAGGTCTGCTGCTCATTTGGAGAAGTATACTGGTTTTTGAATATCCCTCTCTAACTGTTGCCAACTCGGCAGTTATCCAAAAAAATATGTCTGAAAGAAATAACATTACTTCATATATACAATAAACAGTCAATATGGAATCACTTAGTTTAAAGAGAGCAACTATTGATCTGTTAGGAAAAATGTGGTCTCTGCTTTTTGTTGGGAAAATTGTCAACAAATCTATATTGATTCTCTGCCATAACCTGCTCTTCGTAGCTATTTTTATTTTTGTGTGGCGTGTAATACAAATTTAAGGTAATTTCCAGGCTTATAGATTAAATGCATTATTTACCAATATCAGAGAAAAAATTGAAAGCAGAAAGCATCTTCAGAATTGATTTCTTTTAGGTTTTCAAGTAAATCATTTGAAACCATTTCGTTCTATTAAAGTGATATAATATGAGTGAAAATGAAGTCAGAATATTAAGTTTACTGTCGAATAAGAACTATTCTTGAAAGAGAGTTTCATAGTTTCAGAAAGTAATTCAAAGTGATGTATGTATGTATGTATGTGAGTGTGTGTGTATATATATATATATATATATATATATATATATATATATATATATATATATATATATATATATATATAGTGGAAGAGGGGGTAGAAGTATTCAAGACCAAACAGGAATGTATCTGAGTGAATTCTTTGTATTTTATTCTTTTATTTTATCATTTATTTAGTTGAGTATATATATAATTTTCACTGCAAACAAGTTTCAGCTCATTTGCCATCTTCTGCATATGGTCAGAATGAGACAGTTCATGTTGGCTTTAATATTACTGTGGCCTCTTGGTGAGTGGGTGCTGCTAGTCTCATTATTTATCCTATCTGTCTACTAAGAATTGGCATCATCCCTTGATGAACCCCAGTCTTTGTTCCAGTGTAGCAGTGTTCATGCTGTTTATATCAATTTAACAATAAGTTTGTATGCACGCAAATATATGATACATATATTTTAATTTCAACAATATTAAAACTAATATTTTTTTTCCTTTTCAGTGTGTGTGTTATTTACACAGGATTCTGGAAGCAAGAAATGGACTGAGGTAATTATCAAATCATCTTATATTTACCACTTTTATAATTGAGATTTACTCTAAGTAACTGCTGGTTGTTCATTTTGTTTCTTGTGATAGAATTGTAGGAACTTCATTTCTCTTTTTTTTTTTTTTTTTTGCTGCTCTCTCAAGTTGTATTCTACAAATTAAATTTGGAGTCTACTTCATTTTGTGCTCACAAAATTCAACTTTGTAAGAGCTGATCAATGATAGATACAATCAGCAATTACTTGATCATTGGTGACAACCATCAAGTATTTTTCTGATCCACTGGGCCCTGTTGGCTGCCAAATCTTTCAGTGTTGTCTGCCAAGTGGTTGGTTTCTTTTTCTTTGCATCCCAACCAAGTGGGGCACTGTAGCTAATAACAGCAAGAGGGGGACAGTCCTGTGATACTTCTTTTTCCATGTCATCACAGGAGCTCCTTGCAATCTCCTCCATGATAGTTTGTACGGAAACCTCTCTGGTGGCATCTCTAAAACATGTCCTAGACATTTAAGACTTCTTCTCATGATGACTTTACTGGATGGAGAAGGTTTTGCAAAAGTTAATAGAAAACTCAAGTCATTCACAAAGACGATTTGTTAATTTTGTGTGAATCTTGAAATATGTTTTTCAAACATGTTGCTCAGTTGTACAGGATTAGGGTGACCTACTCACATAGCTCCCTCTAAGCTATGCATGCACCGTACCTGGTACCTACATATAAGAGAAATACTGGGTCAGCAGTTGGTCAAATTTTGGTGTGAAGAAAATTAGGTCATTGGTGCAAAAAATTTGGTCAAAACTAGGTCAAACTATTAAGCTTTATGTTAGAGCAAAAAAACCTGAAAGCTAAAATTAAAGTCTTAGATATACTACTGAAAGTATAATTTGAGAAACAAGAAATATCCATCAACGAAAAATAAGAATCTCAGTTTGTTTTTATTTTCCATTTCTCCAACCAGCACATAAATACCATGTTTGTACATCTGAAATTTCCTGTTCTGGTTTGTCATGGATGGCTGCAGCCATGTTTGGCTGACAGTGTTCATATTGTAAGATCCATTTCAAATTATGTAGATAACTTACAGAATTTTTATTGGAAAAGTATTAATTCCCTGTGTTGAATTCAAATGAAATGAAGAGTGTGAAGCACAAATTTTGTTTTAAGCTGAATGGCTCAACAAAAATAGTAGAAACTGCTAAACCACACATATATTTTCATGTCCTTTATAACTGAATATCTTTCCAAGAATTTTAACTAAACATCAAGTTCAAGCTAGGGGCTTTAGAAATTTTACCTGCCAAACTCCACCTTGTCCTGCAAATTCTTTTTCTGCTCACCAGTATTTGACTACATTGGATGAAATTATCTTAATCTGAATCATAGGTCTATTCAGTGATAGCAGTGTAAGGTTAGCATATGGTATATAGGACATGTCCTCCTGTCATCTTAAAATGCCATCCTCATTTGGCTTACACTGCTTTACTTGTACAACTGAGATCTAACCCACATTGCATAAGCCTGCCTGCATGTTGGATTCCTTTTACGACATGAACAACGCTCACATAGGCTATGGATTGTTACAGTTATCTGTTGAGAAATTTAATTTTTTTCAAAGATCGCCAGCTTCGAAAAGTATACCCAAATAAGTAGTATCAATACTAGATTGTTTTAATAATTTTTTTTTCAATAAAAATTTATCTTAAATTTCATTCTATTTTTGAAAAGTCCTCCACTTTAATTTGTTTCAAAATAGGTTGTACTTTTTCATTTTCTTCATCAGGTAACTCTTAAGTAACAGTACATTTGCATTTTAATAAATAATTTCTTTTTATTATGATTCTTAAATTTCATGAAAATTTGTTTTGTATCCTTCAGTTTGGACGGACAGAAATTATCTGGAATAACCTTAACCCAGATTTCGTGAAAAAATTCATCATTCATTACTTTTTTGAAGAATGTCAAAAATTGAAGTTTGAAATGTAAGTAAGATTCTGTTTTATTCAGCTTCTGTCATTCTTTAACTGTTTTGTAGATTATTAATATTTCTTTCAGGTATATGTACCTCAAAAGATACAGACACATTGCTCTAAAATCTTTTGAAAATAGCATCAAGTCCTAAACTGAATGCTATTTCTTATTCACAAGTTTTATCTCTGGAAAACTGATGACAATTGCATATTCTGTTGCAACGGGGGGTGGGGGGTGATAACAACACAATTTCCACATAACAGTTCCGAGAATTGTGAACATGAACCTATGTTCACAAGTTAAGTATTTTGTAAGAGGTAAATATTTAGTCTTCGCTACTTTAAACAGAAAATCAGTATAGAGCCCAATAATCTATTGTAATTCAATGTAAACAGGTACTAAAAAAGTGATGTCTTGGTATCTTTTGCGATATGCAGAAAACTTATCTATGTAAGATCATATATATTACAGTGAATATAAAGCTTCAATATGAGTTTGCATTTTATTTAGTGTTAGACAATTTAGTGCAATGAAAAGCAGAGAAATTAGGTCTCTAGGAGTAATAATTTTGAAATTATGGGTGAATATGTGTATCTTTTGATGTATGTATTGAAAAAAAAAGAAAATCTTCAACTATTACTAGAAATATGATTTCTTCTTTTATATCATTTAAACCCCCTGGAATGAAATTTTACTGGGTTGGGGCATATAATAAAACAAAAACAATTCTCCCCTCAGGATCTTATTAGTAAATTATGAGGTACATTGTAAACAATGTCAATCTCTCAGTGAATCTATACTTTTTTGTTAACTGTTACAACTAAAAGAGATAATTTTGTTGTTTTTGATCATATAAATGTACATTTTTAGATAATGGCTTTTTATTAAGCTTAACCTACAGTTCTTTGTAGGTGACTTAATTGGCTGAACCATATGTTTGTCCTGACACATAACTCCAACCATTCTGACTGAGTTATTTTGTCAATTTCAGTCCTCCATCAACAAACTCACATGTAAAGCAATAATAGTGTTGGACCAATGTAAGACTAAAAACCAGAAATGCAGTATAAATAAAATTAGTATTATCTATTTTACTGATAATGATTTTTTCTCTTACAATGTTATTTATATCTATGGGACCGAGTTTATTTATCACACACATTGGATTTGACACCACTGCATGATGTCATTTAAACATCATTCTTTTAAAAATGTAAATAAACATTTTTACAGAAGTTACTTGCCCTAAGAAAAGCAAGTAATTTTTTTCTGCTTTCTATCCAAAAAAAATTGAATTATAGATAATTTTAAAAAAAACAAAAAAACTTCTTTTTTTTGTGTCAAGTTTCGAAAGTTACTTACCTCCAGGGGGAAAAAAACCCATCTTCTTTCTATAGAAGATAGTTTTTTAGTTGTTTTTTTTCCCAACTAAAACATTATTTTAGAAAGTTACTCATCCTAAAAAAAAGTTTTGTTTTTTTTTTGTTTTTGTGCTTTCAATCTGATTGTATAAAAAAGTCAAATATTTGATGAAAAAAGGTAGTTTTGAAATTTTTTGAAAAATTCTGGGAGATAGATGTGTCGAAATTTCAGTTTTTTTTTGGTTTTTTTTAAATGATCCTATCATCAAGTGGTCACTTACATGATTAAAGTTTTAGGGGTCAATTTTTCTTATACATTCGTAAAAATAATGTTAAAAAAATAAATTGAAAAAAAAATTGTTTTTACTATTTACCATCAAATATTTTTGAATCATATCTAATTTGTTGCTGCAACGAAAAAATGAACATGACAAAACATTCCAGGACTGTGGACAAATACACATGGAAAAGTCAGAATAAGGAGTGCAACAAGTATAAATGTAGAACGTCCATCTGTTGATTTTGCCGTCTATCTTTGGACTGAAAGAACAAATAAGAAAAAAATGCCACGAGACATCTTGATATTTGTCCGAAAAGTATTGTCCTTATCTATAATGAATTTCGAAAAATATGTTTGAAATATTTTGAAGATGACCCAGTACAACTTGGTAGTCCTGATGTAGTGATTGAAATAGATGAATCCTATTTTTCCTATGAGCCAAAGCATCATCGCAAAAGAAATCTGAGCGCACCAATATGGGTCTTTGGTTCAGTGGATACAAGCACTTATCCTGCTGTTGGTTGTATGGAAATTGTTGAAAAAAAGAAATGAAGAAAAATTACTTCCAATCATGGTGAAAATTGTATTGTGTGGAAGTACCATTCACAGCAATGAATGGAAGGCATACAAGCGGAATCAGCAAAGACTGTGAATCATTCCGTTTGATTAATGAGTAAAAATAACAAAATTCACACACGAACAATGGAGAGCTATTGGAATCACCAGAAATGTTTTATAAAATCAATGAGTGGTTGTAAGAGATCTCATTTGGAATGCTATTTAAAGGAAATTGTGGCACGAGAGATACAAACATAATATTTTTTTCAGAATTTTATGAGACAATTTATTCACAGTATCATTCAGATTGAATGGACATTTCCGGTTTTTTTTCATAATTTTGTGTAAAAAAAATAGTTATCTGTGTCTTGATTATAATCAACTTTGATCAAATTGGAACAACGTATTTATTTATTTTTTGAGAAGATAGTGATGGCGAATCAATGATACATGGGTTTTAGGTAGGATGGAATATGAAAAAAAACTTTAGATTTTGTTTGAATATCCTAGTGTTATAAGTGTAATCTGAAATTTCTATACTTTGAACATTGGTTTTATAAGTATAACAGTTCCCAATCCCTAGGTTGAGATTCGATAAATAGTTTTGTTATCTTGTCTTTGACAGTTTTGAGAATGGATTGAAAGCACAAAAAATACTTTTCTCCCCCCCCCCCCCCAATTAATTTTCATTTTTCTGGCTGTAAGTAACTTTCAGATTTTTTTTTTCTTCTCCTATTTTTTCTTTTTGTTTAATTGACTTTTTTCATGCAACTGTACTGAAAGCACAAAAAAAGTACTGTGAGAAAAAAAAATTTTTTATGGTAAGTAACTTTCAAAAGTAATGCATAAGTTTTAAAAAAAACTACCTTTGATAGAAAATAGAACTTTGTTCTTCATGTGGTAAGTAAGTTTTTTTTTTCTTATTTGACTTTTTATGGATGCAAGTAACTTCAGTGAACACATATGAATCTGTTTACAATGCGGTCAATCTCAGGGTGCGAAAAGTAAACTTGGTCCTATCTATATGTACTGTATCAGGTATACATTTATGCTTTTTTTTTCCTATTATTTTTGTTTTTATTTTTTTGTTTCTTCCAATACATAATTCAGCAATAACAGATAATTGGCATTAGCAGACACCTGCTCACCCTTTTAGTCTGTTAATAATGGGTTGACAGTGATTTCAAGTAACTAGGATGTATTCAAATGCATTTTTGTATCATAAACTTTTCAATTTTTTATCTTTCTAGCTATGATGTTGACTCCAAAAGTGCCAAGCTAGATAAACATGTAAGTATATTTGAGCTTTTCTTTTTAATAATTTGTTCTTTAACCTCTAGCACTTTGTAGGTGATTTTGTTCCTTAGGCAAAAAGTTTTTCCTACCAATGCAGGTAACTCCAATTGCCGGATGGTTGTATGTTTGAATTTTGAGGTTGTATTTTCATGTCATACATGAACAGACATACAAGTTACAGGCTTTCAAAGTCACTAGGTGTACTAAATCTTGGCACCCTTGAAAAAAAATGCAGAGTGCTGAAGCTTAAGAATATTTTTTTTTGTTTTTGTTTTCCTTTTAAATATTTTGAGCTGCATCGGAAACCTGAAAATTTTTCAGCATTAAATCTTACTTTTTTAATGATACCCAGCTGCTATTGTGACTCAGAAAATGACACTTGGTTTGATAGGCTTTCAAGTACTTCCACAGGAAATAGTCATGACATTGAATTGCTGATTGTTGAAGATATTTCCTCTGAAAGCTTTCCTCTCAGTGAGCTGTCAATAGCAATTATTTGAGAGAAGAGATGAGTGGTAAAGGTGGACATGGAGAAGATCAGTCATCAGCAGAGCTGAGTCCACTGGTCCAGTGTTGTTGTGGCCTTATGCTCCATAAGGAGTCTATAAACTAAACTAGTGCATGTCATGGCTTTCAATGAGAAACGGTTTTTATTGTGGTTCGAAGCAACACAAAATGCTTTGAGATATATAATGTTATTTTCCTGAAGAAGTTCTTGCATCAGATGAGAAAGAGATATAGCCTCAGTCTTATCAAATTTAAATGGTAAAATGCTGAAATGCACAATAAAACTGGTGGTTCAACTTGTCGTGCTGTCCACAGAAAACTCCTTGAAGGCATGACTAAAGCTTTCAACTTGTGGATTTCCTACAATTCTTTTCTGATTCTGCATCTGCTGATGGTTGGGAAAGTACTTGACATGTGTGTATTATTTTCGATCTGTGTTCTTTACTCACTGCCATAGGTTAATGTCTTGAGTTGTGATAGCAAACAATAGAAAAATTATGATGAAAGAAAATAGTAGCAGAAATTAATAATGGTTTACTATTCTTCATGATAAAATAATAAAAAGAAAATTGCCTTACTGATGCTAAAATGCAAAAATTATAAAAAACAGTGAGAGATCAGGAATTGATAATGATATGATATATATGATGACAGATCTGATTTGTCACTCAAGAGAAACCATCATCTTTTGTGGCATGCAGTGTTGGTGGTAATCAATTGAAAAATTGAAAAAGGGTTGCTCAATGAATAAGTCACTTCACCAACCTTTTTGTTGGATCATTAAAAAGTTTGAAATTTCAACAAAAAAAAAAAAAGCAAGCATGAATGCAGTTAGGCTCAAACTAAGACCAATTTAGAATAAACTTACATTGTAAATTGGATTTTTTTTCAAAGTTCTTTCTAGACATAAAGAGTTAATAGATAAATTTTCAGCCTGTTAACTTTTTGCCTGTTCATGCAATACATATGATGTGCCAAATCTCATAAAATAGGCAAGCTTGTGAAAGTAGTCAAACAATTGTTTTACTAATTTCCAAACTAAAATTAAAAATATAAACATATTAATTTTTTTTAACCTTAAAGCATAATTGCAGAGTTATAAACAACACATGTTAATACAGTTATCACTCTAACAAACAATATCTAAGATAAATAGTTCATGAATGAAGCATCAAGCTTACCCATTCCATGAAATAGGCAATTTTGCCAATTCAGCATAACACAACACATACTTACACTGCTAACCTACCAGACCACCTTAAGAACTTGAGAAACCTTTGACAGTTTTGGTTGACGGTTTCTAATAATATTAATAAATGATCTAGAGTTCTGAATAGTTTTTTAGATGTATTCATGAAATAAACTTTGGAGTTAAAGTCTGTAAAAAAACGGAAACACTTTTGATTCACTCTGATATCATTTCCTTATGAATGAATTGCATAGTTATGTCCAGTGATGAATTATCTACTACCTGACACCTTAGGCTGAGCTTGAGATGGTGTTACCGCTACAGTATGAAGTCTTAGAAATATTACTTCTGAATGTTTATCTGTTCACAGCCTAATTTAGAGAACAAAAAATTATTTGTAATATTCTAGATTTGAAAAAAATGCATGCAAAATTACAGAAATATCATCCAAAATACTCAATGCAATCAATTAACCCATTTTTACCAATTTATTCATTCATTTTTATTTTAAGGGTTTCTTGCCCCCTCTCCCTTCTGGGCCACTAAGCTTGAGCCTACTCAGCCAGATAGTTAATCTACAACTGGTTATGTCGTTGAGATGTTCAACTTTCCCTTTGATTTTAATTTTGACACTTGTCTGTTTTAAGTGCCAATTTTCTTTGCAGGATTTCCTTGGAAAACTGGAATGTACTCTAGCAGAAATTGTAATTGCAAATCGACTTGTAAAAAGATTGCAGTAAGTATTTTGATTTCTTTTTTCTGTCCATTGTTGTCTCTTTTCTAATCTTAGTATCATTCTGCTGTTCCTATCTGCTTTTAAATGCTACTCTTTTAGTAACAACAATAGGGAAAGATTAGATTAGTTTCAGAATAAGAGGGTAGGAACGTAAAGATAAGTAGTTTAATAAGATGATTGGAGGGGAGAAAAGAAAGTTAGTAGTCTATTAAGAGGTTAGGAGCAGAGAGGGGAGAAAAGAAAATTTACTGATGGGGTTAGAAGATTTTTGCTTTTATAAAACTAATGTGTTTGTATAATATTTGATGATAATATGGACATGATACAAAGATGTTAATAGAGAGGATAAGATGATACAGGCAAGGTGGTAGAGATGAGCAGAGGTATAAGATTATGGATAATGGAATTTTCACCTAGTAGTTCAGATTTTCATTGATAAATTGGTCTTCATTGTTCAGTTTTTCCTCAAATGAGACTTAAGGTGCACATTAGAATTTTTATATTTGTTATGGATGTTCTCGGAAACATCCTACTAAATTCTGTTGGACGTTTTTTTTGCTTGCTTACTTCTGAAAAAGCCCAGCTGTCTTGTGTTTACAGCCATTAATTTATTGCTTTGTAATGTGATTTAAAAAATTTGAAATATGAACAGATTCCAACTTTTTTCTTGACTTTTGATGTTGTCAACACGTTTTTTTTGTCTGATCCATTCTCCAGCCCTTGTAGAATTCAAGAAAAGAAGATAAACCTTTTTTTCTCCAGGCGAAGAAAAAATTGATCGTTAATATACCTACTGGATCAGAAATCAGAAAATTATTCAATTTAATACATAAATTATACAAAGTATTAGAGAAGAAAAAATATGTATTATCAGAATAAAATAAATAAACAAAAAAATACAGTGAATATCAATGATTCATACATTCTAGAAAACTTACCATGTGAAAATAAATGTATGCCTTTGGAGAAATTTGGCCTTCTACCACATTCGAAAAATCATCTAAATAGATCTCTAACATAACTGTTCATTGTTTCTCCCTAGTTTGTATTATTTTCTATTAATATTGTTTATGTCATAAAAAAAAGAAAGTAATCAGAATAAAAGATCTACTATGAATTAATTCACCAAACAATTCCAGCAGGTAAAGAGTTGCACCAATACTACCAACCTAGCTTGTCTCTTCTCTAAAATCATATACCTGACGAGGACTGAAGAATGGATCTGCCCAAACATTGTGTTGACAATATCAAGGGTGGAAAGAAGAGATTTGACAGTCCAAACAAAAGTTGAAATGTTGATAACTTTTTACAAAATTCAATGTATGATCAGATTCATTGATTCTCTGACAGCTCACATCATCAACTGATGCTGTGGTCATATTTTCAGGAGATATCACTGTATTGGAATAATGCAGCATGAATGTGTCCGGTTGTTTTTCTTCTTTTTTTCTTTTCTTTTCCTTTCTTTTCTTTTCCTTTCTTTTCTTTTCCTTTCTTTTTCTTTCGTTTTTTTGCATGTATAGAAAAAAGAATTTTTGATTTTTAAAATTTGTTGTGTCTGAGATCTTCTGAATCTCATACAAAACAAATGCATACTAATGAATACAGTCAGCGTTACTTGATTTTTTTAATGAATTTTCAGCAACTACCCCACTAGTGAATTTTTTTTTCTTCCAGCTACGGAATAAACACCTAAAATCTCTAAGTGTACCATTTTTTTTCACTCAGATCATAAGTTATCTTTTATTCTGTAAGTACTCCTAAATTATTCTAGCTTTTAGACATTAGACTTTAATCCTCTGCAATCCAAACACATTTTGCCATTTGAAACCCTAGACAATCACAATAAAAGTTCAAAGAACATGCTTTTAAGTAATCAGAATTTTTTGCAGAAAGTGATTAGAATATATTAAAAAATGTGTTGATAATTTACTAATCCTGTTGCTAAAGCATTTTGTTTCACCGGTTATTATGTTTGGCTTTGGTTGCATGAATGTTTCAATAAGTTTATTCCTTTCTTTGTCCCATGATAAGGATTTTGAAATGTCTGATTAAATTTCTTTTATATTTAATCGGACATTTTGGTGTCTGCTCCTGTCTTTTAACATGGTTCATCTTATATTGTCAAAATTCCAATATAGTGAATTCTTTTTCATCTGAATTTCTGAGATGAGGAATTATCATTGTTATACACTAATTCAATCAGGGTAGTGTCCTCATCTTGATTGTTTTAGTCACAACATTTCATTGTACCATTTACTAGCATAGTTGGTAACCTGGGAATTTTTTGTGTGCATAAGATAAACTCATTAGTTCACATGATTTCACTCCAAATTGGTATATTTTTCTTTGTTGGTGTTTCTCGGTTTTTATTAGTTGTAGTTTGTGGATTTCAAGGGTGATCATTTTTTTCCTTCTCTGCATTGGTGCTTTTTGCTTGGAACCCAGTTGCTTGATTTACTAATTTATTCATCTGCTCTATACATCCAGAATATAAACTTATTGAATGAAGCACATATATGACTTTTGATTCTGGGGATATTCAAGTTCAGTTTAACTGTTTTTAGATATGTTTATATTACGATGTGCTCTCACTTGGAGATAAAATCTCATTCTTTTCGCTATTAGTTTATGGACATTTTGTACAATTTATTATAGTTGAACTAATTTTGGTGTTTTGGGATCGGAAATCTTGAGAGATTTTTATGGCACAAATGATAAGTGGTCATAAAACAAAGCTTATCAATTAGGTTTGCTCAAAATTCTTCTCCTTGGTTGCTTCAGCTTTTAGCAAAACCAACAGAGTCTCTAGGGACTGAATTTGCCCCAACCCCGTCGTTCCACTAGAGAAGACTAGAGCCACCAAATATTATGTTCTGCTCCCCCTCCCCCAATAGGTCAGTGGGGTCATTTGCAATACAACTCTTTCAAGCCCATTGACATCCAAATCCTCTTCTGCCATCCAGAAAAGCAATGCCTACAGACATACCCTGTCAGATCTTTTTTGTGTTGTAACCCTCTTGGATATCAGAGGGAGGTTTGTAGGTGCTACATCTTGCTCAAGTGTGACCTGGAACTGTACAAGGCTAGGGTGCTCAGTTCCTAGAGGTATTTTCATATACCTGCATACCAACACTCATAATTTTAATCAAATGGTGGGAAAAAATGAAAAGAATTTTTCATTTTTTATTAATCAAATGATAGTACATTATCTATTTTTAAATGGTTCCTCTATGTTAGAATAGTTGATATTTCTAACATTTCCATTTTTAGAACGTTTGATACTTGAATGACTATTTACTTGAACAAAATCTCTCTAGTTGTGTAAAATTGTCTTGAACTCCATGCCCTATCGTTTCCCTTCAGAGCCTCTGATGAAGATTGTCGTGACAGGATCAACCAGGAAGGGTAAGACGAATTAGTGTGCTACATTAATTGCTCCTTTTTAATTATTTCATTCTTGCAATTGCTTATCCTCTTTGCCCACAACTTTCTCTATTTTGCTTCTACATCTCTTTCTTCTCTTTCCTTTTTACATAAATCACATGCCCAGCTCTTCACAAATGTCTTAGCTGAATGAATGCACAAATATTGCAATAATTCTACCTGATTATTTGTAAGATATATCTATTATATTATTTTACAATGGTCAATTTTATTTTATCTTTTTATTAAATCAATTCTTATTTGAACTTTTAACTTTACCCCATGCCTTAAATGATTCATTCAGCCCCAAATAGTTTGAGAAATTACCTAGCTTGATTTTGAATATATGCAGTATAGTTTTTGATTGTATTTCAGATTATATTCTAGGACCATTAACTAAAACAACCCTCATCAAAATGAGGGGTGAAAAACTCACATTCCCCTTATGTGATTTGAACTTGCAACCAACTGATTGCCAGGAGACTGTCTTACTGACTGAGCTAAGTTGACAAATAAACAAAAATTTATCATACAGACCTACAGCAGCCACTCTTCTTCCTTAATTTTGGATCAAAAAATCCAAATCTAGTTGGTAATCTTGGTCCAGTCTGGCAGTACCATTGAGCAGATCATAGACATTTACCATTTGTTGTAATTTCATTTAATTTGATTGTACATTTTAAATATGGATGAGCTTGGCTCTTTCCAATAGGCAACTCAGTTTTTTTTAGGTACTATTTCAGGGACACACGTCTGCCTATTGTCCTCAATTGACAATCTTGCATAAAATTTAGCTTATACTAAAAAATAAAAAGAACAACCAATATTGACTCCATTGTAAAATAATATATACAACACCACAAGGCCAACTTGTTTAATGTTGAAGCAGTTTTTTTGTCACTCTTATTTCTCTGAAATATAATGGCAAAGATAGTATAAATACAACAGCAACTAGGGAGCACTCGTAAAGCACAAACCTCTGCCAACATTATACATTGAGTAAAAATTGAATGAAAATCAGTTCATATATTGGTACAATGAAGGGAAAATATCTGTGTTTCAATTTCCCATTTTTTGGACTATTGTTTACCCCTTCTTAATGTTTGAAAAAATATCTCAATCGAAAAAAAATTCCTGAACCCACCCCAGAATTTAATTGATATTTCCTAGCTCATGGCCCACCCTTCCACAAAATAACACATAGCTCTTCCAATTTGGTACAAGTAAAATATCAAGCCATTAATATTTGAATTACATTTCTTCAAAAATTCAGATCATCTTGTTTCAGTCTTAGTCACAGTTTTCCAAATCTGGAATTTGTATTTAAAACTAATTTTCTTACCGGAACTTATATTTTCACCTACATCTCATTGAATTAAAAACAGAATTTTGAATCCATAGAGAAAAAAAATAATTTTCAAGTTGATGTTTTCCTGTCTATATCATAATCTCTTTTGAACCCCACCCCCCAGTTCAAAATCCTGGATCCTACCCTGCTTGCCCATAATATTGTTTCATCAAGTATTCAAATCCCTTTTCTCTCATGTTATTCTGTTGTCGCTAACTCATGAAATCTAATTCATTTGTGACCTCATTGTTTAAAAAGGAATTGTACCAGAATTAATCGATAAATAGATATCTGGATCCATTTTTTTGTCTATAGCTATGAAAAATCCTGCCACATAGTAATTGTTGCATTTTGCTAGGATTTATGAATGAATTAACTGTAGTAGTAGTAGTGTTTGCTTAAGCATGCGACAGAAGTGAAAAGAAAAGTCTCTTAATTCTCCTTTATCCATAGCAGTGATCAACCCAAAAGGTTAGGTAAGTGTTGTCTACTTCAAAGTGTTGCTCTTTGAATCAAAAAGAAAAAAGGCTCATTTGATAAAACAAATGAATTACGACTTTTATATAAAATCTATCAAAGACAGGTAAGTAAATAATGATGTTTGTTTGTAGGCTTATGATTTGTTGAATGAAAAATGGAACACTCGAGATAATGCAATCAGTTATAAAACAAAATATTGATCTGGCTCAAAAATAGCTAAGGTTGCTAACTTAGCTCTCACAACTCTGTTATAACATGGTGGCTTTCTTGGTTGTGACAGAATACTTGCATAATAAAAAGTTCAATAGAAAAGTTTCACGATTGAAATGTTATTGAGTGTCTGAAAGTTAAAAATGTTCATTGAAAGTCCAGTACTGCGAAAATGTCTTTGATCCAAATGTTTGTATGTGCACGCAGAAGTAGTCATTTGTTGAGGCAAGCTGTTGGTGTATGTATATGTAACTGTGCACTGAAGAGGAAATGTGTTAGTGTGAACTAAATGTCCGCTCACCAGCCGTGCAAGACACTACTGACTAAATGACTACTGTATTTCGTATATGTAGGAATCGTATGTATCAGAACAAAAGATCGGTTAGTAATAGGCATAATCACATGATTGTCAACTCAGTATAATAATTTGCATGTTTTCCTCACATGCAGAAGTTTCTAGGTTTGATTCCCAGTATGAATGAAGAGTGGAAAACTTTCCATTTCAGTTCCCTGTGCATGCAGCAACCAATTGAGTACACTCTAAGCTGTATGATTAGGGTGGAGATATCCCTTCAGTGGACTTGCATCCTGCTAAGGAGTGATCATAAAAACAACCAGACTTTAGACTTGCTAAGATGATGCTTGCTGTGGAAACTGGGCCTTTGTCATCAACCATTCATACTCCATGGGAAGTTGTCACTTTAGAGACTGACTTTTTACAACTTTACAAGAATTGGCAGAATTTGATGTTTACACTTGACAAAATTTTTGCACTAAGTTTCCTGGATCCAGCTCCAATCTAAAAATTTTTTTTTTGTCTATTTCTATCAATATCAATTCCTAGAGCTAAGATTTTTGAATATTAAGATAATTATGAGAAGGTATTGAAATTTTATCACTGATCTCTACTGTAGAGTGTTCGAAGATTATTTGAAATAAATTATTTTACGAATGCATAGTGGAGACTGTATAACTATTTTCAAATAATGCGTGATTTTGACAAAATTATCAAGTCAGAATCCTATTTTACTTTCCTTTTCTTTTTTTCCTACTGATGTTTCCATATATCCAGTCGTTGCCTTAATTATCATTTACTCTTACTGTAGAAACTTTTAAGAATAATATTCATGTAAGAATTGAAGTACTAATTCAGCTATTAGAAAGGATAGATTCACATTTATTTGTCTGTCTATAAAAGAATAAATTAGTGAAGTAAAGCAAATAGAGCTTGGGTATGAATTTTGTTATATCATCCCTCTCCTATCTCTATGTGCATGTCCCTACTGGTCCCAGGGTAAACTTTCAGTTCATAATTTTTGTATTTGTTACACTTTTATGCATGTCTAGACTGAAGAACCAATTTAGACAAAACTTTGCAGGCAGTATGATTCTGTAAATGTTGTAGGCTACAAATCAGGATTTAGCATTAAGTTTTCAATTAAGTTTCAAATAGAGGCCTAAAAAAAATGACCTGTTTAGTACACAAGCATTATTTCAAAATGTTTGTACCTTTTGATATGGGAACTTGATAAAGGAGAACCAAGCTACACAATTTTTAGCAAAAAATAGCTGTTCTATGTAACAAGATGAATGATTGAGCCATGAAATGTGTCATATTCCTCTATGCTATTTCCACATTGTGAAGTTTTATCAAGTCAGAGTTTTTTTCTTGATGAATAGATGAAAATATATTGTATTATTTGGAAAGAATCTTGAGATTAAAACATTGTTATTCATATCAAGATATTTTGTCAACTCTCTGAACAATGCATTTGATTTTGATAAACCATATTAACTTCCATGTTTTACCAGATGAATTTGTTTTGGTCATTTACAAACACTACTTCAACTGCACGTCTACTAGTTATTTATCTAATGTAAAACTCAGATCATTTTTTGTCCGATCGCTTCTTTTCTGCTTGTCTTGCTTCTTCGAAACCATCATATATGAAGCATGAAAATAATGTTCAAGCTATAGTTTAGTAATGGATTCTTAGAGCTTTTAGTATTTATAACTTGTCTTTACAATCATCACCATCATCATCATACATTTTTATCATTAGAATTCATTCAGCTGATTGATAATTGCAAATCAATAAGTATCATTTATATTATAATGTTTAATCTTATCTACTATAATAATATGCCATGTGTATTGACATATTCAATTTTTATCAGTAACAACCCAAGTCAATCAAGTAATAAAAACATTTCAAGATGTTCACAGTATCCATGGTATTGAGGTTTCAGCCAAGAGCAAAAAGATATTGCTATCACTGTCATTTTTGATGGCAAAGATACTCCAGTATTAATTATAAAGAATGATTATCTTTTTTATATCACCAGTACGTAATAAAACATGCCCTGAGATAGAGAAATCCACTTTATTTCATGTCTATGCAATCTCGCTATAATTTGAGAAATCTGTGTGTGCGCCAAGATAACTTGATGAATGGCCAATGTCTAGTTTTGAGAAGGGTCATTAACATTCAAAGAGTTTTTTTGATGATTGAACTCCTTGTTGTTTGTATTGTTAAAACGTTTTGGCCAATCCATGTTATCTTCAGGTATACTATCCAAACGTGATGGTGTGGTTACCATTGGAAAATTCTGTTTATCACCATCTTTGGAAAATTCTATTTTAGCCCAAACGTGTTTGATGAAAATATATTGTGTTAACAACACAAGCAACATGGAGCTCAATTAGTCAAAAAACTCTCTGATCTGGCCATTGTACGAAGTTGATATTTGACTTATGTTGGTATATGCACCAAACATTGCAGTGTCTTTTGGATTTATGGCTTTTGATATGAGATGGGTGACTGATTGACAATAAAAATCCATCTTGAAATGGATATAGTTTTTTGCCTGATTATGTACTACATCATCAGCATTCATGAGTGTGTGTTTATAGATATATGTTCAGTGAGTATGGAGAGTGAAGGAAAGATAGTGAAAAAAAGAGAATGAGATAAAATGAAATCATAGTAAGATGATGTAATGGCATTTTTAAGAATTCCTGTTTTGATTGTTATCAATGATATTCCTGTTTTGATTGTTGCCATTAACGACATCATAATCAAATAACAGCGTCTCATTATTTCAAGTTTAAACCCCTTGAAGATTCTCATGAAACCAGTCAAGGAATAAACAACTAAAATTTTGTGACAATTCCTTTTGTTTTTCTTATCTTATCAAAATATTTATATCTATATATTATCATATTCTCCTATTTTGTACTTATTCAACTGCTTTTTTTGAACGGGTACTGCCCTAGTTCTTTTTATTTTGCCATGTGCTAAGAGACATCAGCAGTAGACATGATACTGGATTTGTTATTCCTAATCATTGGGCTTTAAACCTAGGGAAGGAAGGAAGGGAGACCCAAGAGCAAAAAAAAAAGAAATGGCTCAGTTGAACGTATTGAATGTACAAAAAATGATTTGATTGAAAATGTAAGTACTTTTAATGACACATCAGTACTTCAGCATATTTCAATTTTTGTTTTCTAAATTAGACTTCAAACAAATATTTATAAATAATACTTTTAGAACTTCATACTACAGCATGTAGTGCATTGTGCATTGTACAAGTATATAAGTTATTTGATGTGAGTCAACATCACTCAATATTCCATTCGACAAAGGGTTGGACAGGGAGCAAGGTCAGGGTGGAGCGTTACGACCAAAATGGGAGATAATCTGTCACTGTCAATCAAGCATATTTACAAAGCAAATTGGTACAGTTATTGAAGAATTAAATTTATGAACAGAATCCAAATTCCAGACCAATCCAGTAATGTTGCTTTTATGTTAATGACCTTGAGAAATGTCTACATTCATTGTTCCTCTTTCCAATGTCAGTTTAGTCTTGTGATCTACGTTGATGATGAATAGAATTAGTGTATATGAACAGAAAATCCAATCTTTCTATAACCGTCATTAATGGATGCAGACCCCCAACCATTATTATTATTAAATTGCAAAACGTTTTTATTTCTTTTCATTCTTTACATGAGCGCATTTTGGGCCTACCTTATTTCAATATACATAACTACAATGCTCCATTTTCACTGATTAAGGGTCACTAACATATTCATAGAATGAGAATTTCAGTATAATATAGATGTAGATCAATGATATGGAATGTATATGATAATTTTATCAATAATTGGTCAAGACACAAGTATATTCCTAAGGTTAATTTGTGACAATCTTTTTTAATTGGATGTTTATAGCCTTATCAAATTATTTCTATTCTCTAAAGTGAATCTGAATATTCTGGAAATACAATCTCTTGTAGTATTAGTTTGCTAACAACCCTAAATGAGTCACTAACAATAGATTTTTTGTAGTTTTCCTTTATTGAATATACAGCAATGTGAAGCTGTTGTGATAAAAACTGAATTGTAAAATGAAATATGGTATACAATGTGTCTATTTCTGTAGATTCTTTGTAAAGCATAGGGCTACATTGCGATTAGTGGCAAATAGTTATTATGAGTGAAATTGTCTGTCTTACAGGGTGAACGCGCTCTAACTGCCTTGCCATTTACCTATAACTAGAAGTGGACATGGATTCATGCCTTTCCTAAGGGTATTTCTGCAAAGTAATTGTAAGCAGCTTTGGCTAAAGTTCCAACTCTATTCGCCAATTCTGTTTTCTGTACCTTTAACCATTATGCCACTCACACTTCCATGGTATGCAATAATTTAAAGATATTTCTGGCTTTTCAGATTTACATAAAATTAAAGATAATTCAATTAGTATTAATTTTTTTAAAAACTATAAACAATTATTCTCTTTCTGTCTTTCAAAAATTACCTATAAATCAGATTGCTAGAAACCATCAACCTAAACTGTCAAAATAAGGTTTCTTCAGTTTTAAGTTGGTCTGGCTGGCTATATATGTGGGTATCATGTGTATATGCCACAGTCATGGGGCTAGAGGGCTGAAATTCTCAACATTTACTCCTTATTATGTCTAGGAAAAACATTTTGTTTTTTGAAGATTCCTCTCCTAAATAGATTTTTTAGTGAGGGTTCAATTTGCTAAATAAGTCCCTGCTAAATTGATCCCTTAGTTTGTGTCCATGTTTTTGTTTTTTTTTTTTTTTTAATTCAGACTTTTTTTTTAGTGATTGTGGTTTAATAAAAGTTGAGAGAAGTAATTTGTTCATTGATCCAGATGCTTTTGTCGATTGGCTGAATTTGAGAGCAGTACTAGATCAAATCACTCATTTAGTTCTCCAGAAATAGCTCATAGAAGGAGATTCCTCTCCAATCCAACATTTATACTGCATCGCTTTATTTGGTTAAAGACTAACATTTGGTACAGTTATTAGATGTTCATTTAGTTTGCCACTCAGTCTCTTGTGAACCATGTTGTTGTACAGTATTTACTTTTCATCGGCTGTTGCAATGTTTCAGATATGGAACATTTTTGTTGCTTAAGTAGCAGATTGCATGTGGAAATCTGGTCCTGTGAATTTTTTCCCTTGACACATGTCAAATCTGCTCATCAGAGCAAATAATATAAAAAAGCTTGTGCAAATAATTTTCACTGCTTGATTTGGATATTTTGAGTATGTTTGGTATCTTCTGCTTTATATTAAATTATTTATTAGGGATAGTCAACATCAACCTAGGTTTCTTTGGTTTCAAGATGGTCTGTATGTATGTATCAAATGCACAGGCTGTATATATGACTACAGGGCTGAAAATTTAAACATTTACTCCTCATGTCTAGCCCAAATGTTTTTTTGCTTTTTCACAATTTCCCTTGGTTTGTGGGGTTCAATCTATAACTCAAGTTTATGCTGAATTGGTCCCTTACTTTGTGGCTGGCAGTGTTCATCCTAGTTTTTTTTATTTTTAAATTCATACTTTTTTAGTGATCATTGCTCAACAAAAGACTAGAGAAATGAATTATCCATTGATCACTCACTTTCCAATCATTTTAATTGATCCCCCTAACATGGCATGCTACCAAAAGATATTGGTCACTTGATGAATTTTATTTGGTTAGTCACTTCAGACTTTATTTACCTTCCATAATTACCTGCTTTCTTGTACAGCAAAATATTCTTGAGTTCAATACATTGTGAATCTGTTGTAATCTTTATGTACAGTAACATGTCAACTTGAGCCTGTCTGATTTACGTCTGATTACAAATAAGCCCCCAGAAGAATTTGAAATTCATTACCTTGTTGATGATGGGAATTTCAGTCATTTGGTTCAACTTTTACTGTGTTATTAGTATCTTTCTGAAAAGTGAAGACTAAAAGTTATCCCCCTCGCATTATTGTATAAAAGTAAACTATTTAAATATAAATTACTAAATAACATTGTGTATCAAATGATTAATTAATTTTGCATCCAAATGAATTGGTTTTTTTTTGTTTTGTTTTTTTGTACTTTTTTAGATTAATGTGTGTTTTGTGAGGGATTTTTTTTTTTGTGTAGTCTCTTACATATATTTTACTTGACCCTATAATGACCAACTTATGCCCAGATCAATTTGCATCCATACTACCATAATGTAACCAGATGCAAAGCAACACATGGCTATTTTATCTCATCCTTTTTTTATTTTTTTTAGAGCAGAATATTGTACCCAGCTTTCCATGCCTAAATGTTTTTTGTTTTTTGTTATTTTTTCCTCAATTCACATTCATTTGTATTGATTAAATTTCAATTCATTTCAGTGGTCCCAAACGAGACAGTGGTGTTATTATTAGTAAGTTGACATTTCTTTTACAATTGCCTGCTTGGACAGATATTTTTGTTTTTAGATTTTTATATTAAACTTGCTTGAAGGCTTTTCTGGCTTGATCAATCTAACTTTATTACACAAACCCCTGTAATTCCAGCAAATATACGTAAAGCTTTTATATCTTTTGCTACTATTGACATCAAGATGATCCTAAAACCATTTTCATTCAGTTTCTATATAATTCATAAACAAAATCCTTAACTTGATCAATAAAATTGTATGATGCCTGTAAATTATCTATGTTATACTAAAACTTGTACACTGTTATTTTGTTTCTGACTGCTAATGAGCAGAGACGGTGCATTGCAGCTATATATCTTGAATTAAGATACTTCTAAAGTGGCTAAAAGTCCAGGTGATTTGCTGCTTAATCATAATAGTTTTGGATCTGCAGACATGCTAATCTCTTGATAATAAACCAATTTTCTCAAAAGGGATGAACTCTAGAGTAATCTCCCTTATTTGTAAATGCATTAAAAATCTAGGTGCAACCGGGCCTTTGAATTCTTATGTAGTCTGGTCACATAAGATTGCACTACTTTTCTCCTAAAGGGTGACCTAACAGATCACAGGCTTGTTGCAACTAAAAGGACTTAAGCATTCTCAAAAATTAAAACTGGGGCTTTTTTATTTGGTTTTTCATAAGACTTTATTTTTCCAAATGATCAACTTTTGTTGTTCAGTTTTCCTCTTGTATCAGGTTGCAAGAAAGCGGATCATAAAATCTTTGAATCAATCACTTTGTAGATTGTTCCTGTTGCAGTTCATTTAAGGAAAATAAATTTTTTTTAATTTTTTTTTGTGACATTTGCATGCAGTTGTCATTGTTAGAACTTCAAGTTCTGTTCATGATTTTTTTTATGCCAGCTTTCACACTGCATGTACTTTTTGAGGCAGTCTTCATTTATTCATATGAGCATTTAACCTTTAGCATTCTGGATTTTTTTTTCAAGATTTTGAACACTTGGTAACTTTGAGAGCCTATAACTTGTGTGTTTACTCATGTATGACTGAACTTGATGTGACAATTGAACCACACTACGAAGTTGCCTGCAGAGTGCTAAAGGTTAAAGCTATATGACACTAAACTTTTTGCTCTGAGAATGAAGTTGCCTGCTGACTACTAAAGGTTAGAAATAATAACTTAATTCCCAGCCATAATAAGCTGTGGAATTTTTTCTATGGTGTAAACTATATTGATAAGGGTTATCTTGTTTTTATTCTTATTGCAATAAACCACTGCAAAAACTTAGTAGAAACTTCTCTCACTGAGCTGATCTACTGACAATAGCATTTGTGCTTTATTAAAAAGGATGAAATCAACTGAAAAAAATTGCTTGTAAATCTATTATTATTAATTCTTCACTAATATATACTTTCATCATAATTTTATAATTGCTTTTTATTGAGAATAAATAATTACTTTGCTGATACTACTAGTATAAAAACCAAAAACTAATATGATACCAGAGGGTTCAAGATAGTGGTTTTATACATTAGATTTGAACTTCTGCAAGCCATCAAAGCTTTTATAGCAAAGCAGCTGATGTGTTTAACCAGGCTTTCCTGTGGCAAGAGAGATGTAAGTTTGTTTCACTGATAACTTATTTTTCCGATCTATACTATTTACTCAATGCTGTAGAGTGATGGCCTGAATCAAGTTGCAATAAAAAAAAAAATAAAAAAACAACTCAAGAATTAATTTGAATGAAAAGAGTATTAAAAAATTAAAAACTGGTTACAATGCTTAATCTAATGAAAAATAAATAATAAAATAATGCTTGTAAATAATCAATATTTGATTAACTAACAACTGTTGTTTTTTGTCTGTTAATCAAGCATTATTTACAAGGGTTACTTTTCTATAACAATTTATCATCAAACATTTTTTATTTTCAATAAAATGTCTTTAACCCAAGATATTATTTCGAGATGAATTTTCTTTCAAATTCTCAAAATGATGGAAATGATTTTTCCTTTTTTTTCTTTCATAGTTAATGCTGAAGAATTATCATCATGTAAGGTGAGTGTGGTTCCAAAATTGTGGATGCATGAAATTTTATTGCCCCATAGCTGAATTTTGATAATACATCTAGGTTCGGATTCGAATAACCCAATACAACTAATTACTTGGGAAAAATACATTTTTCAAATGTAAATTGATCTTCTTTGAATCAATAAGATGTTCATTTCCTCCAGAAATGAAGGTCAGATTCATACAAGGCAGATCAATTTACGTTGAAAAAATACTTTTTTCCATAAATAATTTGTTGTTTTGGATTATCTGAATCTACATCTCTTGTATCTTCTCACTAAAAATCATATTTTAAAACCAGAAATGCTGCTTCAGAGCAGCAGATTTAAAAGTAATGGACAAAAAAAAAATGTTGGTTTTTAATTGATTGTCTTTAATCAGTAGTGTGCTTAGAAAAAGGGAAGTGAGGGAATGCAGGGCTGCCTGTTCCTCTTCATGAACTCTACCCTATCCCAACCCACCATAACAAAGTTTCTGAAATTTAACCGATTTCAAGGATTGTTTTTCAGGCCATATGCTATTAGTATTTGGACTTTACAGTCTAACTTTTTTCAGTTGTGATTCGTTCAAATTTTGAGTGTATATATATATATATTTGAGAAATTTTGTAGTGTATATATATATATATATATATATATATATATATCTCAAGTGAACATGCTCCCCTTCCCCGCAAAAAGTAAGGGAAAATTGATTTTGAAAAAACAACACTGATAACTTATTAATATTCATTTGCTCATCCAAATTCATGACTTATTGTAAATTATGGTTTTGTATAGTCTGTTGTCCTTGAGATGTCATTAACAATTAAATTGTATTTTGAACAAATGAACTCCTCTTTGTTGTTCTCACTGATCCATTCTATAGCCTTCTTCAGGTATACTATCTGTATGCAAAAAGTGTATTTTTTTTCAGTGGTGCCAAGTAACAGTAGCAAACAATTCCTTTGTTGTAGAGGCATTAAAATAACTGCAACCTATTTTACAAGTGTGGCACTCCCTATACCTGCCTAAAACGTCACTGCTGACAACACCCCTATAAAAGCCCTGAACATACATGTTCAATTGCTCTTTTTACCTTGGTGCTTCTAGCAGCTAACTCTCTTTCCTCTTTATCAGGTGACAACTCAACCGTGTTCTTACCACTAGCTCCAAATGCATATACTCCTATCTCTCATGAATGAAATGGCAATGCCTTTACTAAACAAGTCACAATGGACTGTCTTCTAATTCTCCTTACTTTGGAAAGCGCACATGGACCAAACCCTGTGTGTTTTCTGTTTAACCTCTGCGTCCACAATCAAACTTGGTGTGCATATTCTCCCTGCTGTCAAGGCAACTATACATCTCCCTTCCCCTTTCAACATCACTAGTCATGTTGGTGTGTTGCGCTAATCCCAAACTACGTAGAGACAAAATCTTTTGTCTACTACTACATCTCGCCACACACAACCAATGGCTATTTCTACTCTCCCCAACACAATATAGGAACCATCATTCCTATACAAACCTTGCTGATAACCAAAAAATTTTCAAGTCTGTCTTCTACGTTACTTGGCCCTACTAAAAAGAAGAGTCCCTCTCTTCACATATGGCTAGTGGAACTGATGAAGGCTATGGAATTGATTGTCCGAAAAATTAATTTTTGACTACTATTTACCTCCATCTTAATTTTTTCTGTTGCTTTTAAGCTGAAGCTAAATAGTAGTCCACAATTAACATTTTGTAACACTTAATCTAACAGAAATGAATAAAAATGGTTGTGTATGTGAAAAATAATGTTTTATATATTCACAGGAAGAGGCTACATTGCAATTTAGTGCACATCAGTTGGACAAAAAAGACTTTTTTGGAAAATCTGATCCCTTCCTCGCATTTTATCGCTGTAATGAAGATGGAAGGTATTTTAACATTCAAAACATCTTTATAGGATTAGTCTTTTGATGAAACAATGTTCATTTTTCAAAATTCTGATAGATTTCTTTAATCATAATAAAAACTTAGATAACTTACAAAAAAAAAGTATGTACTTGGAGTTAATGTTTAAAAAAACAATTTCTCTAATGTTCCGATCAAGTTTTTTATAGTTTGAAGTAGGGATTAGCCAACTCTTGGCAGTTTCTTCTGGTTCACCAACTTAATCTGATATATATAACTTTTGATGCAAAAGTCAGGTTTTCTTTATTTATCATTGGTTAGCAAACAATAAATTTCAGTATTGAAAAATAGAGCCAAAGTCTCATTTTTGCTGTGGTATCAAATGAATCAATGTTTTTTTTTGTTTTTTTTTTAGCTAAAACTGTTTTAACGCTATGCAAGCTGTTTTTATATCCTTTTATGATTACTAAAAATTGTTGTTTGCTTTCCTTTAGCTGTGTCTGTGTCAGTATATATACTCAGTAGTTTGAAAATTTAGCCCAAAGTATTGTTAACTAAAATTCTTGTGTTCATTCTGTGTAAAAAATGAAATTGATATATATATATATATTGTAGCTGTAGTGGTTGTAGTAATATCATCAGCGGTCAATGAACATATATATATATATATGGAGAGAGAGAGCAGAACAGCCTATTGTGTGTTCGCATTACCTCCTTCTTTTACTATTTTTTATGTCACAGAAAGAGTGATAGATAGTGATTACATTAGTGCATTAATAATTGCTGTTTTCCACCTCCAACTTCAAAGCAGTATATCTCAGCTTAGAATAAAAGTTAGAATCTATGCTTTCTTGCCAACTAGAAAGAAGTCCATTTATTTCAGAAGCATAGATTTCTGGGATCTTGGAACCAATGAATTCTTTAAAGGCGTTTTGAGCTGCTAATAGCTTATTAAAGACCTTCCCAGGAAGTGTAGTCAAAATGCTTAAAACAATGTTAGTTGGCCAGAGATGAGTAAGCTGGCTGATATAGAGTTTTATAGCCTAGTTCATTCAATTTCTGCTGGGTCATTCATGTGACATACAGGCTTTTTTGCTTTTCATCCACACTCATTTGCATGACGTCAATTTTCCTATTCGGTACAAATGTCAAACAACTGTAGAATGGTCAGCATTAGTTCCTCAGCAAACTCTCAAGTTGTTTTGCAGGAGTCCATCTCAGTAATGGTACTCAATTAAATGTCATCAATCACAGAAGGACATCCAGATCTTTGATGCTCTCATCTCTGTTTTAAAATTTTAGAACCAGTGTTGAGCTGTGCATTCTTGACAGTCCCATCCAGATACTTGGTTAATATTGTAAGCAGTTTCTGCTGCTTCACATCCTATTTTGTACTCGTAGCAAAAGATTTATTTAAATTTACTTTTTTCCATCTCCTATTTTCTTCTGCCTCAAATAAACCAGAATAAATAGTGGAAAGAAAATGTTCAGCTTGAATAAATAGAGCAAAATTAATGCTTTAAAATGGTATATTCTATGAAGATAGTCAAATTGTTTATTTCAAAAATAAGCATCGAAGTTTACAATAAGGAAAAACGCAATTATTTTTGCACCTACCAAATATTTCTTCAAAATGCCCCATTTTGTAAATAACAGCATAAAATTCCAATGCAATAGTCTTTTCACCTAGATAATGATAGATGTTGCTCTCTTACTTGGTAGCTTTGTGAATTTGTATTGTTTTAAAGATGTCTTTCATTATATTATTCAGCTTTACTGTTGTGCATAGGACAGAAGTAATAAAACGTACTTTAAACCCCACATGGCGAACTTTCACTATCAACATCCGCTTATTGTGCAATGGAGACTATGACAGGTAAGTGGATGTCTTAAATTGTTAACATTTATTATGAAGTACAGATATAGAAATTGGCAAAAACATGCTTCTTACATTAAAAAGTATACGACACAACTTGAAAATGTTCTGTGCTCATTAAACATCAGATTTTGTTAAAGCTTGAATTACCTGTTTTTTTTTTTTTAATAAACTTTTAGCACTCTGCATTCTTTTTCAAGGGCACTAAGATTTTGTGCACTTAGTAAATTCGAATACCTATAACTTTTGTATCTGTTCACGTATGATTGGAATTGACATAAGACAAGAGAGAAATCCAAACACACTATAGTTTGGCTGCGATCAGAATCCTATACAAGTCAAATAAGTTGCCTTCTGAGTGCTAAAGGTTAAATGATACATTTGGTTTAACTACAAATTATGAAAATTGAAAAAACTGTTCATTGTTGGAAAATTTGTCATAGATTGAAAAAAGTAATTATTATTGAGCGCACAAATAGATAAATCAAGTGACGTTGTCTAATCTATATCTCATTAAACTTGATAGATATTGAATGATTTTATTTTTTCTTTCAGAAAGTATAACACAAAATGAACACGGAAGTAATTCCCACTATTACAATGTCATAAAAACTCGTGTTACTTTTTTGCTCGTTTTTGGTAATAGTCGGCCTAAAGCAATCATATAAAATTGAGTGAATCCTGCTGATTCAAAATGTGCAACCTCAAAATAAGTTGACAATTAAAATATCCATTAGGCCAACCTTACGCCACTTTAATATTGGATGAAATTAAGTTGTAAGTTAGCAATCGACCCAAGCAGGGAGCTAAGAAAAAAAAAAAGCAAATACTTTATCAAAATCAATATTCTTTCCAGGTTAGTTTGATTTGGCTTCTGAGCTAATTGGCAGAACCTTTTCCTTTGCTCTATTGACAGCCAAATGGATTATGATGTATGTAATTGTTAATAAAAATTCCAATGCTGAAAATCTCTTTACTGTCCTCTAGATTGTATTAATCAATCATTACACATCAGAATTTGATATAAACTAAATTTTCAACCAACCATGGTTTATGATGAAACAATTTTGCTATCATTCCTGATTTTTGTGTCATTATGTCTTATTGTGTTTCGTGTGTTCCCTCTGATAAGTTGACCCCATTAACTGTGAATAACAGAAATTTCCATCATTGCAGTTCTATGGCTGCCTTGCAATAAATAATTGCCAATGAATAGACAAAGGCTTTTCCTTGCGATGGATAAATATTACCAACAGTTAATGGGGGAACCTATCTAATGGATAATTCTGCAAATGAATGCATAATGCTTTGATGTCTGTAACTTCAATCATTTCCTGTGTTTCTTTCTTCCAGACCAATCAAGGTGGAATGCTATGACTGGGATGCTGATGGCGGGTTAGTCGTTATTCCACTTTTAATTTTCTTTCTCAAGTTACAAGTGTCTCCTCCAGATTCCTCTGTGCCCAGCCCTTCGACTTACCACAAAATCATAGCCTTTCATTTATGATCAGTTCTTGACTAGTATTTCTCTAACTTAATTTCTGCTGCTTTTTTCACCACTAAAGTTTGAATGATTCAAAGTTACATATGATCATTGAAGTTAAGCAACATCAGTGCATAAATCGGTAATTCTGGGAATTCCTGGTGCGATAAGCATCTTGGGATCATGTAGAGAGTGTCCAATGGTGATCCTATTAATCCCCTTAAGGAGGATACCGATATCTAACCAACACTTGATAATGCAAACCATGCCCTCTAAATCTCTCACAACCCTTATCTTCGAGAGCCTGTCTTTTCATTACTGCTTATTAGACCATTTGGGCTAACTAGCTGGAGTCATTTGAATATAGTCCCCACTTGCTAAGATATGAATAGACATCAAGCAAAATGATAGTAAGGTGGAGGGTAGAGTGGCATGCTCCAATATTTGCCCAGAATGAGCCTTAAGTATACTATTTTTTTCTCGGACATTTACAGGTTTGTAAACAAATCAATTACTTTTGTTAAGTTTATAATTTCTGTTTTTGCATCTATTTCAGGCATGATTTGATTGGTGTTTTTCAAACAACACTCAGAGAACTTACCAAGGGCCGAGACATTTCAAATGTTTACGAGGTAAGACAGCTCATACAATCTGGAACTGTTGTAATTGTTAATTTTCTTATATGGAGGCTGTTGTCACTTTAGTTGTTAATTGATTGGTTGATTTTCTGTCATTCTAAAGTAAATAGAAAAAGATGAAGAAGGTGCTGCAAACACACAGACAAAAAATTGGCTGCCTCTGGTGTGCAATTCTCTGCTTGTGTGTGTTTGCTGATTTGAGCAGATAGCTGCTGGTGGTAATATCACTATTGCTACTGCTGCTGTCAGAAGATATGAAGGGTTGTAGAAAGTCAACAGAAAAATAAATTTTGTTCAGGTATACATTTTTTCCTGTTAGCAAAAAAATTTGTTTGTACTTAATTGTAAATTTGTATTATTTATCTATGCATAAATAATCCTGTCATCTTTTACAGCTATTATGCTAGTGCCTAACATAATGACTTCCAGTTGAAGTCACTTTTCTGTAAATAACTGTTTTTTTTTTAGTTGATCTCATTACAGTGTTGATAGATTTGTATACTTGCCAACATCCAAATGCATTGATATTAGTTTTCCCACAAATCTTCAGAAACCATCAACCAATAATGTCAGCATAGGTATCTTCAGTTTTCAAGTGATTCTGCCTGCTAATGTATGTATGTATGTTGTGTGTACAGGTTGCAACAATAGATCTAGAGGTCTGAAAATTTGAACAATTATTCCTTATGTCTAGAAATTTTTCATTTTTTTATTTTCCTCAAAATAAATTTTCAAGTGGGGTTCAATTTGCAATGTAAGTTTATGCTAAATTAGTCCCTTAGCTTGTGTCCGGCAATGTTCACAATTGCGTTTTGAAAGTTCAGACTTTTTAGTAATCCAACTAAAGGCAAGAGAAGTAACTAGTTTTTTCCTTATTTTTCAATTGATCAGCCTCCATACAGCATGCTGCCAAAAGATATTGGTCAGATGACTTTTCTAAGGAGTGACTAAAAAACTTTTTTGTTTGGAAATGGAAATCATCCCCATGTGCTTTGAGTTTACCACCACATGCTGTAATCCCACGATACATGTTGGAGGAGGAAGGTAGTTGATAATCACCATGACAGAAGGGAGAATTTCTGTGTTGCGTATGAATATGGACACAGATTAAACAGAGTCCATAATCATGATTAAGACACTAACAAATGTTTAGACAAACTTGAAATAAAGGAGTCACCAAAAAAAGAAAATACTTTTGATGCACCTAAATGATTAATTTTCAGGCAAATATTTTTCATTATAAAAACTTCACCAGTTGTTTATTTTAATTCTTTTTGTTGAAAGTAATTAACAAAATTTATTACTTACATTGTAAGTATTCTTTCTAATTTGCTCTTTTGTAGTGTATCAACCCAAAGAAGAAGGCAAAGAAAAAAAAATATCGAAATTCAGGAACAGTAAGTTGAGTTTATTTTATAAACAATTTTTAAATGAATTTTTCTTTGTTGACTGATATTGATGTATTTAACCACCATCGCCCCACAAATGGTCTACCCAAACAACCAGCAAAGTGGGCCACAGATCCTTCTTTCTTTGCTCATTTGTGTGTGTGTTTGTCTGTCTCTCTGGATGTGTCAGGTCTTATTTTTGGTGCCACAACCTTGAAAACTGCATGAGTATACTATTAGGTACCATCTGAAAATTTTGGGGTTTCTGGAGAGTATTTTTGATCAAAAATGCCCAAATATTGTGCTGGTATTTATTTTTCATTTTAGATAATCAGTTCTGGTACACACTTTGGTTATAGTGATTCATTTATGCAAGGTACAGATATCCATTTAAAGTTTTGGTATCTCGTATCCAAACTTATACTAAGAAAAATGAAGACAACTGTCAAATAGAGAACATGATTTCATACACATCTGTGCTGTCTAACACACTTTTCATCAGATAATGATGACTCCGAGGCCAGGCATGGTTTTGAGGCCGATGCATCTCTGTGCCCCAGCAGTACCTTACAATACCACCAGACTTTGGTTTTTTTTTTTGTCAGTATGGGAATGCCAGATTAATATGCAACCTCATCATATATTTTAGTATTAACAACCGTCCAGTCAGTGTTAATGAGCCCCCAAATGAAATGTTTATTCAATGATGCGAGATTTGAATTAAATGAGCAGATGACAATGTCAAGACACTGAGTGGTTGGTTTACATGAACTTCAGCGGGAAATATACAAATAATATATTTGCATTCTTTGAAGATGAGAATGTCAATTGTTTCAGAACAGATTTTTTTTAATAAAAAAATTCAAAAAATTCTCAAATGTTTTCCTGAATTAATATTTTTTATCATTATCTTGCTTATTTGCAGATAGAATTGTTAAGTTGTTCTGTTGACAAGGTCTTCACATTCTTGGATTATATTCGTGGAGGGTAAGTGGTTAATATTTCAAGATTATCCTAAATGTTAGAATTTTTATACAAACAGTTTGTTTTTTTTTAATTGAACAAATAGAACCCAAAATTTTAAATCCGGTTGTCATCTGATGACTTAACTTCAAAATATAAATCTCTACAAGCAATAATATCTGTGTCCAAAGATTGTTTATAATCTGTACACGGAATTATTAAAGCTATCAAAATCAAATCATTTTGAAATTATTTTTGAAAAATTTCAAAATCATAGGACAGTAAAAAAGGATGAAATGAAGGATGCAACTTGGACTATTTGATAATTTGACCAAAAAGTAGACCATTATTATTGATTTTGAGAACTATTTTCCTTTATGCTAACTTTTGTTGCTTTTTATTGCAATTTAAATTAGGCAGTTAATCAGCTCTAATGAGTATACAGTGCAGATCATAAATAAAGAATAAGCTGATGGGACACCCATTTACCTCTGGATAAATGCTCAACAGTATCTTGAAATGCCAACCAAATAAAATATAGACATTCTATAGTCAACTTTCTGGTGCTAAATATTGAAGAAGAACAGGCATTATGGTGAGATTTTGTGCTTGCACAAAGTTAGTGTATATCTTTAAGAGAAATTTTTTTGTAGTCTATGGCTTCTTAACATTGGATATCCATACAACCTGGGGATATGGGACACAATGGGAAAATATTTATTGCAGTTGACCAGTGGTCGTGATCTTTAGCCCAAATGGGGGCACAGGTAAATGAGAACATCAGAAACATCTTTTTTTTTTCTTTTTTTTTTAAGTCCATTGTAGAAATATGAACAAGGCTCACATGATGAGTAAGTAATCTTCTGTTGTTTGTCAAAGTTGATGATTCTATTACATCTCATCCCTATTACTGGCATCATTTTTTCAAAGGTTGGAATTGAGATTTTTAAAAAATTAAGACATCAAAATGTACTTCTTTTTTAAAAAGAGTGATGATGATTTCATCGATTGGGTGGAAGTGTATGTGGTCATAATGGCTAGTGCACTGAGGGTATGGGACTTGAAAAAAAGTTTTGAAAAACCCTGGTCTAGAGGATAGTTTCAAATTAAGACTAAATTGCTCATATGTTGTTAATAGCATCTCTTTGCTGCAACCAGTAGAATATTTTTTAAATTTGCTATGGGGAAAACTCCCTCAATTTTTTTTTTCTTCTAGAACACAGATCCATTGCACATTTGCAATTGATTTCACTGCATCAAATGGCAACCCAACCAGTCCGAGTTCACTCCACTATATCAGTCCCTATAATCTCAACTCCTACGCAACGGCCCTGAATGCAGTTGGAAACATTATCCGTGATTATGACAGGTAAGTGGAACATTCATCTAAACACTTCAACTTAAACTTCTATATCTATATGATACGAAAATTCAGTTCTCTTTATGTTTCTGACCTCAAATTAGATGAAATGAAATGTAGCTATACATTTTGGATTGAGATACCCCTAAAATGAAGGATGCATATAGAATGTGGGTAATTAGTAAATTGATGATAGTGCGGAATCTGTGTGCGTACTCATCTCTATAATGAACTGATTTCTTGAGGGAAGTTACTATCCAATGCAAATTATAGTCTCTCTCGCTTCTTCTTTTATTTTATTTGCAAGTACACAAAAACATCTAGGTCCGATCTGGCCTTTTGATTTACTGTTCATTCTGGTCACATCAGATTGCATTACTTTTCTTTCATAGGGTGACCCAGAGGGTTGTCTAGTTATTTATATAAAGAAGAGTTTGACTGAGCCTACAGTTTGCATGTTCAGATTTTTCCTTTATTTCCAAATTAAATGATGGGACTTAGGTTGAAATAACTCGATACACAATAAAATATGTAATGTAATTTGATTTCTTATGTTTTGAATTGAGGGAGTTCTATGTTGAATCAAATTCAGAAGACACAAAGAGAAGAAGTGAAATTAAGTAAAAGATGTGATAAGATAAAATGGATTTGGATGGAATAAATTTTGAATTACCCTTTGAGTTAACACTGAATAAATATGCCTTGATAAATATTTTCACCATAAAATGTTTTTATTATAGTCAAATCCTCAACTTTATTTCAGAAATAGTGATTATCTAGATTAATAAAGTTGGTCATTATTTCAATTTTCCATAATCTTTTTATCTGATTCGACATATCTTACAGAATTCTGTGGTTTGAAAAAATCTTTTTGCATTTTAAATATTTCATCTGATAAAGATAAAACCCACTCCAAAAATACGGTGTATTCAAGAGTGCTCTTATAACTAATTTGTCATCTGTGGATTTTATACAAAGTATATTAGTGATAAGGAAACAAAACCCAGACAAAAATGTCTTTCACAGTCTAATATATGGGTTACATGTCTGCAAATATGGCCCAAAAATTATGCTAATTAGAATATTCTTTTAAAAATGCTTTTAGAATGTATGTCATCAAATCATGTTATTAGAATGAAAGTTTACTTTAGCTTAGTTCATTTATTTTTGTAATGCAGACTTTTAAATTTCAAATATGAAAATTTTACCTTCTGACCTAGTAATGGAAAACTGTAAATAAATATCAAGATCATTCTGAACTCTTCTATATTGCAGCGATAAACTATTCCCAGCCCTTGGATTTGGTGCTCGTCTCCCTCCAGATGGTGTTGTTTCCCACGAATTTGCCTTGGTATGTTATCAAAGAGAATTTTCTTCTAATTTTTTTTTTTTCTGAGGAACTGTATGAATGACAACTGCTACTTTTCGTAAAAATTTTATATTTAGGAATTCTATAAAATCTATGTTTAATCACTTACTGAATAGAAATTCTATATGAGTTTTGTTTTTACGCTTTTTATGACTTATAACATGTAAAATTATGATTTTCTATCAAATTTTCAAACAGAATTTTATAAAATATCATTTGAAATTCAAATTCTAAAAATATTTGGTCAAGATTCAACTTAGGTTACATTGCTGTTCTCCTAGAAATTCTTTTTTCCCTTTTAGTTTTATATGCTTCAGGGGTCAGGGTCAGATTCCTTGAAAAAAATTACTGATATAGCACCGTGAAAGAAACTCATATTTGTTGTTCCATATGACGAATGGAAAATAAGAGTCCAGTTTAGCATTATACTTACATTGTGAATAGAGCTAAACCCCACCACCACAGGCACACGCCCCAACTGTTTAAAAAAGTTTTTCAACTTGATTAATTTGTGGAAGGTTTGGATAGAAAGCAGAAAAAATTAAGAACAAGCATTATTGTACAATGGAAATGAAACCTAAACTGAATCTTGACCCTATATTTCATATCTTCATGGCTATTTATTTTCTTGAGTCAAACTGTTAATTAGTAGCTTATTTTGTTCCTTGAAATTTGTTTTTAAATGAGTTCTGAAAGAATCTGCCTTGTTGAATATTATAGATCTGATGTATTTATCATCTACTTGCTTTTTGTTTCCTAAACAGAATGGTAACCCCCAGAATCCATATTGTGAAGGTGTTCAAGGAGTTATGGATGCATATCACAGAACTCTCCATTCAGTACAACTTTATGGACCAACCAATTTTTCACCGTGCATAAACCATGTTGCTAAGTAAATATTTTCTCTCTAATTTTAATTTGCATAATTTGCTTCAAAATTGTTTAAGATACTTAAATAATGACAATGTTAGTCTGTTACTCACTTGCAAGGATCAGGAGTGGATGGTCTGTCAATCTTCTGTAGGCTCGAAGGTGGCTGTGGAGCTTAATCCATGTAGTGGAGACCTTTCTGCCCTTGGGACAAGGGATGCCCTGGGCTGATTGGCAGCTTGCTCCTTCTGTTTTTCCTCCTTGTTTTAAGCAGCTGCTCAAACTTTGGGCTGTCTGCAGTGGTGACCATCTCTCCTATTGCTTGTTCCTTGGTCCCCCCACCCAAATGATGATGGATGTTGGCTTGTGGAAACACTTGCTGGAGACCTTTCGATTGCATTTTCTTCCACAGTTTATTGTTTTCATTCCTACTGCTTGCAGGTACACCAAATCCAATCTTAAGGCTTAATATTTCTGTAAGAACAAAAAATGTTGATATAAAGGATAAAATTGATAGATTTTGTTTTTTTATCCTAGCATTAAATAGAAATATTGAGAGTTTAGGGAAGATCAAAGAATCACTAGCTTTTAATCTACTGGCAAATCTGGCTTATTTATGTGTGAAATATCTTGAGTTTGAATTTGCTATCAATGGTTGGGAGACAAGCTTTAGGTCTGGTGCAAGGGACATTTTTGGTTGATTATTACAGCAAGGGTCAACATGCTACTAATGACTCTACCTGTAGAGTATTCCTAACAAGTTCATTTAGTTAAAAATATGCATCATCATCAACTATTCTATGTCCACTGCTGGACAAAGGACATTCTCTACTCTACCTGTGACAGTCATATGGTCATGTTGGTTTTTGGTAAAGTAGTGGATAATTGACCTTATTCATTGCCACTTTATTCTGGTGAGATGGTTTTCAATTCAGAGTTGTCCTTTTAGACTGGTTGTCCCATTAAGTTAGAGATCCCTGTCTTTGCTGCTATTTTACCTATAGCTAATGCTATTTCCAAGGGCATAAGTGCAAAGTGAATATAAACAGCCCTGGCTGGATTTTAAACATTGTTTGCCAATTTCATTGTCAGAACTTGAAACAGAATTTACAAAAGAAAAAAAAAATCATATAGATTACAGAAAATAATAAAAATGGTGCACAATTTTAATGTTTTCACAATAAAACACACCAATCACTTTAGCCCAATGGTAGAGTGCTCCCTCAGGTTTGATAGACTGATTCAATCCACCATCGAGTCATACCAAAGACTTTGAAAATGATACTCGATGCCTCTCCACTAAGCACTCAACACAAAGACTAGGATTGAGGACCCTCGAAGCTAAGGTCTTATGACCAAATCTTGTTGCAAACACTGGTTCTTGTGTGATCATTGTGATCTTGTCAGCTATGTCATTCCTGATCAGTACCTAGATTGGTGCCAGGTGCCATAAACTTAACAAAGCTTCAACATGCCTGGCAAGCTAGAGATGGGTCTTACTAACAATTGCCCATATGTATGTAACTCTGCGTAAGCAGAGAATGATGAGATATTCATACAAAAACCAAGCTATCAAAACTATAAGTTAATTTTTCATTATGCTGGGATTTTGAGTGTTTCTATTATAACTGCAGTACAAGAGTGGCAACTTATTCAATTGGAAGAGCAAACAGCAAGGCAAAAGCTGTAGTGGACGTAAAATGGACATAATACATACATTTATTTTGTGTAAAAAAATATACTAGTTATATATATAATCATACATCATAATTTTATTTACACATTAACAATGAGAAAGACTTTTTAGGTTATTCCAAATAGAGAATTGAAACACTGAATGAAGAGCTCAAAAGTTTTATCCTAGTCTTTCTATAGATTTTTCTTCTCATTCTTTAAAGGTTTGCAGCCTTACAGCAAGCTGGGAACGATTACTTTATCTTGCTTATACTAACAGATGGAATCATCACAGATATGCCACAGACTATGGAAGCGATTGTGAATGTAAGTGCTTTTAATGTTTGATTATGATTGTTTTGACTGTAATTTAAACTTCTGTATGTTCTCTGAAATAGAAAACAAATTTCAATCGAAAAACTGAAAAGGGGGAGACAACTTTTCCTAGCTGAAAAGGTGCAAGTAGATTTTGCTGCTCTCACTTTACCCTTTTTGGTAATATATTTAGCTTTGCTGTTCTTATCAACATAATTCTCAGTAATCTTATATTATAAAAGCCATTGTTACTTTGATTGTTTGTTAGTTTCCTACCATGCCATAAACTGAACAAATAAAGGGGGTACTGTTACCAAATAAGCACAAACTTGGCTACTTCAGGTAAGCTAGGTTCTACTATGTGTGTGTTCACTAATTTAGGCCAACAACTGCAGCTGGTAATACAATTACTATTGCTTCTACCTCTGTTGCTGATTACTCAACTTTTTTCCTCCTATTGTTTGTTCATTTGTTAGGCAGTATATCTTGCATGTGGGGTTAGCAACTCCACCCATGAAAACATACTTGCGGATGAAACCAGAGCAGCATCACCCCAACAAATTTCCACTGGTATGGTTACAGCCATTTACTCCACTGGGAATCTACTGGCTTAAAAAAAAAAGACAAAAAAGATATCCTCACAAAAAATAAATGATATATTCAAAGAACGATAATTGGTGATTGTATGTTATTTATAACTAGCTGAGATACCCAGCATTCTTTACTCATGAAAACACTTGGAAGAAAACAATATTTCATTGAGATTTCTTAAAAACAACCGTCAGGCTGCATAGCCTCTCTTATAACTGAAGATTAAATTTTCTGGAAACTGAGAATTCATTTGACCAATTCTGGCATCAGTAGTCCGCATGTCAAAGGATTTAAATTGTGCCCATGTTTTATTATGTTTGGGTTTAGATTGAGCCAAATTGGGGTTATTGTTTTTGCTCTGGGAAAACATCTTTCATTGTCCGTTTAGGGTTATCCTAAGAAGATAGCCTAACTAGTATTAACACTGATAGACAGGAGAAATTCACGTCCATGGTCACCTCTGACCAATGGTCACTAAGGGTGCAGTTCAGCATTATAGCTACATTGTGAATAGAACTCCATCTTATAGAACCTTCAATTATATCTTTTATTAAAACTGTTCCATTAAATTTGTATGTCTAATAAATTTTTTCCAATAGATCTGAACTCTGTCTGCCGATTGTATTTACTGTTTCTAAATACTGGTGTATTGTTGCTGTCACTGATTTCTCTAGAGTTAAAATTAGCTTTTATTATGTAGAGCCAGAACATGAAGTCCCCACCTCAAATTGACACTTTATTTTTTTTATAGATTCCGACCTTAATATGTGCGTTGTAGATAAATTGTGATCTGCTGATTTTGGATATGCCTTTGTTTTTCCTCTGTGATACCTGACCAGTTGGGCCAGCACACATTCCAAGACCAAAACACTCAGACCAGCATGAAGCTTTGGGCAAACTGGTATACGCACTGAGTGAAAGAGAAATTCATATCTATGGTCACTCATAATAAATGGAAATTAATGTTGCAGTTAAGCATTATAGCGACATTGTAAATAGAATCCCATTATAAGCACGATATTTACTGAAAAAAATGAAAATTTGGCACTTCATATAATAGAGACACATCAAAAATTACATTAGCACTGAGGGGGGGAGGATAAACCTTCTCTTGTCTGAGTTTGAATTCGATCTGGCTATTCCATTTTCTAGGCTTTACCCTCTCAAGTATTAAACAGCGATTACTTTGCAACTGTAAACAACTGTCCCAAGAAGAAATTGAAAAAAAAAAACACGATTATCTGACATTGAGAGCGCATAGCAGCCACCAAACTTATTTTGTAAAATTCAACCTTAAATGCATGCTGCAGGCAAATTGTGATCATGTGAATCTGGATATGCCTATCTGCCATGGTTCTAATCACTCAGCTGTTATACCGCTGTGGGTTTGGAATGTCAAATTACTGCCCCCCCATCACATGTGAGTAAGTTCAAATAGATAATTAACAAAACCTCCACAGATAATGCTGATTCAAAATATACATACACTTTGATTTTATAGATCTAATAGTTTTTGAGGAAATTTTAGAAAAAAAACATGAAAATATTTTCAAAAGACTTGTTTTTTGAGACCAGGGATATCGACAAAATTGTTTTTGTGAAATTCAACCTTGAAATGTGTTCTGTGTGCAAATTGTGAGCTGTTGATTTTGAATATGCCCAAAGGGAGGGTTCACTTTATCATTATAACAGCATTGTGAATAGAACTACCCTCTCAAACCTGAAAGAAATTATTCTATCAAAACTTATAAATTTTGATGAGGTTCAAAGGTTAAATAGTTTGAAAAAATATAAAAATTGAAAGGAAAAAAAACTTTTCCTGAAGGAGTTAGAACTTGGTTGGCAAATTCTTTTTTCTGAGGCTCTAACCACTGGGCTATTGCAACACCATGACTTTGAACCTAAGAAATTTTAAAAAATATTATTGACCCCGCCCCTCACATGTGAGTATGTCCAAACAAATGTTGAAAAAAATATACATATAATTTGATTTAATAGATCTAACTTTGATAGTTTTTCTGAAAATCCTAGATGAAAAAATATTCAACAGACTTGTTTTCTGAGTGCGAATGGGGACTCCATAAATATTGATTTTTTTATTTTTTTATTTTACAAAATTCGACCTAAAGATGTGTGCTATAGCTAACTATAGACCTGCTGATTTTGGACATGCCTTTGTTTATTGTTCTGTGATGCAGTTCTTGACATCTTGGAGTACTAACACACACACATACATTAGTACTTTATAATATAGATATTTCTCATTGACTTTTTCTAAACCCATGAATTCAGTTGTTTATTGATATTTATTGTTCTCTTTGATTAGGCATCCAGACTCCCTATGTCAATTATAATCATTGGTATTGGAAATGCTGATTTTGAAGGTAGGTTGATAATATGCTTTGCGTATATTTTTTTTGTTGTACATACTCTTTAAACTTTACTTCCATATTTTAATCTTTTTATTCCACCTCTATTTCAATTTTATAACCCTGTTTATGTGTCTGATTCTAGTTTTTGATTTAATTATTAATATATCTTTATTGAAGGCGCTTTATTTCTTTTTAAAAATTTCCTTAACCTTTAGCACTCTGTAGGAGACTTTGTTTGCCAAGCTAAAAGTTTATCTTGCTTTTTCAAAGGATAGTGTGTCCGAATTTCTTGTGTTGTCATGTCAGCTTCAGTCGTACATTAACAGATGATCTGTGCACCAATTTTTGATGACCTTTAAAAGGATTATAGAGTGCTAAAGATTGAAGTTGTATTATAATGAATTTCTTCCAGTTTTAACATCTTAAATTTCAATTGTCAAAATTAGATTAAAATTAATATGTGAATATATAAGTTATGTTAGACAGTTTTCATTTTGATACAAAGCAAGAGTTTTTTTTCCCATGTTATCTCAGATGCATTAGAAATTAAACCATGTTGTCCACTGAAGAGAAATGTGCATTGTGCTCACAATAGAAAAAGGCTTGAACTATCAGCATGTATCAAAATAATCTTCATTTTTTTTTTTCCTCTCCAAAGATTATATTGTATATAAGACTATCTATGATAGCCTGGCTATGCCTTGGTGTCATGCAGACCAGGGCCACCTCCCTCCCCACATTGAGGCCATATGATCAAACTGTGAGGAGTATCTATTTCTCCTCTATATTAATTATATTATTATTATATATATCATCAGTACTAATCAGCATTTTTAAACCATCATAATTGATAACAGATATTCATCCACTTCAGGGCTTTATGACAGGGCTTAAAATGTTTAAGCAAGTTTTGGGCAATATAGTCAGATATTGTTTCATTTCCTTCAACTTCCCAAATTCTGCGAGCAGCACTGAGGCTTAGTATAAAATAATGCCTGAAAATTGCGAGAATCTCAATTCTTGTATTCTTCTATGACATCTGGAACAAAAGGTACAGCTGATTAGTATTGACATATAATTATCAATAATGGAGTGGAGTCATAGATAGTCTTTAGATTCGTACATGAAATAAGCTTTCGAGTAAAGAATTCCTTTGTGTAACTCCTGATATCCTTCTCATCTAATTGAAAATTATTTGAATAATTTTAGGAACTTCCTGGATTTGCTGGCTCTAAGTCTATATGAATATGGTAAAAGTATTCTGTTCTCTCACTCTACTCGATTCTCTAACCGACCATCAGTAGCACCCTCCATTGTTCTGCATGAAATAGCCATCTTCTGAACATAGAGTAAATATTAGTTACAATCATTCCACCTCCACCATTACTTGCTTGCTTCTTAGATATTTACAAGTGGTAAATGATAAGTTTCTGGCTTCAGGTACGAGGATATGGTTTACTCAGTTCCAACTAAATTTGCATCCAGTTCAACTCTGAATGATTACACAGAACATCAAAAGTTTATAACTTTGTTTTTTTTTTTTTTCTGTTCCAGAAAATTGAAACTTGAGAATCAGCAATGAAGGGTTCCCCTTTTTACTTTGCACTCATTGACATATAAGCAAATCACTAATTTAAAGTGTTATTACTAAATTGAAATGAAAACCTGAATAAAATTCCATCCCTAATTAGATAAATAGTGAAATTTTTACTGGAATGCAACAAAAAAAGTTGTTTTGTAATTTAAAAGAATTTAAGTATGTTTGCAGATTAAAGTTTTTACAAATCTTCTACAAAGAGTACACACGATTCTTCCTCAGATTTTTTTCCAGGGATAAAGATTTTGACAGTAAAATTGCTAAGATGGACAACATTACTCGTCATGCAATCATCCACTACCTCAATGTCAAGGGCTTGAAAAGATCTGTGAAGACATGATGGCATCACTAAAGAAGGAATACCCCTTCCTACAGCATGTTTAAAATGTGGGGCAACTAAATTGGATGATGGGGGATATTGTCCATTTTCTCAGCAATTGCTGACTCTCAAACTAAAACGGTTATGAAATTCAGATTTTCTGAGTAATCATTCTAAGAGTTGAACAACAAAGCGAATTTAGTTGGAACTGCGTAGCTCATGGCCATCTTCCTTGGGCCACAAACCTATCGATCAACCCTCATGAAATAAACCGGATTTATTCTTCCAGTTCCTGGGGAATCCATTTCCTAAAACAGAATCTTTGAGAAAAACCAATGACAAAATTGCTTCCATTCATTTGGATTATCTCCCTTTTGTAGATGCCAGTAGTGGCTGCTGCAGATATAATTTTCACATGAATTTTTTTCTCTTTTAGTGTCTTTCTGTACAAATCTAGAATTTTATGCTGGAAATGAAGAATTAAGTAGCATGAAAGTCTCCGGCACGCTATCATGACATTAATGGTTCTTAAGAATCATTTTTACAATTTTTCGCATTAGTTTTTTAGGGGGGTATCCTCTATTTTAGCATCCAAAACAAATTTCAGGTACAAAACAAGTTACTTCTGTTAGATTTGTTCACCTGCCCTCATACTGTAATCACTCATTTGTAAAGTTTAACTTTTAGCTCTAGCTATATGGCTACTCCAGATGATAATAATGATAATAATAATGGTACCTTTTCTTTTGTCTTGTTTTCTATCTAATAAAATACCTATTTTATTCAATTATTTTTGATTTTACAAATTCCAAGTCATATTGCTCACAAGTTGTTTTTTTTTGTTTTGTTTTGTTTTTTTTTTTTGTTCTTTAACACTTTTGGAGACCTAAATTTCATTCTTCGGAAGATTCACCTTTTTGATCTTCGCTGTTTTTATTTGTTTACTCAATTCTAATTTTGATTAAATTTGAAGGGGTCTGAATTCTACATTTGTACATTACGTACTTATAAACCATTATTGTGCGATTTCCACCCCCTCCTCAATTTTGCAATAAATTTATGTCTAGCTTAGGTGAATCTAACCTGCTCAGATAGTGTAATGATTGCATGTCTGCCTTTCAGGCAGAAGGTCCTAGGTTTGATTCACAGTATGAAGCGAAAAGTGGGGAAAATTCTTCATTAGGACAAATTACCCTGAGCCCTCAGCGTTTAATGAACACTCAAAGCTATGTGGTTAGGTTGGAGGTATTCCTTCAGTGGACTTGCATCCTGCCAAGATGGTGGTTATAAAAACTTGTCAGAATCAAGTCCTGTTCTCAACCAGACTTGGGACTTACAAGGATCACTAAACCAACACATGCAACAGAAACCGGGATTTTATCACCAGCCTCCATATTCCATTAGTTGTTGTCTCTTAAGAGATTGGAAGCTCAGATGAACATAACTTATTTGTGTACGTAGTATATTTTCTGAGTGTCCAGAAAAATTATATTTGTTTTCTGACTTTGAGAATTCATTGTGGTGGTATTATTCTTTAATTTTTAAAGTTGAGCATTATAAATTTTTGATTAAAATAGACCAGGTGAACAATAATTGATCATTTGTGATCTGAAATTTGTTTTGGATGCTAATATAGAGGATAACCAGTTTGTTGTAACTGATTAAAGACTATTTTGTGGTACAAAATTTTCTATAGTCCAGTAGATCTAGTTTAGTTAGGAAAAATCTGTGACTAAAAATGTATTAAATTTTTAGAAAAACAGTTGACATTTTAATTTCCTATGAGAAATGACTAGAAGTATCTTCTCTATTAATGAGATTAGGCTTTGATATCACATTTTCACATACAAGTTCTGAATTTTTCACCTTTTTGGTCACTCAATCACAATAAATTTGGTTACACTCACTCAATGACAAATTTGAAACACCATGATATTTTGTTCACATTTTTTTGGGTACTTTTCTCCCCAGAAAAAAATGTCTTTTTGCAGGATAATTCATGTAGGTATTTTGAGAGGAAAATATTCCTCTTGAATTTTTCGTAAATGAAACAAGCTTTTCTCGTTCTTTTCTGGATTTTGATAGGGTTTTTTAATCATTGTACAAGGTACAGTTGGACTATTTTCGCCATTTTTGATGTTCATTTTTTCACCAAAACAAAGACACAAAAAGCAAACATGATGTGAACATTAGGAGATATGCATGCTCGAACTGAACAAGTTTTGACATTCCAGAACAAATCGGGCCCCCAAGGAAGGCTAGGAGGTACATAGCCAAAACATTGTGAAAAATAAACAATAAAAATGAGGAAAATGGTCCAACTAAACCACATACAATGAAGAGTTGTTATATAACATGAACTATAAAGGATTTTTTTTAAAAATATTTTTCAGATAAAAATATTTTTTGCAGTTTTTAATGATCTTTACACTGCTGTACTAATGTTTCATTTTATATATTCATTTCTTTAAAAATGGTTATATGATATTATGTTATCTCTCTTCCTTTACATTAAACTTTTGTACTAATACTCTTGTCTAGTATCCTAGAAATCTTAGAATACAATACGCAGTCTGACTTGATTGTTCAATTTAAACTTATATTTATATTGAGTTACGATCCTTTTTTTTCTTCATTAAAATTGCAAATAAAACTAAATGAACAGAATACCCTAATCACATTCCACTGCTATATGACAACTTGAAAAATGAGACAGCAACACACCAATCAGCGTGCACACACTTTGTAAAGGAAACAACTAGTGTACATACCTCTTAGCACTTATAAAATTCATTACTTTTTCTCACCTGCATTTATTCTGATGGTACCATTTCCAGATTTTCTCCACATGATTTTTATTCTTGTATAAACAGTTGCTGTAGTGATTCCATCATCTAATTTTTTTGTTCCCAGGTAGAATTTGGTGCTGATCTTTTCTATTGATATGAGAAATTAAGTATACATCCTTTTATTGAAAACACTTATTTGTGGACTCTGTCTTTTGGGGGTTTTTTTCAGCCATGGAAATTCTTGATGGAGATGATGTCAGAGTGTCATCAAGAGGCCGTTATGCTGAGCGGGATATTGTCCAGGTAATGAACCTCGCAAACATATTATTTAATTTTAATGGAAATTCAAAAAGTCGATACCTTTGATAATGCTTGAAATTTTACTCCTTGATTCTAATGTCAGAATTGCCATATTCCTATATATATATAACACAAAAAATTTTGAGAGGAAAATAGGGGACTTGTGTTTTACTTGAATACACACTGAAAAAAATTCATAATTTACTAAAATTAAGCCCATGACAGACATGATTTAATTCCTCACTTCACCCCTACTAACAAACATGTTTTACTTACTGCAGTATAAATGAAATCGATTCGACAAAAACAATACAGAAGTCAGTGAATGGAACTTTTTAAAAAAAATTATTTGAGCCTCTCCCCTCAGATCAGGTACTGGTGCAGGGGCTGAGGGGTTGAAATAAATCTAAGCTAGATTTAAAAACATTGGCTTAAAATAGAGTGCACAAGGTGTACAAAGGTAGGTATCTTTGTTTTTGTTTTTTTTTCTCTAATGTTATTTTATTTGATGAAAATCAAATAATTATCATGGTAGCAATACACAACAAAAAATACTTATTGTATAACTGCAGTATTGCAGCACAAAAATTTGGAACTTCGAAGTAGAAATATGCGTAGGATTGCCAAACTGTAGTGCTAAACTGAGTACCAGTGTTATACAAAAAACTTTGATTTTATACCAAATTTTCACCTCTGAATCTAGTCCTCGTATTACACAAAAATTGTGTTATACTCAAAGAAATACGGTATTACTAAATTACTAGTAGCTCAAGCTCCAACTCCTGGCTAAGTTGACAGTGAAGATATCCAGTTTGGTCCAGGGTTTTGAGAAAAAAGTTTTCAGAGTCCTTGGGGATCAACCTTGCACTAGCCCTGCTGTTCCATCTGTAGAGGATTGGCCCTATTATGTCTGGGGGAGGTTAAAAGGTGCTACACTTTGCCCCAGGGCAGGGATGTTCAGCTCTCTGAGGTATTTTACTTATAGGCATATCCTCCAGAATTATTATTCAAGAGTAACATAAACTCAAAGTTAATTATGTGTAATATGAATTTTAGGAATTATTTTGGTGCCCTATATTTTGAATGATGGAAATCAAAAAAAATTTGCTTTTAGAGATGGAATGCTTGTTCAGTTGGTGATTTTTCTCTTCTGCAGAAATAATAACCTTTGATTATTTTTCATAGTTTGGTCACGAAGATGTTTTAATCAACATCATTCTTTTCAATATTATTATTATCAATTAAATGTAAACTTATCCTGGAGTTAGGCATGAAAATTTGATTCTCTGGTAATTTTAAGTCATTTATTCTTAGGAAGAAAATATGATGCACATATGTGTGTATATTGTTTTTTCTAAATTTTAAAAGGATAGCATTATTTTTTTTTAAATAATCAGTATTTCTCATATGTATTACTATTGTAAGTGGAAGAGTCCATTGTTACATTCAGAGAAGCAAACCCAAAGGTCATAGTTTGATATATAGAAAAATGGTAGAAAGACTTGATGACCGATTTGCATTGGATATTAATATGCTCTCATTTTATACATATATTCTCTTATTGTTGTATAGCACATGGATGGATTTTTTTATATTGATAAGTAATTTCGAGTTGAGATAGAAAACTCTTGAAGTGAGAGAGATCAAAGTAATGTTTTTTGAGTTCACAAAAAGTAATTGCTTTTAGATATTGTGCATGTTTGTTTTTATACTGAACTCTTCTGTCTTTCCCATTGTTATTTTCAACTTAAACCTTTAGTTGCATTTTTCATCACAACTCAACTCAGGCTATCAATCTAGAGCAGTGATAAAACAGAGAGGATCAGAAACTAATCTCTCAATGACCTGAACTCACATCCCTTGTGTCACTGGGCAACCTTGTTAAATATGCCAGCTTCTTTGCCATCTTAGTTACGGTAACTTTGATTAGCACTATTTACTCACCACCATAGATTGACTGCCCGAGGTAAGTTGTGATAAAAAAACAAGTAAAAAATTAAGATGAAAGTAGGTAGTAATCAGAAATGATAAGAGGTTACAATATTTGATCTGATAAGAATAAACTATAGAAATAATTGCATTCTGTCTTTTTCAGTTTGTCCCGATGCAAAACTTTGCCTTCAGCAATCAAGGTGATAATTCTTTGACGATTCAAGCTCGTTTGGCAAAAGAAGTTTTAGAAGAAATCCCTGAACAATTCTTGTCTTATATGAAGAAACATCATGTCCAGCCCAAGTCACCCCTCGTAAGACAACCAACTATCTCTTCCATCACATCCTTGCCTGCATCAGAACAATGAAGGTTTCCCACTGGAAAGATATTGTCTGATATTGAGTAGAGTCATTAGCAGTGGTGTAGTGCTGCGGGAACGCGTTGGAATGGAATTCCTTTACTTTGTTTTTTTTTTAGGGGGGAGAGTATTCCCTCACTATATATATACCACTGAAATTCTCATTCGCTTTATTTGTACCCTCAAATTAGCCAAAACCGTGTATTGGTAAGTGTATATATATATATATATATATATATATATACATATATATATACATACATATATACATATATATAATCAAGGTACCCCTAAAATGTGCTAACTTGAAAAATGCATAATTTGAAAAATTCCACTGCAATCACTAGAGCAGATAGCCCTGTGTTCTCTCATTTCATTTTTTCAGCACTACACCACTAGTTATGAACATGCAAAGAGTTTTTCAGACAATTGAATTCATTTTTCTCAAAGAAGAAATTCTTCATGCAACTTGTTGGCTAATTGTTCAAGTTAGATTTGTGTAAATTTCAACTCTGTGATTTTCACTGCTCAACAAGGACCTGAGATAGAATTCATCATTTAACAAAGAAAGGAATTGAAAACATCTCTGTATTAGAAATTGTGGAATAAGCTGCACTGCATGCGTTACTAAAAATAGAATAACTTATCTTGCTAGCATTGTTGTTAACATTTAAATATTCTGTTTGCTACCATTTTTGCTTTGTGCTATTAACAAAAGAGACCTTCTTTCCTCATGGATATCACATATTAACCCTGAAGAAGGCTATTGCAATAAGAATGATTTCAATTGTCAAAAAAAACCCTTTGAATGAATGTTTATCCTCTTAATTGTTCCGTCAAGATTTCAATTCCTTCTTTTGCAAACCATTTCGTTGCATTCTGGTTTGCATGTGTCCATAGCCTTTTGGGTGGCTTCTAAATCTTTTCTGCTCCGTCCACCTTGCATTATCTTATGCTAAGGTGTCCTACTGTTATTCCATTAGCCCATTAACTGCCACAAGTTGCGAAGAGTAATAGTTATCCTTGTCCATTGCAAGATAAAAGCCCTGACTCACAGATGGAACTGAGTTACCATCAATTACAATAAAAGATAATTTAATTGACCTAGCCACAGAACTGTAATGACAGAAATTTGTGTAATTCGCAGTTAATGGGTTAAACTGGCTGGTACGACCACTTGTGTTTTCGTTCATTTTTTAACAATGTTAGGTTTTATGGGAGATTTAATTCAATGATTTGCCATTTATAACAAGTTGTAACATAATATGATCAATCTGATTTTTTTTAACCTAATATTGGGAAAATCATCATCTTGAAAAACCTGTATTATTCATGGCAAAGTAACATTTAAGTTTTCGCGATTTCTAAAAGGTATTATATAAATCTTATACATATATCCTTAAATTTTGAGTTTGTTTTGAAGCATGATTTATACAATGATGTTGATATTATCCATATAATTCTAAAAGTCTGATTCTATATATCTGTTTGTGACCTCTAGATAGCCAAAACAGTGCATTGTAACCAGAAGTAATAAATCAAGGTACCCCTACTAAATGCACTAACTTGAAGAATGCAAAAAAAAAATGAGTGAACCCCGGATGTATTAATAATTATAGTGTGAGGTCAGTGTTCCCACTCACCTTCTACCTATATTTCAATGACCAATTTGTAAAGGGAGATAACTATTAAATGCTAATTATGAAGTATTCTCTTTTTTATCCATGTATTTGCAAATGCATAAAAAAACAAGGTTCATTCTGGTCATGTCAGTTTGCACTAATTTTTTCGAAAATGTTTGACACCAACGGGTCACATAGTTGTTTAGCATGATATTAAGATTCTCATTCTGTTTTTCTGTTTGTGATCTTTAAGTAGCCGAAACATTGTAGCCAGACGTATTGAATTAAGGTATACCTGAAATGCACAAACTTGAAAAATGCAAAAAAAATATCGGGCTGCACTCATTAAAGCAGGCTTGTCACATCAGATAACTCTAATTTTCTCTCAGATGGTGGCCAAACAGGTCAAGAGGTTGTCTGCAATCTTTTATAAAAATGTCTTTAAATTGTGAATTAGTTTTGAAGCATAATTTTTCAAAAGATAACAATGATATTACATAATCTAATTGAGAAATCTAAAAAACTCAAATCTTTCAACTGTTTTGCCCCTTGTAATCTGTCTGTGATAATTTGATCTTTTACTGTCTACTGCTCAACTGTCTATGATTAAACCTGGTCTACTCACCTATATGCACCTGATATATGCATTGCAATTAGCTGTGTTTATATAAATAAACATAGCAAATATATATATATATATATATATATATATATATATATATCTGAGACTTGTTTGAATCCCCCTGACTCACAAAAAACTTATCACTCATGTCTAGTGCACAAAACTTTATTTGTGGTACTTCTGCTTCTGGTTCATGAATAGCTAAAATGAACTTTCTTCTCAACACACCATGGCAGTGGTTCCCAAGCTTTTCATCATGAAGGACCCCTTTTATTTAAATGAATTTTCCCATGGAACTTATGGACCTCCTAATGATACCTTTGTGAATCCCAGGTTGGAAAACACTGCACCATGATATGCAATTGATTTTTTTTAATTATTTCACCAACATTTTTGAGCACAATTTTATGCAAGACCAGTCTGTACACCTATGTGACCTTATAAATATGACACCAGGACAATTTCCCCCTGAGGATAATTACCCAGTCAGCAATTACCCCTAAGACATTTGCCTCCAAGAGCAATTGCAAAGGATAAAATGAAGTTAAAATTATTACACCACTTTGCATTAATATAAACAAATTTTATATGGATTTCCATAAAACCCTAACCCCCTGTTCTCAGGAGCAATTATCTTTGGGCACAATTGTCCTGACACAAATTTAAAAAAATATACAGGTTGAGCCATAAGTTACTTTTTGTAATATCATTTCATCAACACTATTATATTTCAATTTGCCTAAGCTATACTGTTCAGTGATCTCATGCCATGTGACTAAGCAGTTTGGTTGATGATCAAAGAAAAAGTTTAGGAGAAAAAGCCGAGGAGAATTGAAAGAAAGATTAACAGAAGAAATTCTATATTTTGAAAAAATGATCAGGAGTTAAGAAGAATTTGTCACTCTGTGTCAAGAAGTGTCAACTCTGTTTAGAGGAAGAAGGAACTTATTTTGAACATTTGATTTAACTTGATTATTTGATCATTTCAATTGAGGTATTCCAAAACCATATAATGCGTTTTATCACCGGGTAGAGATAAATAGATAAGATCAGGATAACCTCACTTAAAATCCAGACTAGCCTCAAACCTCTCTTCAATAAGGTGAAAAGCAAGTATATATATATATATATATATATAATTCGATCATTCTATTTAATTGAAGTATAACTGATTCAATAAAATGATATTGTGGTAAAGTAACTTTCAGCTCAGCCTTTATTGTGACCATAAAGGCAAAACGATTATTTTGATCTGTTGCCTCCCTCTTTGGCTACTCATTGTTTCTTTCAGGTCATGTTAGATTTTCTATTGGTGATTTGTATGCAATTCTCAGCAGGGCTGGCTGCTAGGGTTCCTGGTGCCTGGGTATTCTGAACTTTGGCATCCTTTAAAATATCTTTTTAAAGATTTCTTTTAAGTATTCAAGTAAGACATGGGGCAGGTGATAGCTCCCACACTGTCCCATGTCATGTTGGCTGTGGGGAGAAGAGCTGGATACATGCCTTTCCCAAGAGCCTTTGTGCAAAATGAATTCAAACTGTCTCAGCTTGGATTTGAACTAGGCTCTTCAAGCTTATTTTCTGTGCTATTAACCGCTCGGCCAACTAGTACCTCTTTTTTCAAGTATAGTATTCTACTTATTTGTTTGACAGGCCCCAGCTATCATGAGAACTATCTGAACAAACTTGCTAAGCCTGACTGAACTTCAGTCATGAAAGTTTTCTTTGCCTATTGTTTCTCTTAGTTTCACAAGAGAAAGTATCTAATTGTCAGATATTTCTGAAAAATCTGACTTCAAATCAGGGATCTTCTTATTTTGACTGTTTTTATTCTGCTCAATTCATCCATTTTTCCATTTGTACTTGGAAAGTCCTACTGTCTCAAACACATGACAGATGCCCCCTAGATTGTGTTGCCTTGGGCAACTGCCTGTATTGCCAGTACCTTGAGCCAGCCCTGTTTCTCAACCAAATACAAAAGAATGCAAAGCCAGGGAAAAATTTGAGAAATAATGTGGTTTTACCATTTAAAAAAATTTTAAACTCCTTTCTTCAATTCAATATTTATTTTTTTGTTTTCATTGAGTCGTTAGGAATTCTTTATCGCACAAGGTATCATATCCTTTATGGATGAAAATCTCAATCGGAACACGTTTAAAAAAAATAAAAATAAAAAAGCCAGACTAATTTCAGTAATTTTTGATTACTTTGAATTTCCATGTAGTCTAATCGATCAGTGTATTGATAGATGTTTTTATGCAGAAATTGTTTTGAAATGCAATTCATTCTTTTATAAGAGTTTTGAATACAGGTTTCCCCTGCTATCTGAAAGTAGAGTGTTGCTATATAAAACCTTTCGTAAGCTAAAATGGCATAAAATGGAGAAGCAATTACTATTATTTTAGATGGGAAAAATTTTTGAGCATTCCCAGACCCCAAAACTGGCGATGGTGGTATATTAGGCTGAGTCATCAGAGTTTTGGGTGGTGGAGGTGCAGAGTAGGCTGTAGGAGAGAGAGAGGGGGAGAGTGTGCACCTAATTTCTAATAGCTTGCTGCAAAACATTGAAAGTTATTTTTGCTTTTTTTTTTCAAAAAGTGAACTTAAGAAAAGCAGGGGATAGCTGTGATGGTTTTTGAATAAGCTCAATGGTTTTGTTGATTCTCTGTTGTATTTGCCCATTTTTCTATCAAATTCACTGTTTCATAAAGAATCTTTTTGTGGAACATTTTTGCCTTCACGGGCGGATCCAGGATTTTGATCAGGTGCCAGTCCAAATGGGAAAATTTATTTTTACAAATAAATGCGTGAAAAAGGAAACGAAGTTCAAACATTAAAAACAAGAAAGTAATATATGTTCCCAAATATTTTACTTACATTTTAGTTGTAGCTTTTTAGCACTAGATTTGAAGAAAAAAATTTTAAAAAAAGATTTACTTCCAAACCAATCATTGATAAAAAAAAATTTCTCATATAGAAAATAAGACGGGGAAATATCTTACTTATTTCAGATGAAAAACAAAATGATACATTTTTATTTTCAAGCTTAATCTATGATTACTTTGGATCATTTGGGTTTTCTATTTACAAAGTTTCATTAACTAGATATTTGAAAAAAAATGTCAATTGTGCTTTGCCTGAGAAGGGAAGGAGGCATCTGGACCCCCAGGTCTTCCCCTGGATCCGCACCGGCTCCGCAACTATTTTTCATAAATTTTATTCTTATAATTCTTAAGGATGAATTTGTGAAATCTTTTTTTTTTTTGTTTGTTTATTTTCAATGTTATGAAAATTAAAATATTGTTTCCTTTATGATTGATAATGAAACCTTTTTTTTCATCATGAAATGATTATGAGAAATATTTGGCATCTCTGAGTAGTTTTGAATCAACTTTCGATTTAGATATAATGACAGAATTTTTAAGAATTGAAAAAAAATTACCCAAAGTTAAAAGGGAGGTAAGTGATTGGTAGTTATTCCCTCTGTTATTAACATTTAAACTTTCTAATATGAATTTAAAAGTTAATCCGCATTTGAGTTTCATCCGATCATTTGATGTGATGAACTAAGTTGTGAGAAATGATCTATCAAAAGGATCTTTTTGCAATGAAGTTTAATGTTACAATCTGCATAATACCAATCTTATTTCATCTGTATTTGACTTTCAAGTAACTAAACCATGCATTGTAGCTAGAGGTTTTGAATTTGAGTACCCCTAAAATGCACTAACTTGAAGAATGCAAAAAACCCAGATGATTTGGAACTTATTAATAGTGTAGGGTCGGTGTTCTCAATCTATATTATAATGACCAATTTGTCAAGGTGAATAACTATCAATGCTTATTATAGAGTAATCTCCCTTGTTTACTTATTTGCAAAAAATCCAAGTTCATTTTGATTACATAAGATTGCACTAATTTTCTCTCATGGTGACACAACAGGTCACAGGGTTGTTTAGTTTGGATTTAAATATCTTCATGATTTTAGTGGAAAATCATTCTACAATGATCATTAATTTTGATTTCTTTTGAATTTAGTCAAGAAATTGATTTTCTGCTCAATTGTTTTTGTTTTCTGTTCTAATAAATATTTTTTTTTACTATTTGAGGAGACATTTTCGAAAGGATATGTAAAGATTTTTTTTTATTTTGCATGTAACCAAATGATTAGTCTGGTTTAGGAATTTAGAAGCAATTGTTCAATCCACTGAAATACAGTACCGGAACATCTATCTGGCAAGCTCAGCACTAGAGGTGCCCTGGATTTGTGGACCAAAGCCAAATAGATACTTATAATATAAAAGAAACAATGAAAAGTAAAGAATGAAAGTGTCTTTAACACTTATAAATGAATATATTTCTAAAGCAGGGTCTATTCGATCTTTATCAGTACACCTTGAATTCTTGTAGAATATGAGATATGAAATATACAATAAAAAGTAACAAAGGAAAATAAAGAACAAAACTATTTATAAATTAATTACTGATTCATCCATTTCAAAAACAGGATGTGTTTAATCAATATTATTCCACTGATCATTATCTTAAGACAATTTAACCATGACATGAATAGTAAATGGTGAATTCAAAACTAACCAGTTTAGGAAATAGCTGGTTTTCTGGAAGTTGGATCAGTGTTCTGGTACTGTAGTAATTATAATAATTTATGCTGTCAAGTCCCATAATGCTTGACATAAAATTGAATAATTGTTAAAAAAAGAGAGAAAAAGCCAATTCTCAACATCTCATTAATCTTTTTCAGTTCTTTTCTTTCTTTAAAAAAAAATTTTTCTCTATATAATGTGACAGTCGTAGTAATACTATTCTTTGAAATTGCATCAGAGAAAAAAAAATACAAGCCACCAATTTATTTTCTACTATGATTTTGTATGTGGAGGAAACAAATCAGAAAATATGGATCTAATTATTTTTTGTAATAAAATAGTTACTGAAAGTCAATGTGTTTGTCATCTATTTATGCATTTTCTCATTAAAACATATTTCCCTGTGCTTTATGGATCTTGAAGCTGAAGTGATACAACTCTACATATCATTCAAATGGGTCAAATTTTTTTTTTCAAACTAAATATTCTTTAAATAAAGAACAATTATTTATCTCTTTATTTTTGTTAGTATAAAAGTTTGATAATATAACATGGCTATGGAAGGCCCACCTTTCAACCAACCATCTAGAAGGAAGATTATTATTCTTACAAATAAATTAGTAGGTATATCTTGGACCATGCCAATTTCCATGGAGCACGCAGTGGGGATTGAATTAACTTGCAATGACTGCAAGATTAATATTTAGCACTCTACATTCTTTTTCAAAGACATTCTGTGCACTTAATAACTTTGAAAGCCTAGTGTGTCTGTTCATGTATGACTAAAAGTGACATGACACTAACATTATGGCTTTGACAATAGATGTCACCTGCAGTTACATGACAAACTTTTTGCTTGGCAAAGAGAATTGCCTAAAGAGTGCTAAAGGTTAACATGCTGACCTTTATTTCTGAAATATGGAAGAATTGCTCATGCCTTCAAACTGTGTCAGTACTGCACTAATCTTTTTAATGCCATCCATTTTTTGCCTTATTTGTTTATACGGGGTCAAAGGAAATAAAAATTTTCCATCCTTCATGTGAAGGATTATACGAACCCGATAAAACTGATGTATTGTTTGAAAAATATTTTGTTGGCTGTAGTAAAATATCAAATCATTTCAAGCATTGTTTCCCAAACCCATTGTCACAACCCAAATGAGGCTTGCAAGGATACTGTTTAGGGTTTCAGGATGTTTTTTTAATATTTTTTTAATGCTTTTTAAAAAAGAAAATAAATGCTTAGAAAAATTCAAAAGTGAAAGAAATCATGTAAGTATATTTACATCATAATTTCAAGTTATAAAGCATCATTGAGATGCTGAAACAGGAAAATGGTTGTCAATTATAAAATAGTTGACTTTGATGATTTATAGTTTGTAGGAACTATAAAACTATTTATTTTTGGTTTGAGTGTCCTTTTTTTTTTAATTTGCTATCATCTCCTTGGAAAGAAAACAAAAGTTGGAATAATAATTGGTCCCGTCTTAGATATTTAATTATTGGTTAGTTTTTTATTTGCTTTTTATGTTTTTGTTTTAGTTTATTTGTTTGGTAATTTTTGGTTCAATGTACAAAAACCTATGGCAGTGTTTAAACATAGAAAGGCTCAAAAGTCACATATGGCTCCCAAAATATGATTTCTATTAAAAGATATAATTGAACAATACATTCATCAGAAATTGATGCAATATTGAAATTAAAAGCCTGTCTTGTGTTCTTAAATAAAATGTCAGTTAGGCACTCTAGATACACTGTTTCTGTCAAACTTTGATGAATTTAGGGTGTGTTATCTGATGAAGAACAAAAAGACTTTTCATTATAAGGTAGATGGAAGGCAAGGATATTTATGCAACAATAGGAAATGGAAATTTATTCAACAATTATAACAAGATTGTTCAATGTTATCTTGCATCCAAATATGAACATGAGTATTATTAAATATAGCTTTTTAAAATATTTAAAAAACTGATTAACTTCAGCGAATTTTTTAAAAGATTTTAATGAAGGTTTATATCAATTCTAAGTTGTTTTCTCTTCGAGTTGATGATAGCAGCTTAGAAGGAAAACAACTCATGAACACCGAAAAATGAATAGATAAATAGTTTTATAGTTTGTGTGGAGCGTAAATTATCAAATTGAAGTACTCAGAAGTAAATTAGTTCTTTAAAATTCTCTGAAATTGTTTCTACCCTGAGGGTTACTAGACCAAAATAGTCCTGTGTCAAATGTCACATCCAAAAAAGTTTTGGGAATATTGATTTACTGCTTCATTCTGTACTTCAATTTGACTTTGTTCATAATTTGTACAGGTAAGTATTGGGAATAATATATTCTCTTCTAATCTGCTCTTTTTTGATAAAGTGATGTATGTAAGATACTTTTACTTTTCCATGTCAGATTTACTTGTTTGATTCAAGACAATTTTATTTGACAGGGTTTTTTATTATTGGATTTGCTTTAGACAAACTATTTTCCTTGTGTAAGGTTCAATAGGAAGTTACTCGATCCAAGGGAAGCAATTCAAGAATACAGGTCGGGGAGATAATCCCTTGAATCCAAATGCAAAAAACAAACGTGACGTGCATATTAAGAGGAATAAGCATAATCCACCGGAACTCGTTTTAACATTCCAGAATAAATGACTCTGAAGAAGGTGGGGGTACATGGCTGAAATGTTTGGAAGGGAAAATGAACAACAAAGAAAAGAAAAATTAGACCAAGTGAACCGCAATCAGTTATTCAAGATGAAAACTTTATCTTATTACAGAATGATTCATCATCTCTTCCAACCGAGTTGGACAGGTTATATATTCACCCATGTTTGTCCTCACAATATTTCCAAAAGTCCTCTATGAATTTCAATTTCATTTGATGGGAGGGTGAGTCATGGACTAGGGAATTTTGGAGTCGATCCAGGAATTTCTTCTTTTTTTTTTTTGATTTTAATATTGAGATACAGCAATCTTGATAATAACAATGATGACAAAGATACTCAGTCTAAAGGAGATAATCAAGTGTTATAAGGCATGTCTGATGAATGATTCCTTTTGTTTTGGCCTAATCTTGGATCTGTGACTGGATTGTTCAGTTTTCTAGTAACAATGGTATTGGCAGAGGTATGGGCTCCCTGGGTAATTAACTTCACATTTACAACAATAAACCTGAAAATCAGATTCTGTAGATTTCAATCTGGTTTGGTATTTTAATATTCAATAACATTTGGGCAAAAATGGATTTGATTCATAAGATTGTCTATTTCATGTAAAACGATTTGCATTTGCAAAGTTTCATTGAGTGAGTACCACATAGATTAGACGGCACATACTTTTGGCAACACCGTACACTAAATAAAAACTGAAAAAAACAAGTTCATATATAGCTACGATGCAGGGGAAATGATTAAGTTTTGATTTTCTTCATTCAAGACTCTTCTCTTGGTACATGAAAAAATATCAATCAAAAATCCTGGATCAGCCCCAAAATTTAATGAGATTCATCCTTAGTCTGTGGCCCAGCCTTCCACAAAATTTCATTGAAATTCATTTAGAACTCTTGGGGATATTGTGTTAACAGACAGGCATGAGTGAATACATGTACCTCCTCAAAGTTTTCTGTTTAATTTCAAACTAAATATTTTTGTATTTAAAGTTACAATTTCATTTTGTAAATACTAGAGGAGAAGAAGTAAAGAAAAGAATTTTGACTTTGAATAATTCTCAACAAAATTTAACAAAAGCTTATTTGAAATGGTTGCTTCTCTACCAAACAAATGAAATTCATATTTTCAAGAGTTTTTCTCCAATATTTGACATTTGACCATTGTTACAAGAAATTACAAAGAAAATGTTATTACTAAAAGTATTTTTGTATTCCAAAATGTAACGATGAGCCAAAAAAGAGGAATAACAAAGTCTGGCTTGGAACAAAATAAGTTAAATCCTTCAAGAAATTCCGACCAGAATTATCTCCACATTCACCATTTTTCTCATATTTTTATTTCTTACTTTTCTATGACCCGTCGCTTTGCTGATGGTCATCATAAGTGTGCTACAACAGGCTGCTACAGATGCTATAAGTGCGACTGACACAGTAAGAATAAAAATTATTTCAACACTCGTCCTTATGTTGATGACGATGCATTTCCTCTGCATTTAAATGTTACACTGTTTATTTCTTCTCAAAGCATGCTGTGATTAAAACTCTAAATTTCATGATTATTTTCAATGTGGACGTGAATGCAAAATATCCGTAAATAATTTAGAAAGAGGCAATAATACTGCGAATAGTTTCACAAGAGAAGATAACGATCTTCTTAATTGTTGCCTTTGATCACAACTTAAGCCTTCAGCTGTGCAAATCAGAATAAAGAATAAGTTACAGGTGGGAATCAAACTCCTGACCCTCTACCTAGGAGGGTGGCTAGTGTAACATGCGACTATTCTTACCACTAAACTACTGGAGCATAGTGGCATGTGTCAGTCCAAATCAAACCCTTAAACTCGCTCCCTATTCACAATCTTCTTTGCTTCATGTTGGTTATCAACTGGTAGTTCAGTTTAATCGAATTTTATTTTCATTCATTTTAGATTTTAAATACTTAATCTACTAAAATGCTAGAAAATAAAATTAGAAGATATTAATATCAATTGTATGGACTGAGTCACTTTGCCAGACGGCAGACATGAAATAAAAATGAATTGATAAAAAAGATCCTTAAATGCTCTCAAAAAACCCCCAGGATATTTCCTCAATCTGTTTGTTTTGCTCTCTATCATAAAAGGAACAATTTTATTGGCTAACATTTAAGCAATATGTTATATTTCCACCCTGTGTAAGAATCTGAGATTTAGTCTCAAAAGCAGTTAAATTACAGAAAAAAGTTTTAGAAGTTAAACAACGTGCCCCACTCTCCCCTCCCTATCCTAGGGTCATCTTTTTGCTGTTTGATTAAATTAAGACACTTTTTGAGACTGCAAGCTTAATCCTAAAACCCTAAAAATAAAAACCATACAATACAGAATGAAATGAGACAGACTGAGAATATATCATTTTTTTTTTCCTTTACGTAAGGATCTTTTATTAATTCATTTTTATTATTTGAAAACCTTTTCAAGAGGGGAAGCGACTCTGTCCACACAATTAACATAGTTATCTTTTCTTGCGGGACTATTTCCAAGATGGAATAATTTCCCTGGGTGGAATTTTTAGGGGGGGGGCTTCAATTTTTCAATTTATTATCTCCCTTGGATTGATATTGAGCGACTTCGAAGTACTTTCCTAACTTAGTCAAATGCATTTTACAGCATCTCTTGAATATCTAGAAGGCACTCAGAAAGCGAATAATTTTGCCAACGCCATGCACTAAGTAAAAATGAATGAAAATCAGTTAATATATAGCTACGCCGCAGAGCAGGTAATTGTATGGGATTCGATTTTCCACAATTTGGGACTATTCTTTTAATTTATGAAAAATATACCCGAAAAAAAAATCCTGGATCCGCCTCCAAAGTTAATTAATTCTGTAGGCCATCTATATTAAACAACATCCATGAGTGAATTTTGTTACAGAAGGTCATACGAGTAAATTTCTTCTTTTTTTTTTCAGAAAAAACTAGTTTTGTCGGGTTTTTCCTCGGTACGGTTTTTATTCAAATATCTTTTTTTTTTTCTGATTACGCGTAAACGTTATTGTTGTTTTTTGTTTTAAGAAGAGATGTATTCATAATCAAATATTACAAACCGGAATAGTTGATTAAATGAGACTACATCAATAAAACAGAATTTTAAAAAAATCTTTAAGAGAAGATTTTTCCTACAATTTAAATGAATAAATTAAAATGTAAATCTTCTTAACTCTCTTTCTCCTTTTTCTTCAAGGTGAAAGAAAATACAGAAAGCAACAAAGACAAAAAAATCCTTTGTGGTTAACAGATGGCTATGCTCCAAAGTCACAGAAATTCATATACATATATATATATATATATATATATATATATATATATATATATATATATATATATATATATTATCGACGTATATATAAAATGCAACATGTATATATCCATACATTTTATGTGTGCCGTCATTTTTGACGACTAGTCATGTGTACATAAGCATATGAATAAATAAATAAACTGTCGGAAAATAAGTGCCTAAATCTAAATAATTATAAATGAAATGTAGTTTGATTTTTTTTCCTTCTCGCAAACTGAAAATATTTTGTAAAGAGATTTTTTTCTCTTGTTGATTAGGGCTTCTCGTTAAGTGAAATTTCCTTACAAGGAACCTATGTACCTTTATGCATGGATGCGTGTAAACACTAAAAAAAACGAAAATATGTGAAAATGATAATAAATGATAATATCGTGTGAAATAATTAATATATAAGTTTACATACCGAAATTTCACAAACTTGTAATGAACTCGAAAGGTAAACGTAATATTATTAGGAAGCAGCGTAGCGAATCTGGTTTAAACAAAAAGTCCTTTGCCCGACAAAACAAGAAAAAATCAGAACAATAACACTTACGGTAGTTTTTTGTTTTTTTCCATACCGTTTCTTTTACTTTTCTTTATGTTATCGACAGATGTTGACACGTCCAATTCCATTAACCGTTAATGTGACGAAATTTACTCATCTTTCCACCTCAATTCCTCAACTGATACTGAAAGAGCGCGTCTCCCGTCTGTTATTTTGATCGTCTGCTTCTACAAATTTCCCGCCTTCCAAAGTTGGCTATCGTCTGCTCGCTTCCAATTCTTTGGCGTCGTTACTTTTTTTTTATTTGTAATTTTTTTCTTTCTTTATTTTATTGTTGCTATTCATCATTTTTTCTTTCTTTCTTCATTAATTCATTTTATCGCTGTTATTTTTCATTATCTTTCTTTCTTCATCAATTCATTTTATCGCTGTTATTTTTCATTTTCTTTCTTTCTTCATTAATTTATTTTATCGCTGTTAATCTTCATTTTCTTTCTTTCTTTCTTTCTTTTTCGCTGTTATTCTTCATTTTCTTTCTCTATTCATCTATTCTAACGGTGTTATTCCTCATTTTCTTTCTTTCTTTCTTTCTTTTATCGCTGTTATTCTTCATTTTCTTACTTTCTTTCTTTATTTATTTCATTGTTGTTATTCTTAATTTTTTCTTTCTTTCTTTATTTATTTTATCACTGTTATTCTTCATTTTCTTTCTTTCTTCATTAATTTATTCTATCGCTGTTATTCTTCATTTTCTTTCTTTCTTTATTTATTTCATTATTGTTATTCTTCATTTTTTCTTTCTTTATTTATTCATTTTATCACTGTTATTCTTTATTTTCTTTAACTATTTATTTATTTTATCGCTGTTATTCTTTATTTTCTTTCTTTATCTATTTCATCGCTATTATTCTTCATTTTTTTCTTTATTCATTTTATTGTTGCTATTCTTCATTTTCTTTCTTTCTTTCTTTACTTCATTGTTGTTATTCTTCATTTATTCATTTTATTGTTGTGTTTCTTCCTTTTCATTCTTTCTTTATTTTATTGTTGTTATCCTTCGTTTTCTTTCTTTATTCATTTTATTGTTGTTATTCTTCGTTTTCTTTCTTTATCTTATTGTTATTCTTCATTTTGTTATTTTCTTCATATTATTATTATTCACTTTCCCTTTCTTTATTCTATAGTTGTTATCTTCCTTCTTTACAAACTAATTCATTTTATTGTTGTTTAAAAAAACGTCTTCACAGCAGAATCGTCAGCCACATCTATGCAGACGATGAATTTGTTAGTTATGGTTGAACACGAAAGATTCAACAATGAAATTTGATAAAATAATTTGAAAGAATTCTAAACTTTTTTTTTCACGAAAAATACTTTTGAAGTGATTCAATCAAAGGTTGTAAACTTCTATGGGAAAGACAAAATTGTCTACCCTCATCATTATAACAAGGCAGTAATGTTCCATCACACACATAAGTAAAAGAAAATATCTTTCAAAATATTCTTGGGTTTGAGCTGAAATTCAAACCACTCACAAAATTTCATTGAAATTATTTCAGAACTTTTTGAGATATTTTTCAGATATTGAGACAATCATGAGTGATTTCCATATTTCGGAATATTGTCTTAATACCTGAAAAATATTTCTCAATCGAAAAGATATTTCTTGATCAACTGCATAGTTCGATCTATTCTTCCATAGTCTATGACCCACTTCCATAAAATGGCATTGAAATTCATCGAGATCTATTTGAGATATTGTGTGGACAAACAGACAGACATAAGTGAATACACATATCTCTTCCAACTTCGTTGGCGGAGGGAAACAATGCAATCCAAAACCCTAAATTTATTCAGTTGTCTAAAAAAATCAACTATTTATTATAAAATTAACGGGATTTCTTCATGTTTACAGTTGTCTCGGAAATAAATCAAATTGTTTCGCCGTATTCTACTACATCATAGAATACTTACGATTTCGACTTAAGAAGATAATTGTACATGCATCAGCGCCAAAATTCAATCATTTTCTTCGTTGCCTATTGTCCACACTTCCACCAAAAATCCATTGAAATTCATCGGGAACTTTCAGATATATTGTGTGAATAGTCATGAGCATATACATGAATGTATAAAGAAAAATTTTTTTAAATATTTCTCAATCAAAAAAATGTTCCTAGAATTCTTCCTTATCTATTGCCAACCCTTTCACAAATTTTCATTGAAATTTATTGAGTATTTTGGGAGATATAGGACAGACAGACACACAGACAGACGGGCACGACCTAAAATATATACCTTTCCAACTGCGTCATCAGCGGTAAATTATTATTATTATTATTATCATTATTATCATTATTATTATTATTATCATTAATTTACTACAGACTAGATAATCGTTTCTTCATTTTATTGTTACTTGTCTTCCTGGATTGGAAGAGAATATACCTTTTGTGGTATGTGTATTGTGAAGGAGAATGACAAGATATTTATCTGTCAAATTGCCTATAACTACTTACATGTCATGTAGTAAATGATGACACTAAGAAACCTAAATCTATTTAATTACGTAATTCATTTATCATTTTATGAATTAAGGTATCCCAATTCTAAATTTTTCTAAGTCTCAACTTATTTTGAAGTGTTATACATGAAGTCTTAAAAGTTTCTATGATATTTCAATGTCATGATAGGAACATAAATCAACCAACGTGATCACCCCATTTGAATGCAAACAAACGAATTGATAAATGAACAGAAAAATTGCACTTAAGTTCATTATATGATTAGGTTTTTGTTGTTTGCATTCGTTGAGTTTTTATACCAGTAGTGATTGTTGGCTTCCACTGAAGCCACTCTCCTCAATTACTCCAGCACTCTCCTCAGTACCCAAGGCAATTTCAAAAGTGCCATCGTCTGAATGGTCTTGATTCCCTGTTCCTCTTGTATCCTTACTAGATTCTTCGGGACCGTTCCCAGGGTCCCGACCACTATTGGAACCATTTTCCATATTTTGTTCAGTTCTCTGGTTCACGACAACTAAATCTTGTCTGGATTGGGTGAGCCGTTTGAATTTCAAAGTTTCATTCTTTTAGACAGATTCTGATCAGTGCATATGACATTGGTTTGTATGGTCAAAATGCAGTCGCTTGCACAGTTCTATGGGGATCATCACCTCGGTCCAATCATGCCGGTTCCTGTGCTCGTCAAGGGCTTATTTTCTGCATTTGTTAACTATGTGGTTGTTTATCACATCTTTATCTATGTATCGTATTCCTGTGGTGTGTCTATGTTACCCTTTTATATCAGAGGTCAGAAAACTACGACCTGCATGCTAAATCCGGTCGTAGGCCCATTTCATCCGGCTAACCGACTTTATCAGATACATGAGAGTGCTTACAGAAATTCTTTGTTTTCTTCATCTATCTTAGGTCAGTGAACAATAAAGTTAAGTACGATATAAAGTCTCATTTTTTGCAGTGGAATTAATGTTTGATAGCTGCAAATAAATGTTCAATTGCTCAAAAAGTTTTTACCATTAGCATTCCTGCAGCTCTGTAAGTACACACAAGATTTAATATACTATTTGACAATATCTTGTCCTCTCAAAAGTATTTCATTGTTTTCATGGTTTGAAAATACGTGAAAGTTCGTGCAGATATATAACTTATAATGAAAAACATTAAAGTAATACAAAACAAGCTGTCTATATAACTTTGAATGGTTATTGTTTTACTTCTTCTTGCATTGGTTCGCAAGGTATTTGAATATTTCTTATCGCCCCCCCCCCAAAAAAAAGGTTGGCCAAGGCTTCCTCTATACTACATAACCATGCATTTGTTGATTCATCTGTAATTCTTCAAGTTTGTCTTCTGAATGGTCCATATAGTTGTTATTCATCCCATATTGGAATCTTGTTTTCTGTATTCCCTTGTTCTCTTGTTTTTTATTGTTGTCATCGGCTGTTGTAATTAACATTTCCTCCCACTGTATTGTGTAATCCTCAATTCCTTCGATTGCGAAGGTAACGGACTCCTTGGTGCTAATAATTCGTCTCTCGGGTGCAAAGCTTAGTGCGTTATCAATTTTCTTGTTCAGTAGAAAACTTGCTCCTAAGAGACGATACCGGCAGATTATACGTAAAAAGAAACGAAGGAGAAAGAGGAATAATTAGCATCGAGGACTCCGCAGACTATTACTATAACTATCATTATAACTATCATTTGCATTTTCACAATAGTTGCTCGGCAGTCGTTGCTGATGACTGAATGACAGCAAGTCTCCTCAAGTCTCCAGCCATCCTCTCAACAGACTGCAGTAGTGCTGTGGTTTGCAGTTTCCTCTTGCTAGATAGTTTCTACTCTTCCTCAGATTTTTAATTCTTCTAATTTTGCTGTACAGCTTTTAGAGACTATTTCAAACACATCAGAAATGATAGGTACAACTGTCACCTTAATAGTTCACAATTTGCTCAGTTCTCCGGCAAGGTCCTGATATTTTCCCTGCTTTCCATTCCATTTCAGTTTCATTCTATAGTTTGCTGGAATGGCGACATCCACTCGCTAACAGATTTTTTTTCTTTATGATGACTAGATGTGGTCGCCTGGCCTGGATTGGGTGATCTGTTTAAATTTCAAGGTCTCCGAGTTTTACATTTTTTTTCTCAATGGTATCTTCTAAATTGTGCTTATACCATTGATCTGCACAGTGGAATCTTAGTTGTTTGCACAATTCCCCAGTGGATCGTCATTCTTATCCAATCATGTCTATTTTTATACGCCATCTGAACAATTTACTGTATTTGCTTATTATTGACGCTTTCAACTTTCGTCTTTACGCAGGCAACATTTATGACTGCTCTGGGTTTTATCTATCTTAATGGACTTGATTCTAAAACACTTTTTTTGGGGCTGCTATTTATAGGAATTCTGCTCCTCTCCAGATTTGTTTAATTCTGGTTAATTGCAATCTCCCTTCGCTTGATTATATTTATTTTCTACATCAAAGGATAAAGGATATTTTTGAAAAGACTGAAAGAGAATCCAGGGAAATTCAGCACCTCTCCACTCTTGCGAGATAATTAGATTGTTGCATAACCAAGCAGTTTGATTCTTAACACCGAGAAGAAAGAGGCAAAAATGAATTGGAAACGAATAAATATTTTAAAAAATAGATGCGCCAAGGAATTTTGCCTGAGGGGAAGAAACCCTTTGGTGCTAACACGCAACGTTCATTCAAAGCACAAGATTTCGCATAAAAAAGAAAGAAAAAAACATCTTCATGTCATTCAACTCTATTTCCTGGGAACATGAAGACGAAAAAAGGTTCAGGAAATAATCATGTCATGCCGGTTTCCTAATTGAATGATTTCATTGTTCATTTTCTCGTCGATACAAAAACATGTTTCCTGATACAATGCATGAGTCAAAAGCCAATCTCATTTTTGTTTGTTGGTTGATTTCTGTAACACTTAAGCAAAAAGATAGGAAGGGTTAAAGCAAAGCTTATGTCTTCTTGTTCGCCTACGCTACGTGTCTTCGTGTTTGTGTCGACACAACCACTACTGCAGGGGATGATGATGATGATGATGGTGGTGGTGGTGATGGTGTTAGTAATGGTAGGATAGAAAACGTCTCTGATTTTTCATGGATAAAATTTACGTTTTCTCATTGTGGAAGGAAATTCATTTTTTACCCAATTCGGTTATTGTTTTAAAATTATCAAAAAAATAAAAATAAATGAAGAGTTGTCGTTCTCTACGAGGTATGCGTTTTTTTTTAGCTTGCAACAAATACATTTGTACTAAAATATATATTTGCATATATATCCATACGGAAATAATCCTGTCATTTTACATTAGTCTTGAAACATAATAGGCCTTTGTCACTTTGTTTGTTGTTAGCTTGTTTGTTGATTTTATATCACACTACAGCAATCAGAAAGAGAGGAAGGGAAACTGCGAACACACGAACACAAAATGAGCCAAGACTCTACTCGGTGTGTGTTTGCATGATGTAGCCTGCTGGTAATATTACTGCTACTGCTGTGGTGCGTCAATTTCGTTTTGATCCAATCCTGTTGCCTTATTGTTTCAAAGAAAAAATTAAAACAGAAAACATGAAAAGTTGTAGGAAATCGACAGAAAAACAAATTTTGTTCAACGTATGCTTCTTGTTAGTTGTTTTTTTTCTTCAATAAATATATTTATACTGAAGTATTATGTGTATAATTTATCCACACGTAAATAAAGCAGTCATTTTTGTCTAGTACTATGCTAGAGATAACATGCATATGGAATCACATAAAGAGGAAACGTGATAAGAAAAGGAAGCTTTGTACCAAATCTGCATGCTTGGAAGGGACCGGACTTTTGTGGAGCAGGCTGTCATAGTAGTCATGTAAAATCAATTTACGTCTGTCCTAACAAAATATGGTTTCGTATTATTTTAGCTATTTCTCTTCGGTGTTGCGAATTAAGATATTTTATATCTGAACTCTGATATATAATTTTGAATAAAAGACCTATAATTTGTACGTTTAATCTAATTTAATTTTATTTCTCGTGAACCGTTGATCAAAGCAACTTCAAACTCGACACTGCAATACTTCGTGTACAGACTAATAATCTTGGCGAATACCTACTTCGTACAATGGTTAGTCGTTGAGTTATCTCGGTGCATGCACAAACGCACACTGACACACCCACAGAAATATCTCAAATTATATTAAGATATTTAGGACCCATTAGATTAACGAATGTGAATCACAAGGATGACACGAGAAAAATGTTACGATATTTCAACCAGATTTTCCTCCATATGTACTCAACCTTAATCTGTTCGCTGACACGATAAGACGAGTTATCTCGTCCATGGCAGTGGACTGATGACTTACTATGACGAGGTATCCCGTCTCTCTAACTAAAAGACATTCACCCTTATGAATTTCTCCTACAGCCAACCAACGAAAGCCCAATAGAAAGCGTAAAGTATGTCCACGAAAGGCGAAATGACGACAGAGTGGATACAGATGTATCGAATGTAAAGTGGCTTTATGTCAAAATATTTTATTGTAATACATTCATGTATGTATTTGCATTGCTTGGATATTCTGTTGTACGTATTGATTGATTTGTATCGAAATGAAAAAAACATGGAATGAAGACTTTCTATGTGCATCATTTTCTGTAAGAAAACTCGACACAGAAGTCACGACATCACTAGGTACCAAACGATTTATCCGACTTTCAGAAAACCAGAATTACTAGAAAAATGGCTATTTTGGCTACCTTCATTCTCCCATACCTGATATTCTTCTCTTCCTGTACCTGTCACCCCGAATTATCTTCAGATTAAGATTAGTGGATTGATAATAAGTTGTTTTTTCTAACTGGATTAATTTGTATTTGTTATCAAAAATGTTCTTCACTTCTCAACTTATATTTCATACACTATATTTTGAGAATTTCAAGTGTATTAATAAAGATCAAATACGCCCTGTTTTAGAATTGTAATAATTTGAATCTGTTGAATACAATTTCGTTCTTTACTTTTCGTTATTTTTTATTTTGTATTTCAAGTATATATCAAGAATTCTGGAAAATCCGGAAATCCGGTCACCTCCAGTTCTAACTCTTATGCTTGCCGGATAAATGGTCTGGTACTATATTTGACAACGGACAGGTTGAAGAAAATTTTGTCGGTTTATTGAAAATCAAGAAAGAATGAAAAAGCAGAGAATTTAATGAAACAAACAATGACAACTTTAATTAACAAAAAATAATAAATGCATTAATTGAATCGATAATGAAGATAAAGTCATTTTTTGGAGAAACATTTTGGGGGTTAAACGTCTCAATCGGAAAACATTCGATAGTGGGCAGATATATATATATATGTGTGTGTATATTCGAACAATAAACTTTCCAACGACAAATCACAGCATAGTTTTTGATCAAATATTGAACGAGCAACAACGATTTTGAAGACAACATTGACGCTGGATGTTGTTACGTTTGTACTGGTTCCAATAAAATATAACAAGAATTTTGGTAATTTTGTGTTGAATTTCCGTGATAAGGAATTTTCCTTAATATAGATTGATTTACTCAAGAGTTATGTCCTCACCTTGGTTGTTATAATTACGTTTCAGTCGTTTGACCCAGTTGTGAATAAACCATTAGGCTGGTCAGGCTTAAGCCTATGGGGAGGGGAACGAGAGCAAAAAATGGTTTAATTGAGTGTACATAAAATGATTCAATTGAGTGTACACATGAATATTTTGAATGAAATATCAGTACTTTTGCATATATTTTTTTCATATCTGGAATATAACAAATATTGTTCCGTTTTCTAAAATGAAAAATAAATGTATGAAAGGGCTGTAATTGACTCGTATAACTTTATGATATTATACACGCAGTACATTAGTACATAATACAACAAAAAGTTACTTTACGTGACTTGACTTCGCTTTATTCTATTCAACGAAGGGTGGATCAGGAGTAGGAGCACGGTTGGGGGAGCCTTCCGGAAGCTCAGCCAAGGGGCTTGGTTCGTAAATAATCCGTCAGGGATTGTATCCACCGGCATTCTTTTGGTGACTGGCGTATTCAGGAAGGGGGTAGATTGTTCTCATCCCGCTGATTATAACAACCAAGATGAGGATACTAGTCTGAGTAAATCATTGTATCATAAACATTTTGGTTTTCGATTTTTCCTCTCAATTCGTTCCGCGTTCGTTTCTTTTATTTACTTATTTTTTCATTCAGAAAGAAATCTTCTTCTGCATCTTCGATATCCGGTTTAGGGGGGCTTCTTTTGTGACCGCCTTTGTTGCTCTTGACAATCCGTTTGGATTCTTTTTCGTGGGTACGCTGGGGGAGCGTACCCACTACGGGTCAATCACCCATCACTGCTATTTTAATAGAAGCCAGACATTGACCAAAAGAGACACAGAATGGTCGAAGCAGAACGTCCAGAATCAACTCCCACACTTGCCGGATGATATGACACTCCATTGCTAAGCAACGGACCAGTGGATTAGCCAACCAAATGTTGCAAAAACTCATACAGGCAAAATTAATGCCACACAACACGGCTAAGGGCAGAGCAAGCATCGCTGATGTAATACGGTAACACCAGATCTTGCTGACATTGAAGACCTGAAAAGGAAGAGAAAACATGTGTAATAAGTCACTCAATAAAAAAATCTGTCATTTGACCGACGTCTTTTAGCAGCATGCCATGTTGGGGGGATCAATTTCTTTTTTCGATTTGATAAATGGTGATCAATGAATAATTATCTTCTCTCACATTTTGTTGAGCAAAGTCAAGGTCTGGATTTAAAAAAACAAAAACCAAAAAAAGCATATATGCAATTGGACACAAACTAAGGATCAATTTAGCAAAAACATTATAAATTGAACCTCTCACTAAAAACTATCTAAGCGGTCTTTTAGGAAAACGATAACAAAACGTTTATTCAAGACATAATAAGCAATAAATGTTGGGCTTTCAGCCCTTTAGCTCCACTGGATTCGTTTGAAGTTCATGGATGTATTAGCACAGAAAGTTGAGGTGCAGGTATCCTAAGTTAGTTGTATGGAAAATAGAATTGACGAAAAACAAAGGTGTTCTACAAGGCTTTGGGCGTGTCGTGCATGTTTTTTCTCAATAATAAAGATGTCCAAATATTGTTTCTTCAATTTCGTGTCTTAACACTTAATGAATTAGAAGAAAGAAGCACAAAAATGATTTGCGAAATGTCATGTCGCTTACTTGGATAGAATGAGTAAATAAAAAAAGGAGATTTTTTACCTTGAAGCTGAGAACCCAAATTTTGTCCAAAGAAAATACCGACGGCTCCGGTTCAGCAATCACTTCTTGGAAAGTAACCTTAACGAAAAATACAGAAACGTAAATGAAAATAGAAAAATGAGATAAATAGTAAAAAAAAATAGTCAGACTTAGTTTCATTTGCAAATACGACAAGGGAGGCTGGTATTGAACATCTGCCTCTAGATTCGTTCAATTTCAAAATTCAACACTATTCCAATGCCTTTGTTAGATAAGTCTCAGGGATAGAGCTTGAATTATCTTCCTTGTAGCCCAATCTGGCAACCCTGCATGAGAGACGAAAGCAGGCTGTTGAGCATTAATTGGTATCCTTACAAGGTTTTAAAATGGGGATTGAATAATGAAGTACGGAACCATTTATCCGGCAAGCTGAGGGCCGGACATGACCAAGAATTCTTTATTACCGGATTTCTGGACAACAGCTTGATAAATAAAATATAAAATAAACAATAAAAAGTCGAAAACGAAATTGTATTTGATAGATAAAAATTGTTACACTCTAAAGTAGGTTCTGTTTGATCTTATTTGATCCACTAAAAATTCTTAAAATATAGAATATAAAATATGCAATAAAAAGTGTACAAAGAAAATTAAAGAACGTTGCTGCTTATAACATATACAGGGTCGGTTTAATCAATATTAATCCAATAATCTTTATCCGAAGCTAATTCAACCAAGCCAAGAAAATTAGACTTAGAATGGTTGAGTGGCAAACTACAGAAAAGATTCGAAAATAGCGGTTTTTCTGATAAATCGGGTGTTCTGGAAGCTGGATAAATGGTCTGGTACTATATCTCAAGGCTTTACTACATCAAAGCAACACATTTCAACATGATCTGAAATCGGAAAATCCATTTGGTTGGATATTCGTAAAAATTCACAAGTGACTTTTTGAAACATCCATTTTCAAAATGGCGCTTTCCCTATCCGAAAGTGCACGGAACAGTGATGGAAATGATTCTAAGAACCAGGCGTACACTAAGGTCTGCGAGACCGAGGTTGTGAAAGAAGAAGGACGCTATACCTCCCATCCCTGGAAACTGAAAAGTAAAAGAACACCGTCCCCCTGCATACCCACCACTTCAATCACTGACATGGAACGCTGTGAAATAATGCACTGGGCGTTCCAAGAATAACCATCTATTTTGAGAAATATTAGGAATTAAATAAATAATGTGATAATTGTAGAGACATTATATAAAGAGACATATTTATTCATATATTATTCATTTACGTGGTCGGCTGTTCGATTTACTACTCGATTAATCCCGGTGCCGGACGAAGTATTTTTCATAAGATAATATCTTAACAATTATCACTCACACACACACTCTCTCTCTCTCTCTCTCTCTTTCTCTCTCTCTCTCACTCCCTCCCTCTCTCACACACACACACACACACACACACATATATATATATATATATATATATATACATTCTGGGACAAAATGCATGTATTTTTAAATAACGGTATGTGAGAATACGGGCTTAAATTTAATTATTCCATTCTGTGTAGGGACCATAAATGTCTCCACAGATCTCAAAGTAATCAACTGTTTTCACGGAACACACTTTTAAGCATTACATGTGTGATTTTTCGAACCGCTTCAGTAATACAATTATAAGGAATGTCAATGATTGTTTTAATGGGTTTTAAGCAGTTCAAATATGAAGAAAAGCCTAGCTGCTGCAGGGCAAAGTCCACCCTAACGTCTATTACGACTGAAGATGATTACCTCAACTTTTGTATTCTATATATATAGCAAATGAAATATTTTTCTGTATAAATGTAATTATTTGGTAGAATGAGATAAACCTGTGTGTATTTGTATGATAAATTTTCGTTAATATCGAAGGCAGTTCAATTAGTAGAACAGCCCTTTGGCATTCGGTTGATCGTGAGTTCAATCACATTAGGAGAAAGTGGTTTTTGCAAATCTGTTTATACCCCTCATTTTAGTGAGGATTATTCTTGTTCTTTTTACAGTAAGAAAACGAAGTCAACTCAAGACTGTATTGGAGTTTGACTACATTTGTTCGAAATTATAGTTAAAATAATGCCGATATAATGGATGTTTAAAATCCTCTATATTTCCTCAGAATAGTTGGATACTTTTGGGACACCCTGTATATTCATGTTTGAAATACTTTTTTTATTTCTCAGAATAGATGGTTATTTTTGGGACAACCGGTAGAGTGAAGATTTAAAATAAAAATTCTCATCACATAGTAAATGATACAAAAGATAAAATCTGGGTCGGTTTCTTGTGAGATGGCTTATTAGTTGAAGATCAACTGAACAGAAGACCAAATGGAAAATAGGAGGGAGGAAGATTGGGTTGCACCAATCTTCTTAGTTGGAAGGGTTTGCTTCCAAAATCGAATCTAACCCTGCTGCCATTGTTCTTTCATACTTTTTTTCCAGTATGTTCAAACGTGTGACTCTGAGAAAGTTTTAGGAAAAATACTACAAGAATTAGAATTGATTGATTGTTTCCGCTGCCAACCAAGACTCGTGTCTGTCTATCTGTCTTTCTGCTCACACAATATCTCCAAAAGTTCTCGGTTCATTTCAATGCCATTTAGTGCGAAGATGGGCCATGGACCAAGGAAGAATTGATTCAATTGATCTATGATTTTTTTCCGATTTTGTTTATATTGCAAATTAGGACAATTTCCGGATTTCCGGCTGTACTAAGATAATAATGTCACTTGCAATACAAGATACCCAGTCTAATTGAAATAAACAACTGTTGAAATGAATCAAGGTCCAAAGAGATATCTCTAATGATCAATTAATGTGAGACTTTAGTAAGTCATAGTCTGGAATCAGGAACCTGATCGCTCAGTTTTTAGTGACGATGACTGTGTCATAGATATGCGCTCTCTGAATGCTTTCTATTTTAAATCAAAATTCAGAACGATGCTTCGAAGACCAGTAAGTTCAAATCTCCCGAGGACTTCATACCAGAAAGTAAAGAACAAGAAGCCAAGAAAAGCGCTGAACATTAATTGAGAATTTTTTTTTTTTTAGTCGAAGAATTTTAATGGTGAGTATGAAACTCGAATTATAATGAGACAATCGATCTTGTTTTGGTCGCGGACACAAATTCCGACAACATTTATCTCAAGACTAATGAGGGTATTCGAAGCCTAAAATGAAATTCCCAGAGAATCATTCGGACGCTGAGTTTTGAATAATCAATCATTGAATTCACGAATAGAAAGCAATGAATTACATTTGTTTAATTATTAAATACTCAATCATTCGCTTATTTGAATATTGAATACCCAATCACTGTCGCCCGTCTCTCCTTATCCATTCGTCTTTCCACTTGTCTATCAGTGTGTCTATACACACGATATCTCAAAAAGTTCATAATGAAATTCAATGAAATTTTGAGGGAATATTTGGCAAATTAGATTTTGGGTAGATCCAGGAATATACTTTCGATTGAGAAGTATTTTTCATTTCTTCATACAGTTATGTATTCGCTCATGTCTATCCACACAATATCTTCAAAGCTTCCCAATGGATTTCAATGAAATTTTGTGGAAGTATGGACCATGAGCTAAGGAATAAACGATTGAATTTTAGAACGGATCCAGCGATTTCTTTCCGATAGAGTTGTTGCATGGCAGAGGTATGCGCTCTGTGAGTACTTTCAGTTGAATTTTTATTTCAAATTTCACGACGTCTCATTTCTCTGAAGCAAAAAAAAAGAAATGCAAGTATACCTCACTTTTCGAAAGTTCGCTTTACGCTACTTTCTCGCTTTTACAAAAATATCGAAAAGCGAAAAAGCGTTCAGTATTTGCTTCACAGCAAGCCGTTATAGAGGTAACGAGCATTTTCTTCATCTCTCTCTCTCCTATACCCAACTCTCCTACCCCCCCCCCCAACTTCCAACAACTCAGCCAAACATGCCAATCATTTTTTTAAAATCTGGGGACGCTCAATATTTCCTCGTATTAAAGGCAATTGCTTTTCCGCATAACTCCACTGCAGTTCACGAAAGTCTCTCATAGAAATGTTCTAAATTCGGATGACAAATGAAACTTATGTTGCAATTCTCAGTTTTTGCACGAAAACATTTCATACTTGGAAAACTTGATGCTCACATCCGTTTTAACTCACGTGGAAAATGGGAGCAACTTTTCATCAAAATTCTATAATTGTATGTTCTAAGTATCCAGTGTTCCAGATCCTTTTTACAACTGGAAAAAGGTAAAAATTTGTTGTCAACATATATTTATTAACTATGTACTGAATAGCAAATTTCCAATATGCTTAAAACGTAAAGTATACAATCAATCCATGATGCCAGTTATGACGTACGGGTTCGAAACATGGAAGCTTACAAAACCACTTGAAAACCAAATCAGATCCACACAGAGGGAAATGAAAAGAGCAATATTAGGAATAATTCTCAACGATAGAAAAAAGATCAACAGAGAGTCAGACAGGGTACATAGCGAGAAGGGACAACAAGGCTAACCGATTGGTGCCGAGGGGACAGTAAATGCAGTAGAAAAGACCAGCCACAAGATGGAGAGACGAGATTGAAGCATTTGCCGGTGAGACATGGCAGAGATCAGCACAATCATACTCGTTACGAAACGAAAAGGGAAAGGTCTCTGTCGAGCAATGGACTTACAACGACTTATGATGATATATATATGCATTAAATATCCAAAATAAAATACATGTATTTTGACATGACCTAAAAATAAGAATACAAAGCTATTTATTTAAAATGATTGCTGGGGAAGGGGTGTTGGATCAATACTGCTGGGGAGCCATGTTAATATAACAGTTTTGTTTTTAAATTCCCGAAACTATAATATGGTAAACAACATGCGTATTACCAAATATGTAATTTTGTGTAAAACATAAAAATAATTGAAAAGGTTAGATTAATTAGATCAACAGATATTTGAAAATAATTGACTGAAATGATATAAACATTTTTGGAAAAAAAGATTTTTTATATATTTATCTCAATGTATTTCTGTTGAGCTTAACTGCTTTTATTTTTCATATTCTACTTTAAAGTTGTTAATCGTGTAAATAAATGTTTACAACTCATCGATTTCATCTCAAGTTTGATTAAAAAAGTGATTGGACTCGTTTAAGTAGAAGAGTTAATAGTTTTTTCATCGTGGTATAGAGATATTCTTATTGGCAAAATTTCTGTGTTTAAGTTGAAGAGTCCATTATTACGGAGAGAGAAAAACAAAAAAGGTTACACAGTTAATTATACATATAGATAGACTTTTTTAAAAACTTTCTTAACCTTTGGCCCTGATCCACAACCGACATCATTGCATTTTATCAGAATATCTCATCAACAAATCAAAAGATATATACACATCCATGCAACAAAATGGCAGTTCAGCAAAGAAAACAATAGATATTTTCTATCTTTTAATGGACATCTCAAAATATTATATAAAGAATATAGTCGCTTTCAAATCATATTGAGCAATCTGAGTTTTCTTGTGAAAACCGTAGTTAAGCAACATCGAACCTACTGAGTACTTAAATGGGTGACCGCTTAGGAACATCAGGCGCTGTGAAACATCTGTGACCTTGTATCAAAGGCCACAGTAATATTCTTTCTGGTCGATGATAGAAAAAGTGCACACAATTGTCTAGTTTTATTCCTTGGTGTTTATTGCAAGTGCGGTCGTCGACTTCTCTTGTTTCTGGTAGGGCTCTGTTGCAGCCCGTCTTTGTCTCCTATCTTTTTCCTCTCAATGGCAAAGGAATACCACGATATGCAGAGAAATAGTAAGAAGCAAACCCAGTGAAATCTCAATTCGCAACAGATTTCATTGTTGCAACTTTCAGTAGAAGTTTTTGATGCTGGTTAGTTTGAAATATCAAGAAAGGGTTGGACACTGACGTGTACGACTCCAATCAAGCCTGCTCTTGACCAGCATAGAGAGGCCTCGAAAGTCATACAGATTTATCAGCGTATCATCATCATCATCATCATCATCATCATCATCATCATCATCATCATCATCAGTCTTTCAACGTCCGTCGTTGGACATAGACCTTCCCCAGGATTCGCCACACTTCTCTATCGTGGGCGTTGCAGAGCTAGTACTTTCTGAATTTGTCTAGCTCGTCTCTCCATCTAATACTCTGCCGGCCTTGGTTGCGCATGGGATCTCTGGGGATCTATGTCGTGAGTCACAATGTCCATCGGTTGTCTGCCATTATTGCAACATGGCCAGCCCACTGCCATTTGAGATTTTTAATGGATTCTATGATGTCCCTGTCTCCTGTCTTCTTTCGGGTGTACTCTGCTATCTTGTGGTCTCTCCATGTGAGGTTGAGCATAATCCTTTCATGTGCACGTTGCATGGTTCTCAGTTTGCAGATCTGTGTCTTGGTTAGGTTCCATGTTTCAGCTCGATAAGTGACCATTGGAAGGATGCATTGGTTATACACGCTTTTTTAGGATTAATGCGATCTTCTCATTTTCGAAGGTTGAGCTTGCTCTGCCAAAAGCTTACCATCCCAGTGTGATTCTCCAGTTCTGTGTCCTCGATTTTGATTTAGTGTTTTTATCTCCGATGTGGTTGTTGCACATGATCTTCGTCTTGCTGAAGTTTCTCTCTATTCCAAGATTCATCACCAAACCCCAGTCATATCTTAGCCAATCCAGGACTCCAGCAAATCAGGTCCCAGAGCAAATTTTAGTATAACCAACAGTTATCTGTTTCCCCAGCCCCAGGTATTTAGTTACACGACAAACCCCAGATGTTCTACCGAAAAAGGAAAGCCCTCCACTGCTTATCAAATCTTAACTTATTTCGGACTCATCACTAAGAATTGATTACTTATGTCCTAGTGTTTTTGCTCCGAGGTCCTAAATACGATCCAAAATGCAAAATGTATTAAGATCTCAGTATAATATAAATATGTTTGTAAAATCTCTGAGTTTCTATCTTGTTACAGTCATATTTGTTTTCCCTTTTTGAACTGAAAAAATCTGAAATAAACTGAAATGAAACGAAATCGTCTGTAAGATTAGTATAATTAGTATTATTATTCTTGTACATGCTTGGTAGTCGATAACGGATCAAGGATTTCATGGCAGATCGATAGTCTAAAAAGTTGTAAAACCTCTGTTCTACGACTTCTAGATACATGACTGAAATGCGTGAATTGACTTTGTTATTGTAGTATCTTCAATAAGTTCACATTCGTACGTGCACTGCAGTATTGCAATGTTTTATAAACAATTTAGACATTTTGCCATTTTTCTTCTCTCAGATACAACCCAAACTGTCTGGTAACCCTGATTTGAAAAGATCAAGTGATAAAACCTCAGACATATCTGTCAACAAATGTATTTCAAATGAAGATCTAAAGATTGTATTGTTTATAAAACGGTTTTTTGGTGGAACAGTTCAGCTGCAGGCATGTGATGCTTCTATTGTCTCAGCGATCAAGCAGAAGAGAAGAAATTTGATCTTCATAAAAGGATAATGTTTAAGACTGATGAAGCGTCAGTAGTGTTGGACAGAATTAATGGTGTTCCAGCAATATTTCAAGTGAATACGTAACATTGAAGAGTGCAATCATATTTGTATTATGATAAAACATGCCAATAAAGTTTCATTGGACATGAGAAGTTGGCTGTGCCAAAATCAACTTGAAACAATTTAAGGTTTAGATTTGCACTAGCATTCAGTGCACACATACTTTTGTCACGGGAAAAAATTTACAACGGTAATCTTTGCTTTGACGTATACAGTATTTAATTAAAACCCATACGGCACTTGAACGTATGTTCTTTTCAATAAAAAGTTTAATTAAACAGCATATTCATCAGAAATTAAAAACAGTAATGAAATAAAACGCATATCTTCATCAGATTGCTCATCATGAATTCGTCAAGATACGACGTAAAAAATGCATATGACGTACCAAACTGACAAATTGTTATGTACAATCTAATAAAAAAAAAGTGCGCTCAATTTCATTACTGCGGTAATTTCTGATGAATGTGTTGTTCAATTATACTTTTCAATCGAAAAATGTATCGTTTAGAGCCTGTATGACTTTTGAGCCTCGCCATAGGTTTACGTGCGTTAAAGCAAATATAACCCTAAACATTAGAAGAAACTTGATCTCTAAAAGCTCTGAAATTCCATTAGGTTTATATAATTTTAATCAAAAGTAGTTTATACTTATGGAGTGAATAAACTAAGCCCTGGCCTAATTTAGTTGATCTCCAAAGATTGACGGATGGAAAGCAATCAGGAAAAACGGCACACTCAATTGATCGTTTATTGTATATATATATATATATATATATATATATATATATATATATATATATATATATATATATATATATATGTGTGTGTGTGTGTGTGTGTGTGTGTGTGTGTATATGTATATGTATGTATGTAATGTGTCGTGTCTGTCACATTTATAGAATCAGAAACAGCCACCAGAACCCCTCCCTTTCTACCCTATTATTATACCACCTTACTTTATTTTCTCCCCTCTTTCTTTTTACCCTCTCATTAAACTTCCTTCTTCCTCCCCACACTCTTCCCTATCCTCTCATTGAACTACCTTTCTTTTCTCTCCTCTCTTTTCCGACCATCTTACTAAACTACCAAATTTTCTTTCCTATCCTCTCTCTTCTATTCACGTATTGAACTACCTAACTTTCATTTCTCCTATCTGCCTTCATATCCCCTTATTAAACTAACTTTCTTTTCTCCCCCTTTCCTACCAACCGTCTCAGTCAAACTTAGAGTATCAGTAGTAGCCATCAGTGAAGGCTGTGGTTGTAGACTTATGATAATAATCAGCAAAGCGACCTGCCATGGACTTGAGTTATCTAAAAAGATGCAGAGATACTATTCAACTTCTGTGATTCAATCGATGCGTGGTATATCAACATTCCCAAGCCTTTTTACTTCTTACAACTCCGTTGGCAGAGGCATATGTCTGTCTGTCCATCTGTCCACACGATATTTCCAAAAGGTCTCTATGAATTTCAATGACATTTTGTGGAAGGTAGTGCAAAGGGGTGAGGGAGAATCGATCGAATGTTGTGGCCGGTCCAGGAATTTCTGTCCGATTGAGAGATATTTTCCATTCATCAAGACAATAGTACGGAATATAGAAAAGTGAAATCTACACAGTATCCTCCTCTGCATTGTGCTATAAATGAACTGATTTTCATCCAGTTCTTGGTTGGTGTGTGGCGCTGGCAGAGGTATGCATTCTCTGAACGATTTCCAGCGAAGCAAATGCGTTTTTTACGCGATCTGTAATATTAATAAACGATTCAGTTATTCAATTCAACTATTGGGATTCTATTAATGCACTATGAATTATCATTTCTCTTTTAACGTTCTTTTATATTTGTCTTCATATCGACGCAATCACCAACATTAATAAAGAAACGGCAAATACTTGAATGAAGTACTTCACGTCGCATAATAATGACAATCAATCATCTGTCATCGAACATAAAGCAATTCCAATCAAACTGTTCATCTTGAAGCTAATCAATCAATCAAAAATATCTCGAATAAAGATTTTTTTTCTTTCAGATTTTCTTTAAAAATCGATAACTGAATTTCGTTTTCCCATTCTTCTTATTTTTTTTTAATTATTTTTCTTCATCTTAAAATTTTGTTGTTTTCAGATAAGACACTATCTGGTCGGTCTGTAGGTTGGTCAGTCCGAGTTACATTAAACAACAGAAATGGGAAGGAAGATGTGTTGTTCCATTTAAGGAGCGACATCATTAAGAAACCAACTGCTCTAATTTTATAACAGAATATACGAGCTCAGCATTTTTGTGTTTTAAAAGAGTCAAAAATGGACTGAAATAACCATTTACGATTAAAAAGAAAATATACTCTCGGAATATTTCCACATCGCAATATTTCAAAAATATGAAATCAATTGACTCCGAGAAAGACTACTTTATATTCTTCCCTCTCCTGCTACTATTCCCATAATTAGTTGATGTATCTTTGAACTTATGGTTCTTGTTTTAATCACAACTAAACTCAATCAACTATCTTTGATAGTGAGTAAATAGGTGGATCGGAAATTAGTATATATGCTAATCGGATAAGCTCTCGGTGAGACTCGGTTTCATATTGCTTTTGCTTTAGGATAAACGAATCAGCTGCTCTGCCATCTGGAGCTGAAGGAATACAACAGATTGCAGAAGATATAATGGAATTTTTAAACCTACTTCCGATTTCTGCGGCGCCATGTTTGTTTTGTTTTCGGCACTGGTAGTAATAAAGCAATTATTTCATTGTTCTTTGTTTTTTGTTTTTTTGACGAAGTATTATGATAAACTGTCAACCAAAACGGTCACCAAAACTGTCAGCATTGGTTTCTTCAGTTTTCCACTGGGTCTGGTTGACATGTATATGTCGTGCGTACAAGCTGCAACAATGGCGCTAGAGGGCTGAAAAATTGAACATTTTACTCCTTATCATGTCTAGAAAAAAACTTCTTTTGTTTTTTGTTTTTTCAAAATTCTCCTTCAAAATAATTTTTAGTGAATTTGCAATTTACAATATAAGGTAATGCTAAATTAGTCCCTTAGTTTATGTCCGGTGGTGTTCATGCCTTTTTTTTTTTTGATAAATTGAACGTTTTAGTGGTCTAACAAAGGTGAGAGAAGTAACTTAATTGTTCACCCCTTTTTCCAATTTTTTAATTGATCACCCCTGACTCGGCATACTGTCTAAATAACCAATCATTATAAATATTTGACCACTATTTTCCTTCATCTTGATGTTTTGGCTGCTTTTTATCGTAACATAACTCAAACCGCCCATTTATAAGTAATAAAATGATAATTTTCGTTTTGTTCAACTTAATCGAATGAATACCAGCTTTTCTGGCAAATAGAATGATCAACTTATAAATAGATAAAGCATTTAATGAGTGAAAGCAAACACCTTGTCATTCCGAGGCGTCAAACATCGATGAATACTAATTGAAACAAGTTTCTTATCTTGATTTACCACCTTTCATTTTTTCATTTTTTTTCTCCTTCTCCTTCCCTTTTATCTCCATAAACAATCTTTTGCAGAATTTTTGGTTCAGAAATAATCTAGAAAGCACTCGGAGAGAGCATACTTCAGTCAACACTGCACACATATTGAAAACTGAATAGAAATGAGATATCACGAAACTAGCTGCTTCAGGGTCGAACTCCACCCTGAAGCTAACTATTTCAGCCACTGAGGTGAATTTTTAAAAAACAAAAAATGTTTTCCTCACCCATCTATCTAAAATGTAACGTTTTTACCGTGGACGGTTAGGGCTGAGAAGACTAGAGAAAAAGAAGAAGAATTATAGTAAAGATAAAAAAGAAAGAAAGCAAAGATGATAAATTCTGATTAAAAGAATCTGTTTAGCGACCCCAGATAATTCAATCTACCGTCCATAGCTTTCCATCTCACTTTATTTTTCTCTTTCTCTCTTTCCCTCTTTTTTCTTCCTTTCATTGATTGATGGCATAGGAATAGAATCCTTGTCTCTCCTTTCCCTTCTCTCCCCCTCTCTCTATTCATCATTTAAGATTTATGACCTTTCACTTTTTTTGTCTTAACTGGAAGTCTGAATTTGTTGTTTCAACCGGGAGTATAAACTTTTCATTGTTGTTGGGAAAAATAAAGTCAATCCAGAAGGAATTTGACAAAACAAAACAAAAAAACAAGGGAGAAAATTAAAAGTGTATGAATATTGAGTTAATTCCCATAAAATATAAACAAAGACTTTTTAATAAGCGTTCGCTTTTAATCTATTTTCCTGTAGAATAATTTTTTAAAAAGTCTCAATTGGAAAAAAAATCCAGAATATGCGCCAAAATGCAATCACTTTTCCGTAACCCATGAATCACCCTTCCAGGAAAATTTCATCAATAGTCTTTGAGAACTCTTGGAGATATCGCGTGGACAGACAGGCCGACAAACAGACAGAGACATTAGTGAATACACTTGCTCCTTCCAACTTCGTTGGTAGAAATAAATGAACGCATAAAGAAGCCTCGCTAATCTTGGGCAAGTTTTTCATAGCGTTTCCTTCTGACGACACTCAACTGACGTCTAATCACGCAAAGTGCTTTGTGCGTATTTTAAGAAAACTCGGTTAACCGTTTCGACAAAATGTTTAGTCCTCATCATAGCCGTTGGCAAAACAAGGATGACAAAGTGTCACGATGACACCCTCACATAGAGCAATGATTAGTCACACATATGAATGCATGTACATTGAAATCTCCATTGATTTCAATATCATTAGACTGGTCGTCTGCTTATACAGAGGCGCGAGTGACGATACGGTAAAGGCAGCGGACAATGTAATAGGCGATCTCAAACCCTGACGGAGGTTGGTTACGTTCACATCACCTTGGGGATAATATAAATCTTTCTCTTTTACCCAGGCTATGGGTAAAACAGAAGTACAGACTGGGCTTGGGGCAACCAATCTTGGAAAAGGACAACTCTGAAGTCAAAAAACTTAAAATCAGTTCTCAAGATAATCTAACATTGTCTCCAGCCTCATCAAATTTATTGTTCCCAGAAACCTGTTTTTGGGAGTAACTTTCATCCTGAGTTTTAAATTATCTACTGGACAAATAGAGAGAGAGTGGGGGAGAGAGAGTTCAATTTCAATTTGATTAGAAACAAATTTTGATTGTAAAAAATAGTTGCTTTATATCTTTGTTTTGATTAAGAAAAATTTTGACCTAATCAAAACTACGTATTTATTTATTGTAAAGAAAGTTAAAACTACGTATTTACCTATTTTTGTACAAAAGTTTTATTTTACAAACTTTTATTGTAAAAAAATTGTTGTTTTATATCCTTGTTTTGATTAAATAAACTTTTGATCAAATTAAAAGTACGTATTTATTCAATCTACTTTGATCAAATTTATTTGACTTTCATTCAAAAAATGTCGACAATTTCTCCGATTCAGCATGATATATACGATACAAAAGTTACAGCAATAATCTTCAGTCAGAATAGAAGTAGGAGTGAAGTTTGACTCTGTAACAGTCGGGCTTGTTATTTTGTTGGGATTAATTGACAAGTTTAATGTTCAGATTTTAATGAGTAAATGGATGCTGATGGAAGTATTTTGATTTTCCCATCCGACACTAGGATTTCAATTCGCTAAAAGAAATTTGAAGCCGACATAAAAGGATTTTTTTTTTATTTGTTTCTGACATTCGAAATTTTCTAGATAATGGTCAATAATAGAAACAACTAGAAAGCATTCAGACAATGCATACCCTTGCCAACGCCGTTATCACTAACAACTGAATAAAAGCTGGTTCATGTATAGCTGCGATGTCGGGGGAGTAACAGTGAAAAGTTAGATTCGCCTTAAAAATGAAACTCCCCCACTTAGTCCCTGGCCAACCCTTCCATAAAATTAAATTGAATTCTTATTGAGAACTTTTGGAAATATTGTGCAGAGCTATAGGGGAGGTGACCATCAAAAAATCGTGGATCCTTCCCAAAATTCGACCAATTCTCCCTTAAACCATGATCCAGCCTTCCACAAACTGTCAATGGAATCCAATGGGAACTTTCGAAGGACAAGCTTACAGAGTGATCGACAGACAGACACGGTTAAATACATTTACTCCTGCCAAGGAAGAAGTAAATGATATATTTCAACTGATACTTACTGATTGTCACACACCTGTCCATGTCGAAGACTGGAGTTCACTTATTTTTCCACCGTAAAAACAAAAACAATCCTCACTTAATTTGCTGAAGGGGGTAAACTTTTCACTCTCCTTCTATCCTGTCACGTTAAACTAAAACGACGCATACACAATACTTGAAATTACAACCAAACAATTGGTTGGTGGTTCTTTTACCGACCTAGCCAAACTGACGAACCTTATATATTAACGAATTTATTAATCATAAGTATATACAATACAAAAGTTGTAGTAATCATCTATAATAGAAGTAGCGTTTGACACTGTAGCAGCCTGGCCTGTTACTTGATAACACTTACCTAGCATAGAGCGATGGTCAGTAATGCAATGAATGCAACCAAATCCCCTTTCAATCAATAGCAAAGGGGTTTCAGTCCTTATTTTGAGACTTCCTGGTCCTGAAACGCTTCACTAATGAATTCTAGCAGTTGACCTGTTTTTGACAATTCTCTTCCAGTGGAAGAACAGCTGCCAATTATTTCCGATGTTTTGAATAAAAAATCGGTTTCCACCCTCTTTCCTTTCCTCCTTTCCCAATGGAACAAGTTCATTGATCGATATGATCGATTATTTCTATTTGGAAATGTGGGAACAACCCATTATATGACTGATTTTGACTGGGGGGAGATTGATCATAGAAAATATGTCATCCGTCGTTGAAGAAGAAGAAGAAGAAGAAGAAGAAGAAGAAGAAGAAGAAGAAGAAGAAGAAGAAGAAGAAGAAGAAGAAGAAGAAGAAGAAGAGGAGGAGGAGGAGGAGGAGGAGGAGGAGGGTTAGAAGAAGAAGAGTAAAATAAAAGGAAGAGGCGAGTTGGGTGAAAGAAGAAAAGGGAGAGGGACAAAAGTGTAGAAAGAATAGGGAAAGAAAAGGGGAAATAAGAAGGGGAAAAGGGTGAAAAAGAAGAGGATAAAAATGAGAAAGAAGAAAAGGTGAGGTAAGCGAAGTGGAAGAAGAGAAAGGAGTCAAGGGGAAGAAAAAAGAGAACTAAAGAGAGAAAAAGGAATGGAAGAAAAGTAGAAATAAGATGGAAAGAAGAAGGGGAAAACCCAAGAGGAAGCTGCGTCCCATTTAGAATTCAACCCAAACTTAAGATAAATATTAGCCATTGATGAACAAATAAACTGAACGTCTATTGATTTCTAGTCGTCTCAATCGAAAATGTTTGCAGCCAGAAGGAAAAAAAGAGAAAAGACTCCTATGGACAATTTCGTATCAAATTCTGGCCGCGTTTCAAGTAAGCAAAAACTTACAGGACTGTTTTAACTAAGACAGAAATGAAAAGAAACGTCTATCAAAATAAAAACAAAATGGCTGAAAATATATATATAATCTACACAGAAGAATAGAAAGAGAAAAATGGAATCCAGAAATAGATAGTTCAAATGAAGTCAGTTTTGAAATATATAAAAAAATATATTTTGTGAAGAGTTTCTCGATTGCTCATGCAGATTTTCAACAGAGCCGATAAAGATAGAAAATTTGGACTCTAGACAAGCCTGGAAGTCAGACCATAGATGAGCTAGCTCTTTTCTTGTGGGAAGATCTAGCAAGGGTAGTGTTGTCTAATATTTTTCAAGTTTACATCTAAAATTAAATCAAAAAAATCTTAAAATACCGAGGAACATCTACATTCGCTTGATTAATCTAACGTTTATTTTATCAGAATATTACTTAAATTATTAAAATATAAATTATTTTATTACTATAAACTAGATTAAAATAATAATATTTTTCTTTTATTAAAACTCATCTAAATAGCAATTTTAACATCTAATCGCAACCAAAAACATCTGAATTGACAACACGGAGCTAGAGACATAACTTGCTTGGATGGAAGACATGTAAATCGGCACCACCAACCAAGGGATGTGATGCACATTTCGTATGTCGGTTGGTGTCGGTAATCGATGTTAGAGATACTAGTGCATCTAAAAAAAAAGTAATTTCTATATAAAATCAAATGAAAAAACATTGAGTTGTAGGATTCTTATCACGGATAGCAAATATGACCAAAATGCCTCCAAATAAGAAACAGTTTACGTACCATTACTTCTGCCAACGAAGTTGGAGAATGTATATGTATTCACTGATATTTGTCAGTCTGTCTGTCCTAATTTGCAGTGGATCCAGGAATTATGGAAAATCGAATAGTGCACATTTACCCCCCCTTCATCATACCTATATACGAACTGATCTTTGACCAGTTTCTAGTTAAGGTATGTTGTTGGCAGTGGCATTAGTAAAATGCTAAATTGGACTCTCACTTTATATCCGTCAATGTTACTCAAACCGAATCTACCTTTTTGTTTGACCGTAGACATCGAGAAATCGATATTTTGACATTTTGTTTTTAAATAAACATTAGTTGCTTCCTGACGTTCATAAAAACATTTTTTAACATTGGCGTGTTAAGCAGCCTAGGCAGACAAAAATATAATCGGAAACAAACTTACTGAATTAACCAACTCAGCCAAGGCGTTCAAACTTAAAACATTGATCAGAACACGAAAGCTTTCAATTCTTGTCTTATTGACAGGATTTGAGTTTTGATAAATCTACTGAAGATTTCTCATTCACTTATAATTTGCTTTGGGTGCAAGTAGCTTAACGGTTAAGAGCAGCGAAAATGGAATCAGCGAACTTGGTTCAAACATCAGCCGAGACCGTTTGTATCCGCTCCACACTAATGCACTGATTCATCTGCCTCGGTTGGCAATCAGTCTAGGATACAGACAACTCAGCATTCAGTCAGGAAGAGTCCAACCTCTAGTCCAGCGTCGTAAGAGGCTGGCAACGGACAGAGTAGGGAACGTGTTCCCAAAATGCGCAGTTATCGGGCCTCATCATCGGTCTTTTAACGTCCTTCGCTGGACATACACCTTCCCCAGGATTCGCTACACTTTTCTATCATGAGCCAGTATTTTCTAAATTTGTCTAGTTCATCTCTCTATCTTGTATTTTGTCGGATTCGGATTCGCATGTGATCTCTGGGGATTCATGTTCTGAGTCGTGCTGTCGATCGGTTGTCCGTCATTCTTGCAATGTGACACTAGGGGGCCAGGAGTCCCCCGTGTCCTGAAAATTACGAAAATTACTATGGCTGTTACTAAAAATTACTATGGTTATTACCAGTAATTACTATTGTTATTACAAAAGGAGTTATCTGTGTTAAAGGGGATAATGTGTTTTTCGAGATGTCATAGGAAGTTGGGTCACCTGTGCTTTTTCAATCTGGTGTCATCTGTCAAGTCCTGGGTTGCAAAAACAAATGCTTTTGGAAAAAGGTTTTGTTCCCGATTCGATGACCATGTCATAGGAAGTTGAGTTATCTGTACTTTTTCAATCTAGTGTCATCTGCCAAATCCTGGGTTTGAAAACAAAGCCAGATATAAGGGTCAGTGTTTGGGGTCTAGAGAGAGAGAGTAAAAGCTTATGAAAGAAAAGTTATTTGCAGAGTCCTTGGGAGAGGGGGAGACTAATTTATGATATTGAACAGACCTGCGTCGCGAGATGAATGAGGGACAATGTTTTGGGTTTTTCCGGAAAGGTCGAGATGGCAGGAGAGGGGGAGATAAGGGAAGTCGGTTACAAGAGATACAGTGTCGATACCAAGGGCTTAAATAAGGGAGATTTTCGTAACAAGCAAGTCAGAGTGAAATTTGGGTTTGGAGAATAGAGTCGTTGCCAGCTCTCTCTCGTGTCAGCCGTCTGCCCTTAGTAACCGTCAACCGCTGCTACCATTCAGTAGACTATCGTTCGTGATATGAGAGACCAGTCGTCATTTTGACTTAGATAATTATCGGCCTCCTCTCTTTTCAACTGCGAATAGGCATTTCCCGTCTCCAGAGATATTGATAATCAATATTCTATATAAAACATATAAACGAAATTCCGTTTTGTTGCCTTCTTTTACTAATCCAGAACCACGGCTGGGTTTAGTATAGTTTGTGGGACCACCCCAACAGAAAACCCGACAGCAATATGGCCTGCCCATTGTCATTTAAGTTTTCTAATAGATTTTAATACGTCTCTGACTCCCGTTTTCTTCCTTATATACTGTGCTGTCTTTTGATCTCTCGATATGAGGTTAGGCATGATTCTCTCATGTGCGCATTGCATGCTTCTCAGCTTGCGAGTCTGTCACTTGTTTGGGTCCATGTTTCAGCTCCATGTGACTATTGGGAGGATGCATTGGTTGTATACTCTTCTTTTTAGGATTATTGGGATCAACTTGTTTTTGAAGGTTGAGCTTGTTCTGCGAGAGGCTTGCCATCCTAAGCTGATTCTTCATTTGATCTCTTCCTACTTTGTGAGTTTCATAGATATCCGTTGTCCTAGATAGATGTAGTGGTCTACTTTCCCCAGTTGCACATCTTCGATTTTGACAATATTCTCAGTGTGATCGTTGCACATGATTTTCGTTTTTCTGAAGTTCATGTGTAGGCCAACTTTTTTGCTTTCTTCATTTAGTTCATCTAGCATTAGTTGGAGGTCGTGTAGGTTCTCTGCGAAAAGGTCGATGTCGTCTGCAAATCTAAGGATCCTCAGATATTCGCCGTCTATTTTGATTCCTCTGTTCTCCCGATCCATGTTTCGGGATATCATCTCGAGGCAGGCTGTGAAGAGTTTGGATGAGCTGGTATCACCTTGTCTCACTTTTTCGGAGCTGGAAGGGTTCAGAGTCCTTATGTAGCCTGAGAAAGGAGTTGCTGTGATTGTATATATGTTGTCGACATGTTTCGACGGGTCTAGCAGACCGGAAATGGATTTTAACAAATCACTCAAGTGAAAAAATAGAGGAGAATAAAGTGGACGGAATAATGTGACTCCATTGTTCACCTCTTCACGACACCCCGAGTACCAGGAAGATTGAAAAACATTTCATAAAGCGAAATCCTTCAAACTGGATCTTAGGAAATCCTTTGACATCAACACAATTCGCAGTCGAATACAATCGAACGCTACATATTTTGAAAGTTACTCACAAAATTCACAAGGAAGTTCGGTATTATTTGCAGTGAACAATGCATTCTAATTAGGTACTAAAGCATCTACGGAAGACATAATGGAAAATAATTATCTTCTATTATTTATTTCTATTATTTGATGAAGTATTGTAAACCACTATCATTACTTTTTGACTACAATTTACTTTCCTCTTGGTTTTTAGCCGTTTCCTTAATTTATTCATTTTATTTTATGTAATCTTTTGTGGTTTTCATCAATATTAAAGCCAGGACGTCGATTTAGGACAGTAAAGGAACTGCGTGGATTGGAATACAGAATGAGCACTCGGTGAGACTCGAACCCACGTCCCTTTTGTCGCAGCTGGTGCATTTGACACGGTTTCCCTGTGGCAAAAGAGAGGGAAGTTCAAATCTCACTTATTCCTCATTGCAGATCCACACTGTTTCCTAACTGCCGTAGATCGACGGCCTGAATCGTTGTGACAAAAACAACTAAAAAAAATTAAGATAATTACATGAGTAATATTGATTTACTGGTGGACGTTAGCTGTGAACTAACCGAGCGTCAAATTGAATAAAGAAATCTCATTTGTACTCTGTATGGCCATCCGAATCCTCTCTTCATTCTAATATTGATTGGTAAAAAGTTTGGCATTCGAAGATCTTGAAGCCATGCACCTTTTACTTTTAATCGTCATTTAATCCGGGTAGCAATGATTGCATCAGAATTGATGGAGAATTCAAAAGTTTCCCCGATTTGAGCAGAAGTTGAAGTTAGAGCATAGTCCAAGAAATGTGTGAGATGCGGTTGGAGTTGCAGAAATTCGTTTTGTCAAAGGAGTTTATGCATCGATTGATATTATGAACAGTGAAACTTTTTCTGCCAGTTTCTCTGTCCGTAGCACTCGACTTTTCTATATAGAGGTAGCAATATTACTTATGAAGAATCGAATGAATAGACTCTTCTACTTGAAGTTCAGTGATTATTTGGCAAAATCTTTCATGGAATTGCTAATATGTGAACATTTACACTCTCAACGACTTTTTCAGGGAAACTTTCTCTTCGATGAGCTGCCTTACAGGAGTAAACGGCTACAACAGCCCAGCGATTTATCCACAGCTGAAGAGAAAAATGAATCGATGCCTTTCCCAGTGCGAAGAGAATGCAAACAGACTCAGCCGAAATCCGAACTCGGTCCACGCATACCTTTTTTCGTACTGGTAGCCATTATGCCACTCTGCACCTCCGTTGTAAAGATTAGAAGGATTGAACTACCACACAGCAACATTACTGAGAGAGTGTTGGAGTACTGAGGAGACTTGCCGGCACTTGATCTCCAATGAAGATCACCAGCTTCTACTGGTTCGAAAAACACGAACGAAACAACAACTAATAAGGACTGCCCAATACACACAGAACTGCACATTTTAAACCAATGAAAGAAAGTCTTGCCAGGATCTGAACGGAGAAAGAAGACAGAACATAAATCTGGATGCCACAGAGACAGAGAACTACTGGAACAGCATATGGGGACACCGAAAAAGACACAACGAAGTCCTGCAATGGTTAGAGAACATTAAAAGAGAACTCAAAGACATAGACAATTGAGAACCAATAATATTGAATGAAACCACTTTGAAACACGCTCACAGAAAAATAGCCAGTTGGAGAGTACCAGGACCTAATAGGAAACACAGATAATAGTTTGAGAAATTCTCCACACTACACAACAGACTCACTCACCTACTCCAAAGTTGTCAAAATAAAGGCGACGTACCTGAATGGATGACCAGAGGCAGAACCACCCTCATCTAAAAGGACCATGAAAAAGGGGTACCTGGTAAGCAATTATATACAAATCATATGCTTACCACTTCTGACCGGACAAATAGCGGAGAGAATGTATATATCCATGGAAAGAAGAGGACATTCACCAGAAAGATAGTAAGGATGCAAGAGAGGAACCAAGGGAGCGAATTACCTGCTCTACATCGACCAGATGATCTTGAAAGGAGTAAGAAAAAGGAAGAACATTGCAATGGGATGGATAGACTATAAAAAAAAACATACGACATGATTCCACACAGATGGATACTCGGATGCTTCAGAATGTTCAAGATCAGTGAACCAGTGGGGAGATTCATTGCCAACTCGATGAAAATATGGAAAGTAGACTTTACAACCACAGGAGAAAATTTAACAGAGGTAAGTATAAAAAGGGGACTCCCCAAGGGAGACTCGCTGTCTCCATTACTATTTTTACCATGATACCACTCACGAGAATCCTGAAAAACAGCAAAAGATACCAATTCTCCAAGACAAAGGGAAAAGTTAACCACCTAATGTACATGGACGACATAAAATTATTTGCAAAGAACAGGAGAGAACAAAATGAAAGAATACAGTGATGACATTGGGTTGGATTTTGGAATAGAAAATGTGCAATAATGATAATGCACAAAGGAAGGTTTGCAGCAGCAGAAGGAGTCGAACTCCTGGGCAGCAGAAAAACAAGAGCAATGACCACACAAAACCGATACAAATACCTGGAAGTTCTCGAATATGACACGATAAAATGGGGAGAAATAAAGGAAAAAATAAAAAGAGAATATCTCCGGAGGATTAGGAAAATATTGGAGACTAAACTAAACAGTAGGAGTCTTCTAAAAGGAATGAACACATGGGCCATATTGGTAGTAAGATATGCAGGACTTTTCCTTGAGTAAACAAAGGAAGAACTCCAGTCAAAAGACCAGCGAACAAGGAAGCTTACGACAATGCACAAAGCCCTACACCCCAGAGATGATACGGATAGACTGTACGTGAAAAGAAAAGAAGGTGACAGTGGGCTCATCAGCATAGAAGCAGGTCCAGAAAAGTATGTGCAAGCAAACAGTGGATACATCATGAAGAGTGCCCGAAGCAGCGCAACGAACAACAAAAAAAGCAGATAACAATGGAGCAGCACAGCAAACAAGGAAAGAAAAATGGGAATAGAAGAAACTATATGGAGACTTTAAAAGACCGATACAGGACATGGCAGACGAGAGATCATGAACATGGTCACGAAAAGGAAACCTGAAAAGAGAACCAGAATCATTCATCATGGCAGCCCAAAACAAATGCATCAGAACAAACTATATCAAAACAAAAACTGACGGAACCCAGACAAACAGATATGGGGAAAAGAGATGAGACTGTAAACCACATAACTACTGAATGCAGTCAACTAGCCCAGAAGCAGTATAAACACAGACACGATACAGTAGCAACAGTGATACACTGGGATCTGAGTAAACGAATGGGATTAAACCATGCAGAAACGTGGTACCAACACAAACTGGAGACTGCCCTGGAGAATGGAAACCCCAAATTACTTTGGGACTTTGACATCCAAACGGACCACCCCATCTAAGCGAGAAGGCTGGGCCGAGTAATCGTGGACAAGAAGAGAAAAACCTGCCAAATAATAGACGTGGTCATACCTGCAGACCATAGAGTAAAAAGAAAAGAGAGTGAACAACTGGTGAAATACAAGGACATGGCAAGAGAACTGAAGAAGGTGTGGAACATGACAGTCAGGGTTGTACCAGTAATAATATGTGCACTTGGAAACGCGCCAAAGACACTGAGGGCGAGATTGGAGGATTAGAAGGACTGGGACCATACAAACCACAGCACTGCTAAGAACTGTAATAATACTGAGGAAAGTGCTAGAAATATGAGATCTACGACCCCAGCTGTAAGCAGTGCCCTAACAGAGAATGGAAAAAACACAAATGGTGGTGGAGGTACGAACCACAGCACTGCTGTGATAGGTGAGGGAGAGAAGATATGAGAGGAGGGCTGAAGACACAAGGAGACTTGCTGTTACTCAGCCTTCAGCGATAACCACCGGGCAATTGTTGTCGACTAAGAGAGTGTGGAGAGGAGGGCTGGAGACGGATAGAGACGCTGTCACTCAATCTCCAGCGGTAACCACCAGGTAACTGGTGTGAAATTGATGATGATAATAATAATAATAATAATAATAATAATAATAATAATAATAATAATAATAATAATAATAATAATCTATATCATGATAAGCAATGTTTCTGTCTGTCTGTCACTTTGGAAAAAATGAAAAAAATTACGTTGAAAGGGGTTGGAATAAAGGCGAAGTTCTGAGAATGGCATTGCAGCCTGAAGACCATGAAGAGGGCTGGAAGAGGGATATATTGGCATGGTAGGGGTATGCAAAGGGGTAAATGATGAAGCATAAAAATATTTTGCTAAAGGAGATCGACTGAACTCGGCTGTCGTAAAAAGAAGAAAGGCGAGGAAGTAAAATGAAGTGGAATTGAACTAGCTTCGAGTATCTATGAGCAGAAGATTTCGTTAAAAGCCAGCAATGGGCGCTTCAGACAACTTCCATGAGTTTTATCACAGGTACGGCAGTGCTTGAGATTTCCAATCCTACTTATACCGTTAGCGCATTTCGGTTATTTCGCGAGTACAAAAGAGATTAACTTATAAAAATGATAATACAAATATTACTACTTTTCAGGGACTCTGCCACAGAAAAAAAAGGAAGACTTAATCCAGTCTTTCCAATGTCGAAATTTGAGATCTTAAAATCAAAATTCGTTTTCTTTCATAAGAACATAATTGCACTTAATGTACACTCAGAAACCTTTCCAAAATTCTCAAAACTCTTGGCCAACACGAGCTCTCATTGGAATATCGGGGAGACGACGCTAAAGAAGTAACCTCAAAAGATTTATTCGTAAAAAAAAATTGCTAATACCTGATCACCGCTACCCACAACAGACCGGTTTAAACACTGTTGTTGGGTTTCGGTTATTCGTATGTTGTAACATTTATATGTATGTAGCTATCAGTCCTTATAGTTCATAGTAGAAACCCAATGAGTAAGGAAGTTTTGTTTTTTTTTTAAATCACCCCACTAAAAAATAGATTGGGGGGGCAATATGTAATAAAAGTCCATGCTAAATTGGTCACTTGTTTGGGTTTTTTTTTGTTTAAATTCAGCCCAACAAAAGGCGAATGCTGTAACTTATTAACTGATCATCCCCTTTCCCAACTTTTTAATTGATTATCTCAATACAGCATATATAGATGGTAGTGATTCATAATTTTCCTGGAATGTTAGTTATACAGAGATCTTATCGGACTAATGTCACAACTTTTTATTGATTTGTTTTTGGGTTGTTTTTTTTTCTGAGTTTCGGTCGTTGTACTCAGCGACCTTTATTAAGTGTATGTCTTGATCAAGAACGCAGTCGGAATGTCGGCACGAGGACCGCATCAGATCCATAGGGGTAGACTGAATTCATTCCGTCGATTATGTCCGGGCAAGGTATCGTATTTGGCCATCTTGTTATTGCCGTCTTTTTTGTAAGTCCTTTGAGAGAGTTGGAACGATCATTTTCACACAAAGTAAGTAGTACCCTTACACTGGCTACGATCTCAGCCATCCCTGCTTGGGTTCTACATATTGTCAAACCTCAGTACGAAGTATGAGGTTGACTTTGTTTTCCGACCGTAACAGGAACAGTTCTTGCCAAAAGGAGAGGTGTAAACTGATATTTAAAATCTACATTCCCCTACTGTGATTTGGACTCACGACTAAATAATTGCCGAGAGACTGGCTTACTGACTGAGCAAAACTAAGAAGTCTTGGATATTAAGGGATATGTATCACACAGATACGCACCGGCTCATTTCATTCTAATAAATAAATATATTTATGATTTTCTGCTTATTGTATATGCAATACAAAAGTTGCAATAATCATCTTCAGTCGGAATAGAAGTTCAAGTAGAAGTTGACCCGGCAGCAACCAGTCCTGTCACATTTCTACTTCTCAGCTTTTTTGTGAAATGTGAATTAGACTTATAGGCAACGAGCACCCAAAGTGGTGTCACTCGCCCCACCCTGCCTTAATTCACCCTTAGCTGGGGGTGATGGATTCATGCCTTTTCCAAAGGCATTAGTGCAGAGTGAACACAAATGTCCCAACCGGATTTTGAACTCGGCTCGCATACGCCATTCTCCGTGATGTTACCTGCGCAGTCACCCTGCATCTCCGTTATATCACAGAGGTGTTGTTAAAAAAATTGCTGACCTCCTCAGCCGCCATCTTGGTAATGTAAAATGTTATTTTTGGTCAAGATTCGTTAAAACGAAATTAACGACATCGTTGAGAAATATGTTTTCCTATGCCGAATGAACCTTTAGTTTGGGAGATATTCATTTTGAAAATTGAACATCGTGTATCGATAGTTGGACAAAAAGTCAGGGTCCAGTTGTAGGTTATACGTATATTGTAAATCGATCATCAACTCGCTCTCCACACCCCTAAATACGAAGAAAGTCTCCGAGAAACTAAGGTCAAATTCAGTCGAAGCAGTTCATTATGTTTTCATAACGATTTCGTTAATTTCGATTTTACGAATCTTGACCTTATTTCTTTTTTTGAATACAGAAACTAATTGGATTTAAAACGTTGATTAATGGATGAGTCGCTGTAAAAGACAAACGAACCAGACAAGAGAAGTAACAAACATTTAGATAAAGAGGTTTTGTCAATAGCAACTTCATTCAAATTAATGAAGGTCCATTATATTTAGTAAGTGTACCAGCAACTTTATATCAAGAAAATACGATCAGGCGCGGATCCAGGGATGGGGTCCAGGTCAAAGCACAATTGAAGATTTTTTAAATATCTAGATATAGAAATTTTACGAACAATGAAAAAAAAAACAAATAATAATAATTAATCAGAAATTGGCCTTAAAAACAGTGAATTATTCTTTTGTTTTTCATTTAATTTAAAGTAATACTTTTCCACCTTATTCTTTATAAAAAAAAAATATCAATTAGAATTTCTCAGGTTATATTTTACTCTGCTCTTTTGTCAATTCTGGTACTTGAAAGCTAAGACTAAAAAACACCGGACCACATATTGCTTTCTTGTTTTTGATCTTTGAAATTTGTTTTCTTGTTAGTTTTCTTATTTATTTGTAAAAAAAAAAAAAAAGAAGAAAATCTGCTTCCATTTGGAACCCAGTGCTCAAAATTCTAGATTTGGACAGTCCCCCCTTACTCAAACTCCTGGATCCACTTCTGAGAAGATAAGCAGACCAGACAAAAACAACACCAAACGTATAAATAGAATTGCTTGCCAATAGCAAACTTAGTCCAAATTCGTTAGGCTTCATTATATTTAGGAGGTCTACCGACAAAACGAGTAAATACGACAACCTGCTTTCATTATTATTTGATTTTTGCCTTTCTTCAAACAAAAGTCAGTCTCGAATAATCGGAAAGCATGTCTATTCTTTTATGTATCAGTGCATTCTGCAGTAAAATCTATTTAAGTTAAAAATTATTAGATTCTGACGGAGCAACAAAATCAGATTACGTCAAGGCAAGAGAAAGATTTGCTCGTTTTTATTCAATACGCCAGCTTTATAAATTCACTAGACAACCCTGTGACCAGATATGTCACCCTCAGAGAGAAATTGATGCGATCTAATGTGACTAGAAATAAACCAGACTTTTTTACGCATTTATAAATAAATAAACAAATAAGGGAGAATACGCTATGAATAATATTAATAGTTATTCAGTTGTTGATATAAATAGATCACTATGATATATATAGGGGTGAACTTGAACGAAGATCCCACACAATTATTATTAAGTTGCAAATCAGCCGGGTTTTCTTTTTTGCATCATTCAAGTTAGCACATTTTGGGGCATCCTAATATGATACCTCTGGCACCGTTTCGGCTACGTAGAGGGCACAAATAGACAAGCAAAATCAGATTTGAGTATTACGTAGAATCTTCGGGAAAGTAATATGAAGAATGCTTCTTCTGAGAACTGATCTTTCATTGAGCTGCTTTCTGGTGCAGAAATGATGAACAGAGTTGGTCTCACGGGACAATTCGCTAGTGTAGTGAGTTTAAGTCTTGCTGCATGTCCCACACTAGTGGTCTTGTGCCAGACGAAACTAAGATTTAAAATAACTTTAATATCGGACCATTTACCCGGCTTCCAGAAAATTGGAGTCGCCAGAAAACTGGCTATTTCTTGAACTGGCTAGTTTTGATCTGGCAGACTTTGTAGCAAAACACGACTTCGCTGATCTTTGTTTTAATTTTTGCGGCGAATTTGAATAATCTCCAGATGAATTTTAGAATATCAATATTGATTAAGCAGACCCTGTTTTTTGAAGTGGATTTATTCGTATTTGTTATAAACATTTTCATTCCTTTGACTCATTGTTTAATTTCCGTAGCATATTTTATATTTTAATTTTAAGTGAATGAATGGAGACCAAACAGACCCTGCTCTAGAACTGTATTAACTTATATCTGTTTAGCACAATATCATTCTTAACTTTCCATTGTTCATTTTACATTTTAATCATATATTAAGCTTTGGTCCAGAAATCTACAAAAACCAGGAATCCAGGTCACCTCCTATCCAAAGCTTGCTGGGTAAATGGTCAGGGACTAAACTGATTTTTGCTTTCGTCCTTGAGCCAGAACATATTCGCAATCTCTTATAGAATTGGCCAAGGGGGAATATTAGCTCTACTTTATGGTGAGAGTATGTAGAGAAGTGGGACGATCTTTGCCCAAGAGAACATCTCTATTTCCTAAGAAAAATGTTTCAACTCAGACCGATTACTTCTCCAACACCACTGCGTACACAACCACCCTCGCCAAAGCAAAGGAAGTTGTGTGAGCAACAAACTCTAATTAATTATCTGAGAAACTTGAAACGTTGATTTTCTCAAGGGGTTGTTACCAGAGTGACTAATGAGTAATGTTACTTATCTTCCTGATTGTAAAGATGTACATTTGACCTCATTTGCAAATGTGTAAGTGGAACTGTATTGAAGTTACGTCAGAACTCAACTTCACACGAGTGGCTATGGCAAAGAGTATGCAAGTGTAATGTCACACTAGTAAATTACAGTTGCTTTGATAACGATAAATATAAAGCTGTGTCTCCGCCTGTATAATTACACAGTAATTTGAAAGGTTAATGCAGGGTATTGTTAACTAAAATTGTTATGCTCATTTTGAGTAAAAAACGAAATTGACACATCAGAATCAGTAGCAGCAATAGTAATTGTAATTATGTAATCAACGGTCACACACACAGCAGAACAGTTACTTCGTTTTCATGTGTTCTGAATAACCTCATTCTCTCTTTTTGTTTGTTATATCACAGATAGATTGATAGCTCACAAATCATGTTGAGGATTGGGGTTGAACTTGGTGCAATTTACTTTAACGCTTTTCCGTTCGTAGAAAAATATTTTGTAACAATATTACATAGAAATGATAGAACAAAAAGTTGAACATTTTTGAAGACATGCAGCGATTTGAAATTCTCATCAAAAGGCCAATAATATTTTTATCTTGAGTGTGCGTATTTCACAAGTATCAAAATAAATTTGTATCAGTGACTTTTGCTCTATTGCAGGAAAACATTACATAGAAAGATCACAAAATAGCACAGTATATTAGGTGGAAAACAGGCGTCAGAGATATCATAGAAGCCAATTGGAAGTTAAAATGACAATGGTTAAGAAATGTAACTAGGATATCGGTTACATGTCACAAATGATTTTCAACGAGGTGTTTGAAGATATTTGAACACAAATTCATCATTCTATTTTCATTTAGATGAGGTAGACTATTAGAAATGATGAATTTTAAAAAGATATTGCTTCAGACACATTATTCCTCATTGAAGACGACATACAAGGAGTGTTTCATCAATTTTTTACTAAATTTCTCAAGTTTTCGCTGAAAGTAAAAATTGTCTGCAAGTACAACTTCTGACTCTTTCAACCATTCTTTGATTATCATGAAGAACATGAAATATGTTATAAGCTTAAAAATCTGTAAAAAGTCTCTCTCTCTTTCTCTTTATATATGTATATATATATATATATATATATATATATATATATATATATATATATATATATATGTGTATGTGTGTGTGTGTGTGTGTGTGTGTGTGTGTGTGTGCGTGTGGATGTTTATGTGGTGTGTATGAGTATGTGTGGTTCACCTGGTCCTACTCTAATTTTAGTCCAAGAAATCCGTCCATAGATTAAATTTCTCAGAGCAGAATCTTGGACTTGTATTTTATTTGTAAACACCCACACGCATACACACAAATAAACATATACACTCAAACAAACACACACACACACATACGCACACACACACACACACACACACACACACACACACACACACATATATATATATATATATATATATATATAATGAATATTTGGGCAGTAGTATTTCTTTTAAACATGTTTAATTGAATTTGACTGACATGATCTTCACTTGAATGTTTTAATCAATTTCACCTGCCGGCGAATGAGTTACCGCAAAATTTCGCCGACGGGAGAAATTGATTGAGAGCTTCAACAGGAAAACCTTGTCAGTCAAATTCAATAAAACATTCTTTATATCTCTCACTCTCTCTCCATCTCCCTCCTCCCTCCCCCTCTCTCTCTCTATATATATATATATGTAAAGAGAAAGAGGAAGACGGAAAGAGACAGAGATAGACAGATAGTTATAATGTGTATTTAGGCAACAACCTTTCATTGATATAAGTTTAATTAAACACGAAAATATCTTTTTTTCAATTTTAGGTAACTTTTCTTGTTTACACACGAGAACACATGTACGCTGGTGATAATGAATGGATAGATCATCCAAATGTATGTGATCGAGTTTAACGTTATTCGAAAATTCGGAAAACGAACATCTGCAGATTTTCTTGTTCAAGATAATGGTTAGAAGCATGGCCTAAAGCACTCGAACACACACATTTGGACGACATATAAGTTCACTGGATCCCGACATACGTTCTCTTGTACGTGAATTAAAAAAAAACTCAACTAAAAAATCAAACACACAATGCATACAAATTGACTGACTTACTTAATACTTAAAAAAATTCCATCAGTGAGTTACTAGTGTACACTAGGTGAAATAGTAAGTCATTAGGCTACTACGTTCTGAGTTGGAGTTCAAATGACGAGAGTTCCATTCAATTTCATTCATCGATAAATGAATAAACAAACAAATAAATAAAAACACATCTGTATTTATATATATATATATATATATATATGTATATATATGTTCAATTCCTGCAGCAGATCCATTTTCTCTATTTTTTATTCTATCTACGTTGTCTAGGCCAAGTGATACATTACCATGTAATAACGGGAGAAAATTTCAAATAAGTTTTTATACAATAAAACGTAATTTATAATCATATGTATGTATATAATTATAAACTATATCATATATATATATATATATATATATATATATATATATATATATATATATATATATATATATATATATAGGTAGAAATGCGCATGCTCATAAATCACTGAACATAAATTAATGGAGTCATGTGATCTGAACTGGTCGCCCGGTGATCTTTTGATAAACATAATTTCAACCATTTATGGAAGAAGTTTTATCTTCGCTCTCATTTTGTGAGCCACCTGCATTGTCTTTCATCGACATCTTTGGGGAAAACAATCTGAAACCAGCAATGAGTAGCAAGCTAGTCTCGCAGACCATTATTAGTGAATTCCATCCACATCATTTTTTCGTTTACTACTTTTAGAAAATTTTCAGCTTTAGATATTTATGATCAACCGAATCCAAAACAACTTAAATAAGGACTGAATGTTGACATTGATGCATAACATTTCTCTGAACCTTTCTACTTCTGCATTTAGCTATTATTCAAAACAAATCAAAATTGAAAAAAAATATTCATAAAATCATATTCAATTTAGCGTAAATACCTTTATAGATCAATAGTCAAATTCTATTTAACATAATGAATACTCACTTTCTTAGTCGAAAAAATACATATATCAAAATATTTTCTAAGATATATCAAATCTTGGGACTCCGAGCAGCAACACAGTTCGCGCTGCTTTACGTACGACCCTAATTCGATTACATTACTTGGCGACTGTTTTTTTTTTGGGGGGGGGGGGTCTGGGAGCCATTATTTATTGTCGAAGAACTTGAGAAGATTCCTTTTCTTCTTTTTAAAAAAAAATACAAAACAAGAGGCGATTCTGTCCAGTAAAAAGAATCCTAATTCATTTTCTGAGATTTTTTTACCGGATGCGTTGATTTCTTTAAATGAAGAATATTCTACGCTGATCTAAACATTTCAATTGTAAATTGAAAGTATAAAAGTAAAGCGAATACCAGATGCAGATCCTGGAGGGTGGGTTCAGGGGTCTGGACCACCTTCTGCTTGGCTTAAGCACATCTAAAAAATGCTTTCAATACTCAAATAAAGAAATTTTATAAATAAAAAACCCATATAATCCCAGATAATCATAAACTAACCTGAAGAACAAAAAGTTATTTTGTTTACCCTCTAGTATAAGAAAGAGATCTTCTGTCATATTCTTTGTAATTCTTTATTCATTGTTTCTTTAGTAAATTTCTTGGATTCATTTTTGAAAACTTTTCTTGTCAATTCTGAGGCTTAAAAGCAACGACTCGAATGGAAATTGAAAATGGTGGATCACGTATTGTCAAAATACAACAGAGTGGACTTTATTATCAGGATCAATCAGAACTGGAATTCGAGATGGGTGAATTTCGAAATGAATAACAGAGAGTGGAAAATGAAGGGTGATTCCGTGACGTCATATCGTGACAACTCGCGTTTCCGAGTTCTCGGTATTCTTTTTTTCTTGTGAACATTGAATTTCTGTTATGAAAATTCTATATTTATTGATAACAAGTATACATATTTTATTTACTTTTCATTCCGATAAAAATTACCTTGCTACTAAGGATGTCATTAAAACAGATAAACTAATAACAGAACCATCAAACAAAATTAACATTTACAGGAACAATTGGAAAAGGAGTTGAAATGAGTACTTTTGGAATAATATTGTATGGATAAATTATTTCTGTTGTGTTAACTTTTTAGATTTTCATGAAACCAGGGAGTTTGACCTTAGCGCAGCCAAGCTCGTTACTTTCTTGTTTTTAATGTTTGAACTTTTTCTTTTTCATGCATTTCTTTGTAAAAATATTTTTTCTCATTTGGACCCCAACCCTGCTTATCTTTTTTCCATTTGCACTCCCACGCAAAATCCTGAATCCACCCCCGAATTTAGAAAACGAGAAGAAAAAATTAATTTGCGTCAAACCAACAGAAAATGTATTCTCTACTCTTCCGGGGATGAGGGGTTCAAAAAAGGAAAAAGGATATAATTGGAATGTATCCTGTTACCAGCGAAGAATAATATCATCTTTTTATACTTAGTTTGGGTTGCATAAAATAATCGTACAAAACCATTATACTCTATTGACTATAAGGTTCTAACTTTCAACCCTCCCCCCTTATCGTTGGTGAGAAAGCCTGATCTAGAAGAGGGGCGTTTGCTCCCCTCCCAAACGGATGTCCATCCCTCCACTGTTGTTGTAAAGCTAGAAAGCATTCAGAGACCGCATGCCTCTGCGAACACCATTGCCACAAAAGACTAAATGAAAATGTTCATATATAGCTACGGTCTCAGGGAGGTAACTGTAGAAAAAATCCTAGATCTGTTCACAAATTTAATCTATCTTTCTAAGTCCATGACCCTCCTTACCACGAAATGTCATTGAAATCCATTTAGAGATATTGTGTGGGCAGACTGACTGACAGACAGCCAGGCAGACAGACATGAGTGAATACATATACCTCATCCAACTTCATTGGCAGAGGTAAACTATTACCTGTAATCGTTGAGGGGAAGTGAAACAGTGATTTTTCATGAAAATATGTAGAATCAAGTGAATGGAAAGATATCACAAGCATGATGACGATGATGCTAGGAATTCCCCATTACATTGCGTATTGATGAAGACGACCTATTTTTCCGAAGATATATTGCTTTTTTTCTTCCAAGCTGTTGGACTATTTTCTCCACGGTCGATTTGATAACTGAAATGGCGTACAAGAATCAATCGATATTTACTGTGTTACTCATTTGATTTTTTTTTTTTCGAGGTATCAAATGAATGACGTTACTTTTGTTTTGCTTTCATCTTATTTTGAAGCCTGAAGACATTACTTCGCAAGTATCACCATTCTCGTGATGACTGTCACGAGTACGAGAGCCAAGATATTTTTAATTTTAGAGGTAGATTTCAGGGGCTTAGGGCGTTCGGTAGGGGGTGCAAACAGAGCAATCTGACCCGCCCCTAGATCTTACTTTCTCACCTAATATGGGGGGTTTCGAAGTTGGAAACTTATAGTCAATAAAGGATAATAGTGCACAAGAGTCGTTCTATGTAACCCCAACTTAATATTCCCAAATGAAAAGATTATATTATTATTAACCTGTAATAGGGTTACCACAAAGAAATACTCCGAATATATACCCCTCCCCCAACCGTAAGAGAAATCCTTTTAGTTTCCCCGTTGGAAAAGTGGCAGCCTTAGCTTGGGGATTTTTTTTTTAAATTACATACCATTTTCAAATTTAGTTTTTTATCCCTCAAGGATGCTTCGTTTTTTTCATATTTACATGATCCAGGTCGAATTCAAAATTAATGGTCTAGTGATGTGCGCAGTGGTGTAAGAGAAATTAGCGAATGCAGGGCTATCTGCTCTCAGAGGGAAGGGGGTCGAAGCCTTTGAATATCAGAGATGCTTTGAGGTCATATAAGATGAATACTTCGACAAATACTGGCCAATTTTTCTTATCAGTGAATTGTTGAAATAGAGATTTTTTGTAGTATGTATTGAGATAGTGAAGGAACGCTGTTTCCTATTCCCGCCAAAAGGTAAAGGAACACCGTCCACAAAAATTGGGAAACGTTTCGTTACACTTTTTTTAGTATATTTACTGTGTACGTTATTAGCAAAGTAACTATCGCACATTTTATTGAACTGAATTGAATTTTTTCAGAGTTTATACAGTTGTGTCATACTAAACATCCTTCTATAATTCACCTAGCGTCTGTCCGTCTGTCTGTATTTGACAGCGTAACTCAGGAGGCACAGAACATATCTTCATGAACTAATCAGATCCCAGAGCATATTTTAGCAAAATTCTCAAAAATACTATAAAGCCTGTATTCATGCATGCAGTGATAATGATGATTGATTGATATCTATCTATCTATATATCTATCTATCTATCAATCGATCTATCTATCAATCTATCTATCATTCACATATCTTTTGATAAATCCTTCAGCTATTTAAATTAAATGTGATCCAATTGTTAAAAAAAAAGGTATGATTCAGTAGATAAGTTCAAATCCGTGTTTTTTTATTTGGGCCACAGGTTCTGTTCACGCCTTCCGTAGCAACAAACTATAAACCCCACCCGTAGGTTTCCAGCGAGTGTGAATATCGGAGTCGACTGCACTCCAAATTGAAATTTGCTGGCTCCTGTTTAAGCCTGTACCGTACTCACTCGTGTATAATGCGAGAGAACATCGGTAGATTTGGGTCACGTTTGCAAGAGAGAAATAGCTGTATGCCTTTTTTCAAATCTTTTATTGAAACTGTCCGAACATTTTGTGTAGTGGCAGTCGGGGTTAGGGAAGTTAAGTCTAAGGTAGATAGGGGTACAGAGATAGAATTATACTCGAGCAAATACGATAACTGTAGAAGCTGTTCCATAGTCTATGATGGATGTTTGAGTGCGATAGACACTTTTCTTAGATATTCATGTTTTCTATGTGAACTTACTGAGATTCGCATACTAAGTAACGAACTTCCATTTCAGTGAAAGAAGGTAATGTCTTTAAAACTCTCCTGTTACTCCCAGAATAGACGTACCTCGCATTTCAGAACTAAGTTTGCAGTAGATTCCGGAATCTGCCCAAGAACACACCCAGTTATGCACTTTGGTAAAGAGCGTAATTTTAGAGCTTTGATCCGTAATAATGTGCACACAAATACACACACACACACACACACACACACACGCGTGCGCATGCGTAAATACACATACACCTTATGGCGGTCAAGTGCTACATATCATCCAACTATCATTCACCAAATGCCTGTCTGTTTGTACCAGCGTAACACAGGAGCAACACAACATATCCCCATGAGATTCACTATGTATACTAATGGGATCCACGGGCATGTTGGTAGAAAGTTAGTTTTCGAAAATTTATGAGAATAATATTGTGCGTTCTGCGTTCGCGCCCAGCACGATGATAATGATCTTATTTCCATCCATCTACCTATATAATACTAAAAGTTTTGTTCTGTGAATCTGTACAAGCTGGAAACTTACCCTATGGGCGTGATTTTGCTCGTAAGCATAAAATTCTATTCCGGTTTTCTTAGGTAGATTCAACAGATTGACTAATCCGATGTTTGTATTCGATCCAGGTTTTGACAGAACTTTTTGTGCCATTCAATCATCCAAATTAATAAAAAAAAAACCCTTCAAAATGCCAACTGTGCTAGGTTTTATTAATATATCGTTATTTGCGTGGGCAGGGGTGTACCTAATGATTGTTGGTGGAGGGGGTTGCAGGCTTCTAATATGCCGACAAAATAGGAAGTAATTTGAATTGAACATCAAGACAAGGTGCAGAAATTGGACATGGCCTACAAATGTATACAAAAATCTCATCCATTTCAAAGACCGATTTTAAAGATCTCACAATATACTAGATTTCTTCAATAAATCATCTCACTAAGGGAATAAATTTAGCGTCAGAAATAGTATTAAGATGCGGGGGTGCCCAAGTGCGTGGGTGTTTTTATTCATGAGGCCAAATAAATCACCGTGAAAATTCTTTCAACATTCGATTACTGTCATCACTTCATAATTCATCCCACGCTCCACTGACAGTCGAATTGAAGGACAGGGGATAAATTCTACCCCCACAGATTTGATAAAGGGTTCCGTTCGAAATTCCAAGTAGGTTACCGAGTACGATAGACACCCAAGTGAAGGCCGCAGTTTACAGCAGCCGAAACATTTTGTTGATAACAATCAAGATGAAGACACTAGTCCGAATAAATCAATGAATAATACTTATTTATCGTCTCAGAAATTCACAACGAAATAATTCACACCGTTCCCCTTTCTGTAGTTATTCATGTATTAATGTACATTTTTATTTTATCATATACATTATTTCTGGAGTTCTTTGTGCATTTATGAACAGGCTTTGATATCATCATAGAGATGTTCACAAAAACTAAATCGTCGCGAAAGTTCTTGTATCCATCGATTATTGTCGATACTTCAGAATTCATCCCCACTCCCACCCAAACGACTGTCAAATGTGCGGGCACGAGATAAAGTAATTCTTCCGACTGTTTTCCTTTCCTTTAGTAGTAGTTATTCATACATTTATGTACATGCTTTTATATCACTGTATAGATACAGACACATAGCTGGGGGGGGTCAAAAAGCTTTTCAAATAGTAGTTCACCTACTGCATTTCTACTGATAGATATCACCAAGAGTTGAAGGGGGTGCTCAAGAAGCCTAGCCTTACCGGGTCCAAAATCTCTAGCTTACGCCTCTGTGGGGACAGACGCTCTCATAAACTAAATAAATCGACATGAAAGTTCTTGTATTCATCCATCCATTACTGTCATCACTCCAAAACTCATCCCCCACCCTCATTCCACCGACTGTCAAATTTACGGACACTAAATTCATACAGTTCCCTTTCCCTTTAGTAGTAATTATTCATACATCAATTTACTTGCTTACATATCATTGTAGAGACGCTCATATGAACTATATAAATTGTCGTGGAAGTTCTTGCTATCATCCATTACTGTCGTTGCTCCGAAATCTATCCTCAACCCCACTCCAACGACTATCAAATTTGCGGACACTGTGGTACAACTAATTCGTGCTGTTTCCCTTTTTTCAGTAGTTATTCACGTATTTATGTATATACAGGCCTTTATATTTAAACAGGGTTTTATTGAAGACAACAGACAGGGGTTGTCTTATCAATTTTTGGTAAGTAGAGACGCTCACATGAACTCACCCACCACTGATCCTACACACATCATCCCCCATTTTGTTGTTGTTTAACCTCAAAGAGGGGAAACGTGCCGATTTTCAAAAGATGAAGATAGCAGCTGACAGAATAGTCGTTGTTAGCGCACATTCTCTCCTTCTGTCGGAGCCGAACGAACAACAAAGACGCTTGTGTAGAAATACACAGATGATAGACGAAGTATCAACAAACAAAAATCGGTTTGTCTGTTAGTATTTACTACCTGCCTTTATTCGAGCGTCCAACCATATTCTGATACAAAGGTGACATACTAACATTAATTACATCGACAAAAACGGTACCTTGTGACGTTAAAGTGGTTGTGGGTGTGATAATATCATTCTTCTTCAGTTAGTGTTTTGATCATTAGATACTTAACTCTTTATCAGAGGTGGATCCAGAATTTTGAGCTGGGTGGGGTCCAAATGGAGGAAAAAAATCGACGAATGCATACATGGAAAAAAAAAGAAAGAAAAAAAATTTCAGAGATCAAAAAACCAGAAAGTAGTACGTGATCCGGTATTTTTTACTTACATTTGTGTCGTAGCTTTTTAGCATTGGAATTGATAACAGAATAGTGTAAAAAAATTACTGCAGAACTAATGAATAAAAAAAATGAGAAAGAATAAGGAGGACATCTTACATTAGATTTTAAAAATTATACATTTTTATTATTAATTTCAGTTTATGATTATTTTGGCCTTTTATTTATTTTTCAAAAACCTTTAGATTTTTTTAAAGCTGGGGTTGGGGTCTGAACCCTTGGACCCTCTTGGATCCATGTCTGCATAAACGGCACCTTGTGATATCAAGAGGGACGCGGCGTGAAAGCCTCATTCTTCTCCAGGATTGAACATTATGTTGTCTTTACATCTTAATCACTTTCATACCTGACTTATTGAATAATCATTTCGACAATTATGTATCGACTGAAGACGACAACGACGATGACGATGATGACGATGACATCATCATCATCAATTAGTAGGATGAAGATGACGAATTGTGACAATATTAAGTTTCCGTAATTAACCATTTACTAACGGTACTTTCAAGTACCGCATGTGGTGTCCCTGACAGTACTAGTAAGTAAAATTTATATTTTCAATAAAGATCATAGTTTACCTGAGTGATTCTTTATCATCCACTGTTAATTATCTTTATATGGTCTTCAAATATAAATAAAATTTATTCACAAAAAAATTAAAATTTTAAAAATCAAGACTGAAAGGGTCAAGTCGTCACAAGCTGACCAGTGGTTTGCACTGATGTCCATGTGTTCTGGTCACTACATCAGAGATTAAGTTTGCTTTTTAAAAAGTTTAGCTCAGCTGTTATTACTTCGAGACCAAACCATAGAAGGCTGCCTTCTTCACAGCCGGTAAGATACAATAATTATAATAACATCCATCGTTATTCACTTACCTTGATATAGCTACTGAGGTTAGCCGGATCCCTCTCTGCGACATCGACATCGGGGTGCATGATTGGTGGTGGGGAACCTTTCTTCGATCCAGTCATTCTTGAGTCGGCATCGTAGTCTGGCAGCTCCTGGCCTGACATGCTAAGTCGGACAACAATCGACTCCCCTCAGCCGTCGTACCCTGCTGCCTGCTACGTATCGTCGTCACACCGACGTCACCGTCGACCGCCTTTTCAAACTCTTTCTACCAATTAAAACATGTATGATTTCCACTATTCTCTCTCTATGTCTCTCTCTACCAAACAACCACTCTGGCTTTGTGGTGATGAAGATGTATGTCTGTAGGTGTTGAGTGATGGTTAGATACCAAAGGGATGCGGGGGCGGGTAGGTTCTACCTTCTTGCAAACACCTTTCCTTCTTCTGTCTTTTCTTCTTGCTTTTCGTTGTTTTGTTTTTTGTTTTTGTTTTTTTCTTGGTAGAAATTAATACTTTCTTCCTGCTTTCTCCAGATTTCTACCTCCCTCGGTTCAATCTGTTAGTGTCGTTACTGCAAGAAACGGGTATGTATGTTCGTGTGTCTGTGGGATCACATGTTATTTTTCAACAATACTTGAGTTGTACAGACGCTGAGTTCTGTGGATCATATAATAACGCTTTTTTCTACTTTTTTCCCCTCTTATTCACCGTTCTCCGCTTTTCAAAATATTTCTTCTCTTCTGTCTTCTTTCTTGTTCTTTTGTTCCACTTATTTTCTCCTCGTTTCTTTATTCGTGTTTTTTTTTTTGTTTTTTTCCTACTTCTTCTCAATCGCTATCTGCAATCCTCATCTTTTCTTATTCGTGTTTCTCTTTCTCTTAACGTCGCTTCTTCAATTTCACTCTCACCTCTCTTTCTCTGTCTGTCTGTCTTCCTTCGTTGTTCTTCACTCTACTTTCTTCTTTCTCTTTATTATTTTTGTTTTCTTGGTCCCTACGCGATTCTCATCATTTTTTTTCTAAAAAAAAAATTCGTGTTCTTCGAGTCCTTCTCCTGATATCGCTTCTGTAACTCTTTTTCTCTTACTCTCTTTTCCACCTCGTTCGTTGTTCTTTAACCTTCTTCTTTTTCAGTCTCTACAGAGTAGCAGACAAGTGGTTGATGAATCGCCGAGAAGTTAATTATTCCTCAACAACGCGAATTCTTCTACTTGAATATCAGGAAGTGGCAACATGTCTTTCAATTGCGTTGGATTCGAGTTGGCGGGGAATTTCTGCGCGCACGCACACAAGCAAGCTGAACTGACAGTGCGCGCGCAACACATCTGATTGGATTTAAATTTATAATGAGCGCTCACTCGATATTGTTGCGCGGAAAATGGTTCAATCTTAAGCCAGATCCTCGATTTTTCTTTCAATTGTGATCTCTTCTTCTCAACGTTTTCTTGAGGCGATTAAATCTCCCAGATTAACCTTTGTTTCTTTCTGGATACAAGTGTAGTAATTTTCCCACCTGTAATGGCTTACGAAAGAAGAGCCGCGACTACCAGCTGCCGATTGGGTGAGTGGAGAACCAAAAAGAAAAGGTATGTCGGAGCGGAGGAGAGAGACAGGCGAACAGGATAGTGTCGACGGTGGAAGCAGCGGCGGCTGGAGGAGGAATGGAGGTGGGGAGGAAGTCGGCAGGAAGCATCAAATCAAACACAAGCCACTCATTTTTCTATCCTTTTCGTTTGTTATGGAAAACATGCAACACGAATTGCAACGCTCAGTTGCGGCTGGAGAAACATTCGGTCTTTGCTTCGCCGACTGGTGGCTGACCGACTGTTGGCTCATTAGGCTGTTGTGTAAGTTTCCATCCAAATCCGTGAAGCGATCGAATATCGGTGGATGAATGAATGCAACGAGTAATTAACATTTGATATTGGTTTACTGTTCAGTGTTCATTTGCTTTTTCTGCCGAATAGAATTAAGTAGAATAAAGGTAAACCCGTCTCGGACTGAGTTGTTCCGAATTGGCTTTTCTTCTTTTCTTTTCTTTTTTCTTTTTTGCTTTTTTATTCTCTCTCTCTGTACTCTCTTTCTCTCTCTCTATCACAAACACAATCCCCCTATCTCTCTCTGTCCTTCCTCTTTCTCACTGTCCCTTTCCGTCTTTCTTTCGTGAAATCATTTATTAGTACGAGTTAAAGGTAAGCTTAGTGAGCTGAAGTTGTTCTCACTCTGTCCTCCCCTCTCTATCAAACTCTGTCTCTCTCTCTTGTACCCTCACTCAATTTTTCGCTTCCTAGCTCCCTTTTCCGCTCCTTCGCTCTCATTCGCTCCCTCAGTCTCTTTCACTCCCTCACCCCGTCTCTCATTCTATCTTGCTTCCTCGCTCCCTGTCTATCTCTCTGTCTCCCTCGCGTTCAACCACTTATTAATACTAGTTGAATGTAAAACCCGTTGAGCTGAAGTTTTTTCGAATTGGGTTTTCATTTTTCTTTCTCTTTTTCCCCGTACCTCTCTCCGTCTCCGGCTTTCTTTCTCTCTCTCTCTCTCTCTCTCTCTCTCTCTCTCTCTCTCTCTCTCTCTCTCTCTCTCTATCTCTCTGTCTCTCTCTCGTTCAATCATTTATTAATATTAGTTTTATTCACCTCGTTTCCTTTGCTCCCAAACCCTTTCGCTGGCGATTTGTGCTCATGACCACGTTTGGCTTGATTGTTTGAGCGAATGTCCGCCAGGAGAAACTTTTGATGTGAGTTGCCCGATGGGATGGTGGGGAACAGTCGGTGATGGGGGTCGTTCCCCAGGGGTAAGGCAATGCCAGTCCATCCGGTTGATCGGTAAGAAGTCCGAACAGCCAACTGGCGAAAATCTCAATATTTACTCTAATCTCTGCATATCCCACTGTCTCTCAATCCCCTTTTGTAGCTATAAGTCACACATATATAAAGATGAACAAATGAATGAAAGACAAACAAGGCATATATACATACATATATTTAATTATCTGTTTACGTATATTTCCAACTACTGTCGGCTTTTAGATTATATATATATATATATATATATATATATATATATATATATATATATATATATATTACAATCTGAAGAAGCCTTTAGAGATGAATCAAGTACACCCGAATCCTTTCAAGGTGATTGTTCTGTCCAGACGGTGCAAATCAACAAAAAATGTTTATAGGAAATTATTATTATTATTATTATTATTATTATTATTATTATTATTATGGAATCTCACACCAGTTGCCTGGTGGTAACCGCTGGAGTTTGAGTGACAGCAAGTCTCCTCAAGTCTCCAGCCCTCCTCTCCTCGTACTCATAGATCGCAGTAATTCTGCGATTTACAGTTTCACACCGGTTGCCCAGTGGTTATCGCTGAAGGCTGAGTGACAATAAGTCTCCCCAGGTCTTCAGCTAACGTCTCCTCTCTCTTTCGCATATCATGACAGAGCTACGCTTCGTTGCAGTCCTTATATCTCTAGCACCTTCCTCAGTATCCGTCCAGTGCCCAGCAGTGCTGTGGTCTGTACGGTCTCTATCCTCCCCCTAATCCCGATCTCCTCCAGTCTCTCCCTCAGCGTTTTGGGGACAGTTCCTAGTGCGCCCACTATGACCGGTACTACCCTGGTTTTCATGTTCCACATTTTCTTTAACTCCCTTGCTAGGTCCTGGTATTTTTCCCTTTTCTCACCCTCCTTCTTTTTTACTCTATGGTCTGCAGGTACAGCAACGTCTACTATTTGGCAGGCCCTCCTTTTTTTGTCTACTATTACTAAGTCCGGCCTTCTTGCCTGGATGAGGTGGTCAGTTTGGATGTCAAAGTCCCACAGTAGTTTGTGGTTGTCATTCTCCAAAACTGCCTCTGGCTTGTGCTGATACCACTTTTCCCCATGGTCGAATCCCATTTGTTTACTTAGTTCCCAGTGTATCATCGTTGCTACTCTATCGTGTCTATGCTTATACTCCTTCTGGGCGAGTTGGCTACATTCACTAGTTATGTGGTTTACTGTCTCATCTCTCTCACCGCACATGCGGCATTTGCTGTTTGTCTGTGTTCTGTCGATTTTTGCTTTTATGTAGTTTGTCCTTATGCTTTTGTTTTGGGCTGCCATGATGAGCGATTCTGTTTCTCTCTTAAGGTTTCCCTTTCGTAACCACGTCCATGATTTCTCGTCTGCTATTTCTTTTATCTGTCTTTTAAACTCGCCGTACAATTTTTTCCCTTCCCACTTTTCTTTTCTAGTTTGCTGTACTGTTCCATTGTTTTCTACTTTATTGTTTGTCGCACTATCCCTCGCGCTCTTTATGATTTCTTCACTATTTGTTTGCACATATCTATCTAGGACTACTTTAGCTCTCTGGACACAATCTTCTTCTTCTTCTTCTTCTTCTTATTATTATTATTATTATTATTATTATTATTATTATTATTGGATGATCCGACACTCTCCTGTAACCTGCACAATGCCTAGTCGTCTCGGATTTTCCATGCCATCAGACTCTGACTGTGCGAGCCAAGATATACGCTGTTGGTGGTCTGTGCATGTGCAACCCTGCCAGCACTGAAATCTCCTTCTCTATGCAGGTTTCCTCTTTTTCCTCTTCGATACTGATAAGAAGAGGTATAGAGGATGGCATCGTGGGTATCGAAAGAATCCCTCAAGCATTATTATTATTATTATTATTATTATTATTATTATTATTATTATTATTATTGTTGTTGTTGTTGTTGTTGTTGTTGTTTCATTATCAATACTAATCAGCTGTGTCTTTTGTTTCAGATTTATAATGGCGGATACGAGCATTGAGATTCGGGCAATTTGGAAGCTGTTTGTAGAATTCGAGAAATGGAAGGAAATGAAATAATATTTGACTGTACTGCCCAAACTGGTTCACGCATTATAAGGGTAGTGACTCATCCCTTGGCATAAAGCTCAGAAGTGGACCACTATCAGTTGTAGATCATGATGGTTTTAAAAAGAACCTAACTATCAGGACTCAAAAACTTCCAGAAAAGCTAGGATCATCGAAAGATATTACATGTAGCATTGACGTAAACCAGTACATGATATTTCTTGTAGGCCCTTTCATGTTCGTATTTAGCTATTATCTTTAAAAAATTAAAACAGAAATGAAAAATTGTTGCTAAATTTAACGTCAAGTCTCTTATGGGTCAATAATCTAGCTCAATGTAACGCAGTAAGTCCTCAAACAAGTTTATTCGCTAAATTTCCTTTTTTTACCGACGAAAAATTTTAGATATTGATTATCTTTAAAATATATTTTCATGGCCCTTTTCAGCTGCACTGTTTGCATCCCCCTGAGTACGGCCCTCTGTGGAGCATTACATAGACTTGAAAATATGAAGTTGAGTGAAAAACGAAAAACGAAAATATTTCTAATGCACCCTCATATTTAGATATTGTTTGAAAGATGCATAAAACACGAACAATATTAATTAAAACTTCAAAAACTCGACCCTGTCTGTCTCTCATACTTTGAAGCCGGAGCTCTCGTGAATCTTTTATGTCGAACAAGCAGCTTCAGTGATTCCGAGGCACAGTTTCAGATAATGCCTCAAAATTGCCATAATCTCAATCCACTTGTATCAGCTATAATAACATCTGAAACAAAAGGAATAGCTGATTATTATTGATAATGATATGCTATAAATAATAATAATGATATTAATAATACAGTGGAGACATAGATATTCTATAGATGAAAATATGAAATGAGCTTTGAAGTAAAGGTCTGTCTGTCTCCCGTGCTTTCAGGCCTGAGCTCTTATGAATGTTTCATGTCCAAATGCTTCGAGGAGTGTCACCGATTTTTTTTACCTTTGCAAACCTGACCTTTTTCAGTTAGATTCTCTTTATCAACGTAGAACTAAAGAATAGGTTAGCACACTTTTTTTCATAACCTCGTAACTGATGATATTTTCTATGTTTCCCCTTTGAATACAAAGAATACTTTTGATTTTTATCGGCTGATTATGTTAATGTAACGTGAAAATAATATATCATACTGGATGTCTCAAAAGTGACTATACATTTTATTTTTTACTTTTCTCTCCAGATTTTTGTCCAATCTCTGCGAAATTGATATCAATCGAGAGCTCGATGTCTGAGAAATATTTTGACACTTAACCTTCATATTTACTCTCATTATTATGGCGATAACACTAATGCCAGAACTGAGATGAAAAATCACAGTCTGACAATGGTTAGTGTTAGTGATTTCTTTTGGGGGTGCTTTGGGGTCTCATCAATAGAATTGTTTATGCAACAAGTTGAGAGGCCTTTATGAACCCGAGGCAAGAATCCAAGATTGTTGTGCAAACGTTCCACTCAAAATGCTTGCTGGTATCGGGAATGTCTGTGTCAATCACTGACTGATGTTTGTTTTGGAAACAAAAAACTTAAAAAGTATGTATTGACTTTTAAGACACCCTGTACAAAGATTATTTTATGATTATTTTAATGTACCATAAAAATACAATAGTATATAATTCTATCAACCGATTGGGTATTATTTGATACTTTTGGCTTTAATCCTCGGAAAAGTAGACAACCAATTCTTTTTACACAAACTTGGAGAAAATTCCATGCAAACTTATTATTTTCATTTTAATATTCTATCAAATATTACAAATTTCAAAGATGACCTCGGAGATGTTACTGAGCAAAAGATGATGAAAGGCTATAGCAGCAATAATGATTTCTCAACTCTCGACAATCATATAAATGAGCACGAGCGTTTGTGCTACAATGTGGAAACTATTTCTACTGTAGAGAATTCGGTCTTCACTGGGGACTTCACACTCCTGGCTTTGCGCCAGTCTAAGCTAAATTAATAGATACTTTCTATCTCGACTGCTTCAGGATCGATAGACAAAAATTTGCCATGGTATAGTTGTCATCAAAAAATGAATTTTTAAGGATTCTTAGCGATCGACTCGTACTCGTAGCTCATCTCTGGGGAGCTGCATCGCGTCATCAGATGCTGCCACAGACTTCTTGTACGACAAGAATTTTTAAAAATCAATGATGCGTCCACCATCTGTGGTAGTGGGAGCAAGGGAAGGAGTTGAAAAAGAAAGATAAGGATGGTTCACCAAAAGGTCTGGACTATGTTTCCTATAAATCCAACATGATTCGACTGAGAAGATTGATAGTTACCATTATTATTTGCGGTAGTATTAGCAGGAGGGGGAAGGGATAGTAGCAGAGTTGGTGGGGAAGATGGGAATGGTTCACATTAAAATATGGACCAAGTTTTATATTAATCCAGCATGATACGATTGAGAAAATTGATATTTGACTTATTAGGGACCGACCACCGACCGAAATGCGTCTAATACAGATGCGTTGGGTACATCTACGAGAAAAATAATTATTTGAACGAAAAACTCGAAATGTCTCTGCCTTCATTGGAGTTACGTCCCCTGGTCTGATATCTTTTCATGTCGATGCACAATGTATGGATGAGTGGTGATTAGGTTGAGATGGACGGTAAATAAGGCACGTGACAAGCATGTGTTTAGATATATTTGTTTGATACTTTGTTGTGTAGATGTGGCACAGCGATGGGACGTAAGTGTCTCTGTAATATTAGTGCTAATAGTTGTAATTAGAAGCAGTTGCAGATTCATTAGTTAGTAGCAGTATTAATATGAGTATGTAACAGCATCTATACCTTTCCCGGGCATGTTTGAAAATAAAGCAAGGAAATTAAGAAATACGCCGACCAAATTTTAAAAATACTCAAAGAAAGTTTTTAAAAAAAAACTTATATATCTTACAAATACAGCAACTATATTGAAAAATGAGAATGAAATTAAAAAATACTGCATACAAATTTAAAATACACAAACCAAATTTAAAACAAGCGAACTTGATCTGTTAACAGTGGTAGATCACATAAATGTATGGCAAAAGTTGCAAATGTTAATATTTTGAGTGAAATTACCTGTAACTTTTCTCCTTATAAAATTCATGGGTCTTTTTCATTAGTCCGCCAACAAAAGCTAACGTACATTATTTTTGAAAAAAGATTTAACTGCATTTTTCACTCACCGAAAAAGGCCCAAAGAGCTGGGTCTTTATTGTTAGTCCCACACGATATCTCCTAAATTCCTCAATTAATTTTTATGATATCCACAGTTATCTCTCCCCCACCGCAGTTATATGTCCAAAACATGATATCGCCAAATTTCATGTTTGTCCAAAAGAATGAATTCCAACAATATTTTCCGGAAGAGTGGACAATTGGCAATGGAAGAAATGCTTTGAGGCGGATCCATGCACAATTACCCCCCTTGATAATGGCGTCAGCAGAGGTATGTGCTTCCTGGGTGCGTTTTAGTTCAAAGTTTCATCCAGTATCTTTCAATTTGGTTGCCAGATTTTTTTATTTGGTTGTTGAATTTTAGAATTTGCATGAGGTATTTTTAAATTCGCTTGGCATACTTGCCTTAGTTTTAAACTTGCTCGGGGAAAAAGTATTGAAAGATTTAAATCTATGTGCCGCAGGAAGTGTCATACTTGTGGGATGGAAAGTACAATTGTGTGAATGTTGAACAATTATTTACATGCGAATAAACATTCAAGTCGTAAATATTTATCTTGGACGTCCAAAACATAACACGAATGAGTTTGTCTTCGCTGTTCTCACGAACGCTAATGTTAGTGGTTTTATTTTATTTTTTAACGTTAGCGTTTAACACTGAAAGATTGTTTACGAAGATGTTGGAATGAATTGCATCAGAATTCCTTTCGCTGCAATACGAGAAGGGCAACTGCGGTTGCAGAGCGTTTGTAACAGCACATAGGTGAGATGGGTTTATTCCTTTAAAATTCCTGCAAGCAAATGAAAAATACAACGAACATTTTGAAAAATACGGCAAGAATATGTCATTGTTTATATATATCACTCATGTTCATCGATTCATTGCTACTGTCTTTTCAATTTACTCGCCGTATCTTTTAATTTGCCTTCAGTATCTTTTGATTTGCTTGACATATTTTATGATTTGCCTGTCTTATTTTTTAATATGCTTGTTTCATTTTTTTAATTTGCATGACGAAATTTTTTAGTTTGCATATCGCATTTTTCAACTTGCTCGCCATATTTTTTTTATTTTGCATGCTGTATTTTTTTAACTTTTAAATTTGCTTGGCGTATTTTTTAATTTGCTTGCCTTACTTTTTAATATGATCGGGAAAAGGGATAGAATGTTGGGTTATTTGAAAGAATTCTTACAACACAAAACAAACATTTAGTTTTTAATCTCATTATATTTCATTCATTTTGATTAAACTTCTGTTTACAAATCAAAAATCAATTAAGTAAGGGAATGTGTAAATGGACAGATCAATTGTCTCTGATTTGGAAAAGACAGTTTAGATTGAGTGGATATGAAAAGAAAGGGAGATTAAACTTCGAGAATTGACAAATTGAGAATAGGGACAGAGTATATTGACTGGCATTCTAAGTGGATACAACCAATGCATCCCATCGATAGCCTGCTACAGAGCTGAAACATGGAACCACCCCAAAAGAGTGGCTCTCAAACTTAGAACCATGCAACGTGCACAGGCGAGGCCTGCCGTAGCATATTTTATCAACAAAGAAACAGAGATCATAAAGTCATTAGAAAACTCAAATGGCAATGGGTTGCAACATTTTCAGACAACTGCTGGACATCACAACTCACAACGTGGATCCCCAGAGATCATATGTGATATTATGGGCGGCAAAAGATAAGATGGTGTTAGGATTTAGACAAGTTCAGAAGGTATTGGTGTGACGTCTACTTAGGAGAGGCCTTTGTCCAACGACGGACATTTAAAGGATGATGATGATGATACTAATCTTAGATTAGGATAATGACTTGTTACGATACATTGTCTTTCATACATTTTTCAATCAAATGCTAACCTCTTTGGAATAACGTTCGTGACATATGTCTCTAATGGCCAGATTTTATTCCTGGCTTTATGAATTAGAGTCTGTACAACCACTCAACAGTACTTATCAGAAACCGTTTACTAAAACTGTCACAAAAACTATCGAGATGGGTTTCTTCAGTTTTCAAGTTGGTCCGGCTGGCTGGCTACGTATGTATGTAACATGCGCCCAGGCCGTATCAAAGGAACTAGAGGGCTGAAATTTTCAACATTTACTCCTCATTATGTCTACAAAAAACGTTTTCGTTTTGTATTTTTGGGTTCTTTATAGCTCTCCCTGAAATAGCTTTTAGTGGTGGGGGTTCAATTTGCAGTGTAAGTATATGCTATATTGATACCAAGTTTGTGCCAGCATCCGTGCTTGTTTTAAAAAATTCAGATTTTCTTGGCGATCACTGCCCAACGAAAGCCAAGAGAAGTAACTAATTCATTGATCACGCCTTGTTCATTTTTTTAATTGATTACCATGACACGGTATGCTGATCACATGGCAGTTTTATTGAGTGACTAACCAGACCTGTTTTCAAAATCTTTTACATCACTAATTTTAATTAATCAACCTTTCAAAGTCCTTCGTTGGATATAGGCCTTCCTCAAGGTCTGACAGTTGTTTTCGCTCCCAAGCATTGCGGTGTCAAAACACTCTGAACATGTCTAAATCCCCAGGAGACCTCATTTTCGCTGGTCACAATATCTTTCGTGAGCTCGAGGGAGCCAAGTTGCGAGTCACGATTCCCAGATGTCTGATTACAACATGGTCTGCCCATTAGGTTTGTTAGTGGCTTCTACGATATCTGTAACACCTGTTTGCTCTCTAATACACGAGTGTTTTGCTATTTTGTAATCTTCAGCATGATTTTTTTCTGTGAGTGTTACATGCTTCTTAGTTTGAGGGTCAATGTCTCGGTTGTTCCATATTCCAGCACCGTGACTATCAGGAGGATAATGGATAATGAAATATCTCTTAGCAGTATCTGTAAAGGTCAAACGCATTTAATGAAAATCAGATAAGTTAAGTGGGTATAGTAATTTTCGCGAACAGGTATGTTTTAATCTTCATTTTTGTCTTTGTGAGAGAAATTTTATCGACTCATAAGCCACTTACAGAAGATATGATACTTTTCTTTCAGTCTGGAATGTTATGAATGTATATGAAATGAAGGTTTTATCATTTAGTTCTTTTTGAGATAAAGTGCTCCGCTGCAGCTGAATTACGTACACTGACAATTTCTGACAGATTTGTTCTGACATTTAGTTCTTGTATACTTCTTTAAGTAGTATACGGTGGATTACGGATTGATTTCGATCGAAAACAATGGTTACATTATTCGTTCTACTTAACCTAAAAAGGTACTGGAATGTATCAAAAGTATTTTCGTTTTTCTAATCAATTCGATTCTCCTGTATGTTTTTAAGCTTATGTAATGCTCTACGTATGATGTATTTCAGTTTATCCGAGCTCTTATGAAAGTTTTTAAGCGGTGCTGATCAGCTTCTTTCCTGCTTTGCATTTTAAACCATCATAATCAACAATTGATAATCGTCTATTTCTGGGCTTTATTTCAAGGGACAAGTCGCCACACTTGAAACACTTGAATCAGTTTTGGGTAGAATGACTGGATATTTTTTTCATTTCCTTCCGTTTCTTGAATTTAGTGAGCAGCTTCGGCAGTTATGAGGCCCGGTTTAAAATGAAGTTTCAAAATTGCCAGAATCCCAATACTTGTATCCGTTATTAAAGATCTATAACTGAAGGTACAGCTGATTAGTATCAATAATGATATGATATGTAACAACAATAATAGTAATCACTTGTTATCCATTGAAGAGTAAATATGGTCAGAATTAATTCTACTTATGACATTACTTGTATTTCCCACCGGAAATATCTGAAATAGAGTAAAAAAAAAAAAAAAAACATGTACAAATATCTAAATTCTGGAGAATATAGATGTTATTAATAATCCCGTCAAAATAAAGGCCCCTAAAAGGTTAAAAAAAATCTGTTTCTCTCAAACAAGAAAAAATACTTTTTGAAAGGGGTTTAATAGAGTACTCATGTTAATTTTCAAGTTTGTAGACAGAACGGTATGACCAGGAGCCTTGGAACACACAGACACCCAAAGACATTAACATATGAAAAAAAAAGTGGATAGAACCCATCACCATCTTTGATGGCTACGATTGTTCAATTTCATGGAGTCGCAGTGTTTAGATGTGTATGCAGAATAAGCTTTGGAGTAATGGTCTACAAAAACGAAAATACTTTTGATATGCCTTATCAATTCGCTCACTTCCATTCGGTTCCTTTCTAACAACATTGATTATTAATTAGAATTAATAATTAGGTCTGTGAATTCAATTATGAACTTTCCCTTCGAGCTCAACTCAATAGAGCCCATCATCCTGTTACTGATTGGCGTGTAGGAGGAAAGAATACAATATCTTATCATATGAAGATGTTGTTACTTTTTTTCGTTGTTTATTCGTTGCTTTGTCGGTTTCTCTAACGCTAAAACAGATATTTTAAAAATATACATACATAATAAAAGCTTGCCGTGATTAGAACGTCTGACCTAAAGGGAATCAGTAATGCCAAGGTTTCACTGCTTGAACGCTTGATGAAATTGTTGCATATCAGTAACCGACCAAGCGAGAAGCATGAGCATTCCAAACGGCTGCTGCTGATTAAAGTCTGACTCACTTGCTTGCCATCGCTCTTATTTACGGTCCAAGTACTGCTGGAAGCCAAATGGAGGGAAATGGTCAACAGAAGAATCTGTTGCATCAATCCATAATCGATCCATACATAAAATGAACAATCATTTTTCACGGGGACTACGTTAGTAGTATCATAACAGTTCTTGGGAAAGATTTAAGAGTAGATGTGAGTGGAAATGGTTCCAGGTTTGCAAAGATCTTCTAAAATTCATCTCTCCCAACAAAATTGGAAGAGGTATATGCATTAATTCACTCTGTTTGCCTGTCTACACAATATCTCCGAGAGATCTCCATCAATTTCTATGATATTTAGTGGAAGGGTGGTTCATGGGTTAAGGGAAAATCGGTTGCATTCTAGGGTGAATCTAGAAATTTCTTTTCGATTGAGAGATGTTTTTATTATTTTCATACATTTATGTATTCACTGATGTTTGTCCACGCGGTATCTTCAAAAGTTCTCAATGAATTTCAATGACTTTTCATGGAAGGGTGGGCAATGAGGAAGGAAGAAGATTGGCTTTTGGTGCAGACCCGGGAAATTCTTTTTTCGATAGTGAGATATTTTTTTATGAATATGACAGTGGTGCAGAAATTGAAAAATCGAAACTTGTACAGTCACGTCCGCTTACATTTTAGTTTGTGTATGGCATTGGCATTGGTATGCACTCTCTGAGTGCCTTCTAGCAATAAAAGTAGCCAATTAGAGATTTATCCAAAAACGATTTTTTATTGCAAAGATCGATTCCAAGTATTTCTTCTTTGATTAAAAGGAAAAACAAGTCTGAAAGTCGGACTATAAATATGCATGTTCTTTTCCTTGTGTGAAGATCTAGCAAGGGCAGTACAGCCAACTTTATTTCCGAGTTTAGATCTAAAACTGAGTTAGAATAGCATCTTATAACATCTAGAAACATTTAGATTCTCTGAATATTTATCTAAAATCTAGGAAATACATTATATATCAACTATTGAAGTATTAATTTAACCTTCAACGATTATTTTATCAAAATATCACTTGATTTATCAAAAAAATTACTCATTTTATTTTTATTTTCTTAACCTCTAAATAGTAATTTCTGACATCTAGATGCAGCCAAAAGCATCTACATTTAAATGAAAAACACCTGAATGGGCAACATTGCGCAAAGGACGTACCTCAGCAACATCGAAATTGGCAACACTGTGTAAGGAATGAAATTAACTACCGGTGACAGCGATCGACGCTAGAGAGGAAAACCACTTGTAAAAATGTTTTGGTTTTGCAAAGATGAATTCCAAGCGTTTCTTATTAACAAAAAGTTTTCCTTTAATGCAACAAAATGCATACACCATACGACTGTACTTTTTTAAAAGAAAACATATATTCATTTACAAGGCTTAACTTTATAGAAAACAAGGCCAAATGGGGAGAAGGGTTGGAAGATTGTGTCACGCCAGTCAGGGCAAGCTTTACAAAATCAGAGCCCAACTGGAAACATTTTTGTGGGGCACTAGGTTCACAATCAAAGTCTGTAGAATTTTGGACATATAAGCGAAGCTTAAAATAGACTTCATCTCTCCATAGTAGAATAGGAAACAATCAAAATGTGCGCTTCAAAATTTCAGAGGTATAAATTTTTACGCTGTTCTATAATTAATTATAATATTATCCAATTCAAGTACAGTAAAAACAAACAAACATTACTAATTTTTGAAAAAAATTCAGAAGAAAATTAAAATCGTTGCCATCCCCTGTAAAAACTACAATGTGGTGTAAGGTACATGCTGTTGTGAATATTTGACTAGACCAAAGTAGATTACCCTTAGGTTCTGATGGTGGACAATAGGTCTAATTAGTCTAATTGGTTTGAAGTCGGTCTTTCAAATGAAGAATCCGTCCAACCTGATTATGAAAACTTAAATTGAACTAGAAAGTACCCAGTCTACTAAGACCATTATTAGGGTAAATAAGTGTGCATGGACCCAGCCCATAATTTAATTACTTCTACCGAAATAAACAATTGATGATACTATGTGATGTGAATATATAACTACGACTTAGTGGAGGTGATTGAGTATGGATCTGCTTCAAAATGAATTCTCTTCTTCCTTGGCTCATTGCCCACACTTCCACGAAATTTCATTGAAATTCTCTGATAACTTCTGGAAATATCGTGTAAAAAGCCACAAGCATGTACATATATGTATTGGGGGGAGAGCAGGGAAATATCTTTCAATCGAAAAAATATTTTTGGATCCACCCCAAGATCTAGCCGATTTTTCCATAGCCCATTGCCCACTCTTCCATAAAATCTCATTGAAATTTATAGAGCACTTTTGGAGATATCGTGTTGACTGACAGGCATACAGAAAGACGGACTCAATCGAATACATATACCTCTCCAGCTTCGTTGGCAAGGGTAGATTAAGAGGATACGATAGTTTCTGTGAAAGAAAAAAAAGAAAAATTAATCAACTCATTTGCCCATGAGGCCCTTTCCGCTCTGACAATGTCCTCTTAGGATCTTTTATCAGTGACGTCAAGAGGTTAATTCGTTTTGATAAAGGACTCTCAGAGGACATCGGTGTGGAGAAAGAGAGAGACAAAGGCCTTATGGACAAAAGTTGATTAATTTTTCTCATTAGATATTAGATACAAGGGAAAAAGTAGACGAAGCGTAGTTTTGTTGTCAGTTGACATTTGTTAACGATCAAAATTTATGGGGTCGGTTTGGTAGAGTTATTTGTTTGTTTTTCATCTGAGTGTAAATGATTCGAATTTGCAAATATGCGAGACTATAAGTGCAATAATTCTTAGGATTGATAGGGTTGGTTTTCCTTTTATCTGATTGTCTAATAGCAACAAATACAGATAATTAGAATTTGCAAATGTACATGACCATAGATACTATGAGTAACGTTTTTCTAACGATAAAAATCCTTGGGACTGGTAGGGTTATTTATTTTTAATCTGTGATAAAGATCGACAAAAGTAGATGATTAGTGCGCTCATAAGTGATATAATTGCTGTAAAACCAGTAGTATGACCCAGAAGAGTGTAGATACTTATTAGGCTTGGTTTAGTCCGGCATAAGACTAAAATAGAAGGAGATGGGAAGGATATTATATTATGTTAATCCACCAAGGGGGTGTTTACGTGCCTTGAAAAATTAGCATTAAAATTTGACATTTTGCTTGGGTTCGAACACCGGCGACGGGAGGTGGTGGGAAACATGCTACTATCTCAGCTACCAAAATGGCCCTCATCCATGGCTTGTAATTGGTTTTATTTCTATAATTTTCATGTCACTTTGTCTTGGGGTGATTTTTTTATCTATCTATGTATATTATCGTCAATTCATGTTCTGGTTCTGGGTACTTTTAGATGCTCACTATTGAAAATTGGTAGGAATTAATACATATATATATATATATATATATATATATATATATATATATATATATATATATATATATATATATATATATATGTATATATATATATACACACACACACATATATATATATATATATATATGTGTGTGTGTGTGTGTGTGTGTGTGTGTGTTTGTTTGTTACAGTCCTAGTAAACAACTGACAACCCTGTAACCCGTTGGTCCACCTTTTGAGAAAAAGATAAGAGCAATCTGATGCGAACAGAATGAACGCATTTTAAGCATTTTAAAATGAACAAATAAACAATAGAGACTACACTAAAATTAGCATTTAATAGTTATCACTCTTGACAAATCGGTCATTATAATGCAGGTAGAGTGAACACAAATACTGACCCACAATCAAATTGCAAATCTCCCAGATTCTTTAGTATTCTTTAATTTAGCGCATTTTGTGGAGGATACCTTAATTCAATACCTGTCGTTATAACGAATCGTTTCGGTTATGTCCAGGTCACAAACACATAGAGAGAATCAGACTTTCAGTTTTATACTTATCATTCGATGAACTGGTCGGACTAAAATATTCATATGATTACGTTTCTGTCGATAGGCTCTACTGCCTTCCTAAAGTTTATGTTACATTCGCTTATTTTCAATTTTCTCATCGAATCAAGTGACATTCGTCTCCCGTTGAGAAATTCATTGAATATAGACAATTCTTCATCTCAGATCTTAAGACAATACTAGGGAAATCGAAGAAGACACCGACCGAAACCGAGTGATCAAAACAACAAAAATAAAGATCCCAGTAGGAATTATTCATAGAATAATGATATCTCAGATCTCCAGACAACACGAAATAAACATATAGAAAGTTAGTTCCTGAAGGGAGCATTTATTAAAAATTCGCTGGGGTTTTTCCATTTTATTCTTCCAGAACAGTCGATTTGAAAATAAAACTAAAAACATCCATATCTTTTTTTAACCCAGGGTGTATCAAGGATTTTGATCAGGCGAATGGTATTAGAATGGAAAATTTTCATTTGTACAAATATGTACGTGAAAAAAGAAACAAATCAATGCATAACCAAGCATTATTTGAATCGTGGCCTTTTAGCACTAGAATCGACAAGAGGGTAAAGTGAAGAAAGGGAAAGGGTATTAAAATGGGAAAATTTCATTTGTACAAATATATACGTGAAAAAAGAAACAGATTTATTCATAACCCGGCATTATTTGAGTCGAGGCCTTTTTAGCACTAGAATTGACAAGAGAATAAAGTGAAAAAAAGTAGTCAAAGAAGTTTATCTCAGAACCAATAAATTGAAAAACAGATCTGAGTAGTCACTCAATAGTAACCGTTACACAACCAACGTCTTTTGGCAGCTGTAGGGATAATCAATTAGGAAAACTGGAAAAGGGGGTGATCAATGAATAAATTACTCCCGCCTGTTGTTAGGTAATGATTACCAGAAAAGCCTGACTTATCAACGAAAGAAAAAAACAAATAAAGGGAACAATTTTGTATCAGCTTGCATTGCTACTGAACCCACTCTAAAGAGAGTGAATTTTGAAAAAATGTAGACATAAAGAGGAGTAATTGTTTGAATTTTCAGCTCTCTTGCAACATTGGTGTGACCTACACAATTGATACATACATACATCGCCAGCCAGCTGGACCCACTTAAAAACTGATAGAAATCTATGTTGGCAGTTTTGGTGACAGTATGGATTGATGATTTCTCATTGAAAAAAGGGAATAATATGGAAGACATCTTACTTATATTAGATGAACAGAGAAATAATGAATTTGTGTTTTTAAGGAAAATTTTCGATTACTTGGGGTATTTAGATTTTAATTTATAAAATTTCTTTATCTAGATTTTTTAATTGTGCTTTGCTCGGGCAGGTGGGGTCTGGAACTACCGATCTAAAATGAATTAAGACAAAAGTGAAAATGTTGCCGTCTCTTTTTTGTAAAAACGAGTCAGCGAAATAAACGATCAAGTCAAGAGAGAAGAAACCTTATATTTCAAGCCAATGTAAATTGATGACCAAAGACTTGTTTAATGTTACAGAAGCCTGAATGTCAGAATGACATTTAGTCGCCATGAAAAATGTTGAATAATGAATCCAATGGATTCACAACGCTAACCATGACGATTTGTGACGCGGTTTTATTTTAACCCTCTGCAGACTGACCGGTCAGATCTGGCTGGCCAAGCACTTACATTTGTTTACAACCAAATCAAATAATCCCGATTGGCCGTACAGTGGTAGATGACATTGAATCAGCACGAGCAACATGGCAGTTTCCATGTTTCGAAATCAGTGATATGATCGAATTCCGATACCATGACAACCAGACTTGAGAATGCCTAGAAGGCCTTGCAGGTCATTCTTGACTCTGATAACGAGTTTAAAGCGGGAAAAATTATTGTTATATTAGAATTACTCTTACAGGATTCTGAGAAATAATTGTTACATTTTATTACAATTTCATCCTTAATACGGTTATATTAGAAAGCGTCAATCAGAGCAGTCAACATAGGTTTCTTCAGTTTTCAAGTTAGTGGCTGGCAGGCTATGTATGTATGTATCACGTGTACAGGCCGTGCCAGTTGAGCTAGAGGGCTGGAAATTTCAACATTTACTCCATATCATGTCTAGAAATTCAACCCCCAAATAGGTTTTAAGTGTAATTATCTCTATCATTGTTCGGGTTATCCTCATCTTGGTTGTTCTCCATACAACGTTTCGGCTGTTGTACTCTAATAGTAATAGAGATAATAATAATACCTCATCTCAAAAATTCAGAGATAGGTTTTAAGTGGGTGTTCAATTTATAATACAAGTTTCTGCTAAATTGATCGCCACTTGGTGGTCAGCAGTATTCACTCTTGTTCTTACAAAAATTTAGCCTTTTTCAGCGATCATTGTCCAACAAAATGCGTGATAAGTAACTTATTCATGAATCACCCATTTTTTTATTGATCACCCCCAACACGACATACCCCAAAAGACGTTAGTCATGTGACTGTTTCTATTTAGTGACCAACCGGACTTGCCTTATTAGAATTCATTATAATTACTGTTACATGATTCTGAGATGTAAGTGTTACAATTTATTATAACTTCATCCTTAATAGAGTTATATTTACAATATTGCTTGAGTGTTAGTTTCCGACCCAGACCAGACATTTATGAATAAAAGATTCCTCTTCTATATTGTCTGAACATAATCCTACAAGATTATTATGATATAGAGAGGTTAACTTGTGCAGATAGCTCACAGACTGAATTTAGATTGAACATCCGTAGCCATCATTTTTTTTATTTCATACGTGCGTGTTTGTTTGTTTGTATATTCCAGCACTCCTGGCCATACCGTTTTGTGTACAGACTTGAAAATTGGTATCAGTTCTCCACTATATCCTCTCTGGGAATTTTTTTTTTGGGGGGGGGAAGCTTTTCTGGTCTTTTGGGGGGACTCATTCAGACGGGTTTATTTATAATATCCACATTCTCCAGAATCTATATGTTTTCGATCCTATTTTAGATGTTTTCAATTGAAAAACGCCAGTGATGTCATAAATAGAATCAATTCTGACCACATTCACTCTTTGATGGAATTTCCTTACCTGACTTTAAATTTTCATGCTACGGTTAATCAGTTATTCACTGTGATGGCGAGTTCGTGTTATTTTAAAACTCGAAAAAATTCAGAAATCAATTCAGTCTGGAGAGGGTTAAATGAAAATTCATAAGCCGAAAACATCAGCGATGAAAACAAGAAATAAATTCTGTGGAGATACTTTCTTTAGTTTTGAGAAGGGCATAACAATTCAAAGTATTTTTTTGGACGATTGAACTCTTTCTTGTTGTCTGTGTTGTTAACACGATGGTCCGACCGATCCATTCTACGGCATTCTTCGGATGTACTATTCTACTCCCTTAGTTAAAGGTGAATAGCAGGTGAAATGAGTGTGTCGAGTATGTGATACCCAAGTAAGGACGGCTTCAACTTACCCTGTGAAAAGGGCGATGTATGATTTTTTTCATTTTAACCAATTCCCAAATTTAGTAAAAACATTATTGGCCGAATCCTCTATGAACTGAGAAGTGTCTATATATAAATAACATTGAAAAAATCTCGAACATTTCAGAGATATAGATATTTTCTAAAAGTCTCCGTATTTTCTGTTTTTAATAATTTTAAAAGAATAGGACAACAGAATTGAGCAAAAAGAAACCTAAAATCAGACATTATCAACAATAGTACTATTATAGGTATCAACTATTGCCTGCGTACTTTCAACGAATAGACATACATCGAAGCAGTCCATTTTGCATTTGTGAATTCGCAGAACCTCTTCTCTTTCTGTTTGCTTTAGCGCGAAAAGAAACAAAAAAAAACACTCGAAATAAAAAGGGACAACAACTTTTATATGATAAAATGACTATATCTAATTTCAGAACATCAGGTTAAATGCACCAAGCTGCCATGCCGACTAAGCTACAGGAATGTCAATTGGTTCTTAAAGTTCAAATCCCACCTTTAATCCCACTCTCTATACCAATGTTTCTGCACCATGTTTTATGCACTGGTTGTATGAGTAAAGCACTTAGAATCCGTCAAATACAACTGTCACTTAGACTGACCAAAGGTTTCTTCAGTTTTCGAGTTGGTCCGGTTGGCTGGCTGGCTGGCTGGCTATGTATGCATAGCCATACGGGTGTACCAAAGAAGTATACGTGAATAGCTGTACAAGCCGTATCAAGGGAGCTAGAGGGCTGACATTTTCAACATCCACTCCTTATATTTTTTTTTAAATCCTTCTCTAAATTGGGATTTAAATGGAGTCAATTTGCCGAGTGTAAGGTTATGCTAAATTAATCCCAAGTTTGTGCCCGCATTCATGAAAATTCAGACTTTCTTTATGATCACTGTCCAACAAAAGGAGAGAGAAGTAACTTATTCATTGATTATTTTGAGTAGCTGATGTATTGTAACCTATCTTGATTAATCAAAGCAGTTGGTGCATTTAACCAGGCTTCTCGTAGAAGAAAAAAATCAAGATAAAGCAAAATAGAAGTCAAAAATTGATAATAATGGATTACAATACTTGATCTAATGAAGCAGAAAAGCAATGGGCGTTTTATCGACTCTTTTCTGCATATTCCAACCGAATTGCAATGATTGTTTCGTGAAGGTAGTGAGCCATTTGACACGAATTAGATCTTTACCAAATAAACAGTCGTCAGTTCTAAAGAACAACAGAAATGAAGTGGAACAATCGCCACAATGTGTTGCTAATGTTTTGCTCAAATTACGCCATAAAATACTTCCAAATGGAATATTTTTAGTCGGGGAATTAATTGCAGGCTCTTGTCACTGCATAAAAACATCACATCAGTCAATATGCATATTTATAATATATCTCCACAAGTAGCCGTACTGCTGGGTTACTCATCCGGAGGAGCAAAAGGTGCGGCAGACCCTGATAGCTAGCTCAGGCATTTGCCAGGCGAAGGAATTCATGTAAAGCCAACGACCTTGCGGCTATACTTCCATTCGTGCCACCTTGGTGGATCATAGGATGCAAATCCTTGGTTTAAAGGGTTGCATCAGCCGAGTACACGTTGCATTTAACCTTAAAACTTAATCACTCAGACAAGTGGTTTATTTAGTGTACACAGCACCATGCCGTCTAAGGATACCCATAGTCGTGGAAAACCCTCCAGAAATCTTCGTTCAAGAAGCCAACCCATTTATTCATTCATTCATTTATATATGTGTGTGTGTGTGTGTGTGTGTGGATGTGAGGTAATCCGAAAAAATCTTTTACTTACCACTATATATATATAACACAGTAGAAATAATATAATGCAATATCCGATGTATGATGGGTTCGTCTCACAAGATGTTCGATACATTCAACTTTAAATATTAAGTTGGTTTAGAATAGAGCTTAAAATACAATGCAATGGGGATCCACTGCAGAAACCTAAAACGTACTGATAGAAACAACCACTTACTAATAATGTAAACCCTCACAGCATACCTCCTGCTTTGTAATTTAAAACCACCAGCAGACATACACCATTAAATAAAACGAAATATGACAAGCAATAGCCAACCAATAAACAGAAACAAATAAAAGAAAAGATAGACCCTACCACCTAAAATAGTAGACTCCCTCACAAAAGAATGTCCTAAACAGGAATCTAAAATATACCGAATCATTCGCCTGAAAAAGTCCAAACAAAACAGGGCAGAAACATAAACGCGTTTGTGTGGTGAGTCCTCAATCCATTATATATATATATATATATATATATATATATATATATATATATATATATAATGTGTACTGTAGAGAGTGAGACAGACTCGGGAGTAAGGTAAGGTTTATTAATCCTTATATGTAAATTGTCCAGACATGTTTCGGGATTCTTCCCATCATCAGTGGTGTGTGCTGTGTGAGTGTGTGTTAAAAGTTCCCATGTGGAACCAGAGTCCCATATATATATATATGTATATATATATATATATATATATATATATATATATATATATATATATATGTAACGAACAGTGTGACTTTCTGTTTGTTTTTCTGTCCTTGACCTCTTCCTCGTAATGATAGCATTATAAAAAGATATGCCCTACCCACTGTTTGAAACAATAGACTCTTCCACTTAGACGCCTAAAGTCACTTTTCAATAACACTCAAGATGAAATTGACAGAATGTGAACACTCATTCACTCTATTAATATCTTTGAAGTTTGAAAGTCTTGGTGTAAGTCGGAGATGAAAAACACTCCGGCTCCAGAGAAAGATGCGTAGATATTTTTACCAAATGCATTATGACCTCCAGTATCTCTCTCTCCCTCTCTCTCTCTATATATATATATATATACATATATATATATATATATATATATATATATATATATATATATATATATATATGGAAGTGTGAAACATCAAAACTGCATGATATCGCGACTCACAGTGGATCCCTAAGATCGTACGCGAAAATTTAACCGGCAAAAAATTGGGTGGCGTGATGGTATAGACAAGTTCAGAGTATACTTGTAGCGACATCCGGAGATCTTTACTTTCATCTTTGAAATGTTCTCAAATGTTTTCCTATTCAACAGCGATTAAAAAAATCTTGGGGCTCGCGTATGTGACTTTAAATGTGTCACAAGTAAGGTAAACTGGAGTCATAGAGCTTGCGGATCGGAAACGTTTTACTCATCCACGCTGATCTGCGTGGGAGAGTCGTTAATTTGAATAAACAATGAAAAATGCTATGAAGATCCACTCAAGCCATTCAATTTTCTGGCTGGAAATATTTGATAATATAAACTGAGGTAAAGTAGTCTTATGACACGCCTTCCGTTTTGGTCAGGGGTTGACACCGCAGTCAATGATTTCAGAATACAATAGGAGTTTAGGTCAAGTTAACTCTTTGTATTCAGATCCTGTTTAGGTTGTTATAACCCTATCCACCGATGAGAATATGCAATTTCAGTTAATGTTCGCGCCTGGTGTATAAAGTCCATTTTAACTCCATTTTCGCGAGAAATTTGATTATGCATTATCAAAATTCAACGTACTTCCAACCAACTGTAAATTTGTAATCTTACATGCTTGTAAAATCGGCATCACTTCAGGTGTCACATGCAATCTCTGGAGGACGAAGTGTTGGTCAAAGAAAAAGATGAACAAATACTCAGGTGTGGAACCAATGGGGACCCAGGAGTCCGGGCCGCATACCCAGCACGGGCAAAGCATGATTTAAAAAATTGAAGATCGGACAATTAAAGATAATAGACGGTTACTAAACCTATCATTGTATTCAACCATTTATAGTCGAGCCGAGTTATCTTGAAATAAGATATTCCAGTCAAAATTTGGGTCAACCTAGGTATGGATATATTCACGTATTCACTCGTATTTTTTTCCATTTGAACCTTTCCCCGCTCAAGATCATAGACCCATTCATGAAAATACGTATCTTTCTATAATGATTCACCGAATGTCCGTCCGTCCATCATTGCATAACTCTATGGCCAACAAATTTTCTGTTGCTACTTATGGAACCCCGGAGCAAGTCTTTAGCAAGTTATATTTTGAAAATTCCCTCCACCCATCCAAATAAGTTTTTTGAGGGGGATTCAATTTACAATATGAATTTAAGCTTACTTGACCCTCTTATTCTATGCCCGGCCGCATTCACGCTTGCATAAAAATCTGCTATTACTTTAATTTACCAAATGTCTGTCAGTCCGTCTGTCTTAGCATAATTCAAGGGCGGCAAGAACTATAGCCACCAAGTTTTCTGTGATTACCAATAGAACCGCAGAGCATGTTTTCGCGTATTGGAAAAAAAACTAGAATGGGGCCTGCATTTGCACTCTCCCCAGTGATAATGATCGGATTCTCATGCTTGCATCTATCTATGCAATTCTAAAAATTTGATTCAATTTATCAGTATGTGAACTCTAAGTAGCCGAACCGGTGCATTGTAGCCAGGTATATAGAATTAAGGTGCCATGATAAACAGTTCTTTTTTAATCTTTTATTGAGACTAAAGGCCCCATTAGACCTTCCGCAGGAACTGGCAGGAAATCCCGCTCGTGTGATGGCTTTCCAGCTAGATTCAGTTATTAGAGAATCTCTGACGGTGAATCCAGGTTTTATGTTCTGAGAAATTTCTCTATAATGTTGAATTTGAGTAACCCAGCTGAACTTTTCTGCTGTGCAGTATCTTAATGAACAAACCTTGTCGAATGGCATCATTAGAGAGAATGCTGCAAGAGATCGATATAAAAAAGAATTCGATCAATAAAGAGATCGATATAAAAAGCATAATGTACAGAAAAAATGTGCCCAGCGTTGATTACAAATTCATATTCACTGTTTCCATTGATCTGGCCCTTCTCACTTTCTCTCTCTCTCTCTCTCACACTCACTTACATTCGACACACACACACACTCACAATCACATATACGTACACACATATTTACATATATATATCGGCCAATTATTGCACAATGTTCAGATGTGTTGTAAAGTTTTGTATATGAGTTGTTGAAAATTATTGGTTTGTACAAAAATGGCGGCTCACATATTTCCAATGAAGTTCGTGCCTAAAGGGATGGTTCAACTTTTCAAGGGTTTTGTTGACTACCTTTTTTTCTCAGCAACTAAAGTAACTTTATTTAATGAAACGTTCAATATATTTCCCATCGTTAGCGATTTACAATTCGACGCGCATTTGTCCACATTTTACGAGTTCAAACTCTGGCTCAAACAATTTGTGTTCACTTCATACTGATACACTTGGGAAAACATATATATATATATATATATATATATATATATATATATATATATATATATATCGACCAAGATTTTCTGCTCAAAAGGACAAAGATGATGATACTAGTCCGAATATTCCGCGGGAGAATGAGAATGCTTCATCTCGAGGCTTCTAACACCAATAATAAATGTCGTAGAGCACAATGCTGGAGACATTCCGGTGAAAAACAACAAAAATGATGATAGTAGTTGAAATTATTCACAAAAAGTGTCATGTTTACTCATTTTATTTTTCAACGCTATGTGCTTCCTGTTTTACCTCTACCATGTACACACACGTGTCTGCCCGTCTATTTGTCTATCTTATCATACGATATCTCTGAAAGTTCTCAATGAATTCCAATGAGACTTTGTGAAAGGGTGATTCGTGGGTGACGGAAGAAGTGATTAAGTCTTGGGATGGATCTAGGGATTTGTTTTTAATTGAGATATTTTTTATTATTTCGCAGGAAAAAAAAAGGCTAAAAAAATTGAAATTTGTTGGTCACGTGACGGTTTCTACTGAATGACTAACCAGACCTCCTTTATTTTCATTCAGTTTTTAGTTAGTGTATGGTGTTAGCAAAGGCATGTGCTCTCCGTGTGCTTCCCAGTTCTATTTTTACTTCTGTAATGTCTTTCTCTCGTTGCTTTTCCTTTCAGCCTATTCCCTCTATTCACAGCCTCTTTTTTCACTCTAGTTCCCCTTTCAGCCACTCTTCACACTGCTTTTTTCAGCCTTTTTTCATAATTATTCTTTCTCTGGCTCTAATTTATTCCTCAAGGCCTTTTTATCCGATTTCTGTTTATCTTAGTTTCCATTTCATTCTGTGAAGCAACCGCAGCCTCTTTGATAATTATCTACACTCAAAGAACATGTACCTGAGACACACCCAAAACCTGGGTATTCCGTCTCTCCTCTCCTATGTCCTTGGGGCTGGGGATTCGTGATTACTGCATCACTCCAACTCAAGTTTCATTTCAGTTCTTTGGGTTGTGGTGTTTTCGGCACGCCCTACAGTGCATCGTCTCTTTCTAGGCTTCCATTGCCCTTGCACAAACAAGTGCTCTTGACGACACCATCAAACTAAACCTGATTGACTGCTGCAGTTTCCATTACAGATTAAATATATATATAAACATATATATATATATATATATATTGAAATCTTGCCAACGAAGCCCAGAAACATCAGATTTTTTAACGAACAGCAGGTGTTGTTTTTTGTTGTTTTTTTGTTGGGGGGGGGTGCAGTCGATAAAACTCAACAAAAACCACGGGCTATTTTCCAAGGGAAGGATAAAAAAAGACATTATACATTCCTTTTTGAAAGCAGTCGTTATTTACGTTTTCCTTTCATTCGCCATGTATATAAATATGTCGGTTTACACAGAAACGAAACATGATTAGTTTCTAAAAGCCTCTCTAAATGATTCTGATTGAAGCTGGCGTTTGAAATGTTACCTATATAATAAGCATGAAAACTTAAAAGTCTCTTTAATGAAAACTTCACACTTTTCTTTTTTTTTTCTTCTTCAAGTTGTCTTTTTAGGGGATGGTGGCAGTAGTAAATGTACTTACTCGTGTCAGTCGGTCTATTTGTCCACACAATATCTAAAATAGTTCTCAATAAATCTCAATGAAAATTAGGGGAATAGCTGACCCTAGGGTGATAAAGAAATGGTTCAATTTGGAGAGGAACCAGGAATTTTTTTATTTAGAGAAATGTATTTTTTCCATACATCTATGTATCTATTCATATTTGTCCAAACAATATCTCAAAGATTTCTCAATGACATTTTGTGGAAGGGTGTGCTTTGGACTAAAAACAACAATCGATTATATTGGGGGGGGCGAACTCTGGAATTTATTTTTGATAGTGAAATATTTTTCATGTATCGAGATACTAGTCCGAAAATTGAAAAATCAAAACTTACGGTTACCTTCCCTGCACAGTAGCTACATATGAACTGATTTTCATCCAGTTTCAAGTTAGCGTATGGTGTTTGCAGAGGTGTGCACTCTCTGAGAGCTTTTTAGTTGCTGGCATTTGTATCTATATGTATCCATGAATTTGATAAGCAATTTCTTTGCTATGGTAGTGTTTAATTGGCCCATTCGATTCAGTAATGTTCACTTCTGAAGACTTAGTGTATGTAATATTTGACTGTGAGTACCCTTTATGGATTGATGGTTTGCAGACCAATCTCACTCGCTAGTGTAATCCGAGCCTCATTGAGTGTCCCCACTATCATGGACTTGTGAAAAAACAAGTTGCAGAAGTATCTGACAATTGGCGTTGAGTATCAACGCATAATAATTTAAGAGTTGAAATTTTTCACGCCCTCTACGGTGTGTGAGGCGAGGCCGTCCCTGCTTTGGGCATCACGTACTTTGTTCACGAGTCTTCTGCACGCTCCTGTCTCCGGCTAATTTTGGAGTCATGATAGTGCACGTATCGGTGATAGAAGTATTTTAGATGATGCAAGCAAGCGAAGGGGGAAGAAATGCATTCATGCCTCTCCCAAAGGCATCAGCGTAAAGTGAACACAAATAACCTTGGCGAGAGTTTGAACTCGGCTCGCCGATTTTATTGTCCGCCCTTTCAACTGGTACTTTCGCAACCTCTTTCATTTCATTTTTGAAAGTTTGAAAATTCCTGTGATAGTTTCGTAGTTAGAAAATACTCAAAATCTGCTATTTTAGATGATGGCACAGTTTTATCAGTGAAATTATGAGGTTGTTATTTTTATGAATAAAAAGAAGTTGCAACGATTGGGTAGAAAAGTAATCGGACGCTAGATATAACGATAAGAAAATGTTTGTTTTTCCTGCATTAGTATCAAACTATTTACCATCCGACAGACACCCTTGAAGATTCGGGTTTCCATTACAAGATCGTAGAATGTTGAACAAACAAATGTTGCTCGCCTCACACCCGTGCAGAGTTGCAAAAGTTGGTACGTTTGTTACAAATTTGGTACCTGGCACAATCGTTTATATGTTTGATACCATGCAAGAAATATTTGATACGTGTTACATCTTTTGATTTTTACCATTGATTTTTTTTATTAAATTCCCAATTTTTGTTCGACAAAAGAAAAAGAAATGGATGAAGCAATTTTTTAGTAAAAGAAGCATTTCTTTTGTATCTTACGTCAAGTTTTCCATAAAAGTGAAATACTGACATATCATAATCATCGTATTGGTTGGTACATAATTTATAATACGGATTTGATACGCTTTTGAAAGAGTCGGTACGTTCTAGGCTGTAAAATTGGTACGTTTGATAAAATTTCTTTTGCCAGCCCAGCAGCCGTGTTTAAAATTGGCTGGTGGTGAAATGAGTTTTTCAGACGCCATGATCTGGGTCTGACCTTCATTTCCAGCAGGAAAAGAAATTTCGTTTTATTCTTTTTTTTTACATCATCAAGAATCCGGGAAAAACTGCCAAATCCTTCCTTTCGTTTTATTACATTTTTATCTTCTGCTGAGCCGTTGAGTTGTCGTGGCTGAAGCGGTTAAGCACAGTTGCGCAGGTGGGTGTTTACCAGACTTCCCTAGCAGGGTCATAATAATGATATTTTCGGCTCTCGGGTAGAGCAATTTACTTGGGGCTCTCACCCACCCATCCCTCATAACACATTATTTTGCAAATAATCTCAATCTTCAGCCTCAGTATGCCCATGCGATGAGACGGCCTGGTTCCTCAAACAAAATGGCTGTTGGTTCGAATCTCAACGGGGGGTTTATTCTTTATTGCCGATCCACACTATTTACTCTCTGCACCGGGTGTTAAGATGCGATGAAAAAAGAAACACTAAAAATTAGGATGAAGGAAAGTAGGCAAAATCTACATATATTGGTGAAAGGTGTCACACCGTATGTCTCTGTTGGTCTGTTTATGTCATGATGTAGAAACTACCTAAATATGTGTGCAACCCAACCTAATTTGGCATGCATACTCATTGAACTCAGGGAATGATTAAAAGTAAAATGTTTTGAGAAAAAAATAAGGGTTTTAGAGGGGATTATATTTACAATGTAACTATAGTGATAAAGTGGAAGCTCACTTTCCATTCAAAATATACACATAATTAATAATTGTATCATCCACAGATAGCTGTTTCGTTGTATTACTACTCTTCAGTGAGGCTATAGACTATCCAATATCCCTTCTAGTACTACGAGGTAGGATCAAAATCTTCTCTTCAGACCCCGTGGCAGATGTCCTACCCTGGTCCTACGCAGAACTTGTCGGTCTGGTGGGCCAAATTAAGCGATATATTTACTTACGCATAAATCCATCCATATATATATATATATATATATATATAAATACATACATATATATATATATATATATATATATATATATATATATATATATATATATATATATATATATATATATATATATATATGATTCAGTTAGTATACAGAAATAAATGAAAACATGTTTGGCATTTTTCACCTCGTTTACCATAAATTCGACTCCATTCTTCATAGGTTGAACATTTGAATAACTCCAAATATGATCATGTTATACATCATTGTAAAGGTATTGATGAGCTGATCATTTCTTACAGAAGAGGTAGGTGTCCAAAGTCAACAGAAAAGTTTTTTGAAATTTTTGCCTATCGCTGCGCTTCACATGATTCCTGTCTAACCAAAACTTGTAAAAATATAAATTTTTTCAAGACTACCAACAAGTGTTCAGTTAATATAATCATTAGTAATAGGATCGTGAAACAATATCGTGTTGAAAGGAACATTTCAAAATAATCAATATATATATATATATATATATATATATATATATATATATATATATATATATATATATATATATATATATATATATATATATATATTTATTTATATATTTATTTATATATTTATTTATATATATATTTATATATATGCATATAATCTGGGTAGAGCATCAGTCTCTGGTTCAGAACAAAGGTTACGACCCCCACACACACCTAGCGAGTCGTAATACAACGAAACAGCTGTCTGTTGATGACACAATTATTAATAATGTATATATGTTCATTTATAACTCTTTCAGGGGTCAAAAGTGAAAGTAGACTTTTTTTCTTTGAAAGGTCAGTATTGAAGGAAGACGTTTCCCTCTTTAAGGGGTAAAAAATAAAGGGGGACTCTCCCTTTGACAGGTCGAAAGTAAAAGTAATTTTTTCATCAAGTATGAAAGCTTTAGTCCATTTGTTACTGTTTGATTATTTCATCCAGCTAGTTGATAACAATGACTTTTCTTTTCTATTAAATCAGTTCATTTCGTCCGCATACAAAATTTTCCTGTAAAATGTCTTAATTAAACGATTTAATTAAAAGTTAATGAAACCATTTCGCGTAGGAAATGATTGCTTTCGTCTGATTTGTTTGTTTTGCTGTCAGTCTGCTAACAATCTTTCGCATACAAAACCTCAAAGGAAGACAAAAAATGTTCAGTGAAGATGGATGTGAGATTGCTCAAACAAAAATTGATGTTAATTGAACCCAAATCAATTCTAAATATTATGAAAACATAGAAACGTGAAAATAAAAAGAGACAGGTCTGGTTAGTTATTCAATGGAAACCGTCTCATGGCCAACGTCTTTTTGACAGCATGCCCTGTTGGAGTTCAATTAAGATTTGGAAAAAGGGGTGATCAAAGAATAAGTTTCGCCTTTCGTTGGACGCTAAAATGTCTGAATTTTACAAAAAAACGAGCGTGAATGCAGCCGGGCAAAAATTGGGGGCCAATTTAGAATAAGCTTATATTGTAGATTGACCCTCTCCACCCCCAACACACACATGCTAAAACCCTATTGAGTAATTCAAAAAAAGTTTTTTTCTTGGCATAATAATGAGTAAATGTTTGAAATTTCGGTCCTCTAGTTACATTGGCGGGGCCTGTATGCTTGATACATAGCCAGCCAGCTGGACCAACTTGAAAACTGAAGAAATCTATTTTGACAGTTTTGGTTTATGGTTTCTAATTCATTGTTACTGTGTAAAGTCTGGTCTGATTATATCGGGATAATTTTTTTTTTCGCAATTCCCCAATATTTAGATCCTGTGTGCGTGATCTGTCTACAGCTTTTTTTTTATTGATTCAGTTAGTATACAGAAATAAATGAAAACATGTTTGGCATTTTTCACCTCGTTTACCATAAATTCGACTCCAATCTTCCATAGGTTGAACGTTTGAATAACTCCAAACATGATCATGTTATACATCATTGAAAAGGTACTGATGAGCTGATTTGAAGCAATAGTGCCCCCTAAAATCCCCCCTCCCAGTAAAAATCATACTTCATCCAAAATTCTTTGCAGACATATACCTATCAGAAAAACTATATGATGGAGGATACCAGGTGTGTGCGGTCTGGCTCTCCACATACTTGGTTTATCATGATTCTGTGCTTGGTCATCTAACGAAAGAAATATGCATGAGAATGATATATTTATAAATGTATGTAACTTGATTTCTGTTGACTTTAGACCCATGACCATTCTCTAAGAAGATGATCAGCTCTTCAATACTCTTTCAATGATATATAACATGACCGTGATTGTTGTTGTCATATTTTTTTAGCCAACAGAAGCCTCGAGCCGAATTTCACACGATGCCCAAATATGCTAAACGACAACAAAAAAATGCCAAAGATGTTTTTCATATTCCTCAATGTACTAATAGAATCAATATAAAAATTGCTTTAGACAGCCAACACACACGGGAATTAAAATGTGCCCTCACTATCAACCAAATCTTCCGCCAACAGACATTCGGAAAATCTTCTCCATTTTACGTTTTCACTTTTCTTCTTTTTTTTTTTTTTTCTCAACAGCCGATTTCAGCCGTTCTCCTTTATCGGAATTCTCTATGTTCCACCCTCTACCTTTTGCGTACTCTCACCTTTCTCTCTCCCTCTCCCATCCTCTCCAATATCTTTGTGTTGTGATTCTGTTCTCATACCGTCTCCAGCCTTTTCAACGAAAGTCTTTTATTTAAAATGTGTGACAGAAAGATGAATGAATGACAGACAAATTGACAAGTTGCTTAATATAATGTAGATTTCAGCTTAAACGTCTTCACCACCAAAAAAATCAAGACTCAGGGAGTTTTCAATCTTCCTGTCTTTAAAATCCATGTCATTATTTTTTATAATTGTTCCCTCTTCTTCGATTGGGATCTTCTTTACGATTCCAAACAGCTGGAATTTATAGTTCGAACATTTGAGATGAAATATTGTTATCCTATCGAATTGCACTAGAATCCTCATCTTTGTTGTTGTGATCATTGTATCTTAGCTGACAGTCCCTCTAAACTTCCTCGGATGTATGTTGCAACACATAATTTTCCAGTTTCGTCTTAAGCGAGGGTCGTCAACCTTCTGCACCTGCAGGCCGGATCACGTATCTATGAGTGGGAATCGCCCATTTAAATAAATCTAGTTATATTTTGTGTCGAATCAAAGAATAATGCACGCAAGAAAATAATTTATTTTGACTCTTTTAAAAGGCACAATAGGATTTTCAAAAAAGGAAATTGTTTAGTAACCTCACATTTGCTTGTGGGCCAGTCAAAATCCCTTTGCAGTCGGATGTAGCCACGGGCCGTTGGTTGTCTACCTCTGGTCTAAAGCATCGACGTTTCGGTAAAACTGTGTAAAAACTAATTCCCAATTGGGCAAAAAGTGAATTTTGAAGCCAACTGAATGGAGTAAAACGTCCAACCGTGCCAAAACTATTCACCAATCAGTCCTTCCAAATTCGATTTTCCCCGTCCTCTTTTTTCCTTGAGGACTCTCCGCTTGAGAACGTATCCCTAATAAATTACTTACCTCTTCTTATTTGTTGCAGATTAATTTAGATGTCAAGTTTACAACTGTATCTATTCCCAGGTGTGTAACCAAATATCTTGAACAACTTTATGTATATAAATAAATGTTGAATTCCTGTCCTGTAATTGGTATTAATAATTGTTTTTAATTTCATTATCAAAAAGAGGTAAACGATTACGTCTACATTTTCCTTTCATCTCTGGTCTTTATTACAGATTCTATACTCTATGACCTATGCCACAATATTACCTCTGCCGAAGAAGATAGAGAGGTTATGTGCTCAATGAATCCGTATTAACTGGGGGGAGCAGTGGGGTGAGGGAAGATTGGTTAAATCGGGCAGATCCAGGAATATTTTTATTGAGAGATATTTTTCCTCTCTTTTTTTCATAGATTTACTCATTACGGTCCACACGATATCCAAAAGCTCCCAATTAAATTTTGTGAAAGGGTGGTTGATAGACTCCAGAAAAAGTGGTTCAATTTTGGGGCGGATCCATCCACAATTAACTCCCCTGACAATGGAATTGGCAGAGGTTTGAGCTCTCTTCATTCATTTTGTGTGATTTCGATTGTTTAGTTCCCAGAATCCCAACCACATCTACAACTCGAGAAAGAGAAATCTAATGTTATATCTGAATCATTTATTTCGAAAGTTCATTCAATCTTATTGAAATTATTTAGCAAGATACATTATCTATTGAACTCTTCCTCCGTAAATTACAAGGTTCATTTCCGCTCGATTCAACAGCATAGATATTAACACACTTACAGACGCCTGGCTTAGGAGCTGGGGTTGGCATGCTTAGTAAATCTTGATATTTGTACAACCAGGTGATTGTTGTATTTTAGATTTAAAGACCATAATTGCATGAATTATTTTTTTGGTTTCTTTTCTTGTTTCCCTCTGTTTCAAACCAAATCCAACACTGCCGTTCCAGCATTGCTATGAACAGTTCAGCTCCGCTGTTTCAGCAGAGAAGGGTAACATTTTGTAGAGCCAATCTGTGAAACAAAACTCCTTCTTTAATTATCCACAAAAAATGAATCAATTTCTTTTATTTTATTTTATTTGTTTTTTGTTTTTTTCATATCCCTTCCCAAGGCTGGGTTTCCTTACCGAGTGATTGTCCACAGAGACAGTCCAATTCTTTTTTTTTCTTGACAGGTAACTGTCCGCGCCATTTTCGATTTGTACCTGACAAATTTGATTCCCGAGATCAGTGTTCATTAATTTTCAACTTTTTTGCTCCCTTTCATTTTGCAACCCTCACGAACTTTTGACAACAAAAAGACATGTGTCGATAAAACGACCGAAATCTGTAACGTGTCAATTTTATCGTAATAATCTTTTTATTATATCTCACAAAAACGACACGAAGATGAGATTCCACTTTTCTTTTATCTGGTCATCATTGCAATGTATAATGAAGTTTCCGTTCACCTTTTTTTTTTTTTGTTAAATACATTTAGATTTTAAAATTTGCTTTTTTTATTGACATTACTTCGGCCTGATAAATTTGCTAGCTATGATCCCTACTGAACCATGACATGTCACACCAAAAGCCAGGTTGAGCCACATAGCAAAAAAGTTGGGGGACATCGTCCTTAGATTTGTGTTCGTTCAAAGCCCCCGGACCTTCTCTCCGTGAATGGTTATTTCTCACCTTCCCTATTTGATCGAATCCCGTGACTCACCGATCTAAACATCAATTAATGTGCTTTGTCAAGCTGATGAAAAATTCATACACATTTTATTTGCTCATTTTTTTCGAAACCGTCAATCAAAACTGTCAATATCAACCACTATCAACGTAGGTTTCTTCGGTTTTGAAGTGATTCTTGTTGTCTCGCTATGTATGTATGCATGTATGTATGTATATGCCACACATCCAGGCCGTACCAATGGAGCTAGAGGGTTGATAGTATAAACTCTTACTCCTTATTATGTCTAGGAAAAAAAAGCTTTTTTTTTTCTTGAAAAAAGTTTTCAGGGGTGGTTCAATTTACATTGTAAGTTATGCTAAATTAGTCCCCTAATTTGTGTCCGAAAGCGTTCACGATTGTTTTTTGAATTTTGGACTTCTCTAGTGATCCGACTAAAGTAAAAAAAAAAAAAAAAGGTAACATTCATTGTTTTTCCAATTTTTAATTTTGCACACCAAACACAGCAGACTACCAAAAACGTTGGTAACGTGTCGATTCCTTTTGAGTGACAAACTAGACCTTTTCCTCTTTAATTTTAAAAATCCAAGTTTATTTTCAAGGTATTTAATATGAAAATTAAAATCGATATTTCATGCAAACGAATTCAAGTCTTAAGTATCCTTTTCTGTTGAACATAAACGACTAAATCATCCCGTTTTTATTGGCTAAAAATTTCATCGCAGGAACTTGATTGATCTGGAAAATCGTTTGCCACAATCTTTAATGTCGGAGAACATCTGAGACCGGAGATCGAAGAAGAATGTGAGGATCGTCCAATGATTTGATTATTTATTGATCCAATTCACTCATTTCTCGCAGAAAATGCATAAAATAATTTCCAAATGCAAAGTTTCATGGTGCAGAACTTGCTTGAATTGTGGTCGATGCGGATATGATTACTTTTATCCAGAGGTGATGAAGAATCGTAAGTATGGTAAGGTTCAGCCTGGAAATACACATAAATAGGTAAAAACAAATGGAAGCAGGTGGGCGAGTTGACAATTTTTGGGGGGCATATTCTGATAGAGCCAATTACCACTGTATTTACTGCTTCCTATTATAGTACAATAGTCTGTTGTCTTATTTACATTTCGAAGAACTTGCTTGTCATTACCACCTCTATATATTGTCCTAGTTCTTTTTTTCTGTTACTTGTAAGTTCATCATGTACACTACATGCACATGTCTACATCCATACATAAATCAAGTGTATTTAGCACTGATTATTAAAAAAAATGAACAGTTTGAAATAGGGCCCATATTTCTCCACCTGGTCTTGGCCTATTGCCAGCTTTGCATGGGCTTGCCTGAAATGAAAGAAAAGGTGATCAGAATCGTTTACTTCTTATCAATAGCATTAATTGCCGTGTTTCTGCAGACAATGGCGTTGAGAATCATTGCTGGATTAGACTAAGGCCTGTGTTAGAAAATGGCGTGCATGTAAGGCACAAGTGAAAACCAACTTCTCATGCATCGTGAAGTGCTGTTCACGCTTCTAGGGGCGTGTGTGTGTGCAAAAGTGTGCATGCGCCAATGAGAAAAGGTCTCTGTGTGTTTTGTCCTGTTTTTCACATTGCTAGAAGAAGGAGAAGGGTCGAAGTCAAGTAGGGTGACCTTTTGTAAGATAAATCCGGGCCGTGTTGAAACTAATGTCACAGAGGAATAAGATGTTTTAATTAAAAATGACTGGTTGATAAGCATGATTAACCCATTTGTCGGAAGAGCATATAAGTGTGTGTGTGTGTGTGTGTGTGTGTGTGTGTGTGTGTGTGTGTGATTCTAGATAGACTTTTGGATCAAACTGTTCCTTGAGGAATGTGTGCGTATGTATGTGAGTTCTGGTACACACTATGTGTGAACATATGGGTAAGTATGTGGCGTACATTTTAGAGAGGTCAAGGGATTGACACGCCTTAGAGAGGACGACAAAATTGTTAGGGGTAGCAGTTGGGAGTAAGTCATTGGTCGGCTAACTCTCTTCTGGGTTAGACCGAGAATGGTTGATCTCTTGAAGAAGTTGATTAGATTCTGATTTCGCCACTGTTTGTTTTAGATGCTAAATGAAAATGAGATGAATTTTACACTGCAAATCAATCATTAAACCGTCCGATATTTGTAGGGAATACTCATGCATTTCGAAAAGAGAGAAGCAAAACCTATACAGATGGATTTATTTTTCATAACTAGACTTTTCGTTCTACATATGAAAGAAGTTGCTTCTCTCGACAGCTTATGCACTTTCATGTAAGGAGTTTCCTTTTCTGGGCTGTCACCACGTCCCCATGACTACTTCGAAATCAAAACGGCCTTCCTACATCGAAAGATTGCATTGACGTACGTGCGCAGTGTCGCTACAAGCAAACGCACTCATGGAGAACCACAAATTTGGCATGTACGTAATCAGGACTCACGAAAGACCATTATGTTACATGGTTGAAATTTCCATTGTTACACCTGTAGCATATCTTATAAAGGGGTCCCATATTCATTTAAAAAAATGCAGGTAAATATTAAATAAAAATTGTTTTACTTACATCGAGAAGTAATGATATATTTTCTTTGCTTTATAGCCAGATAACACGATAAATATGTCTGACATTACCGTAGCAGCATTACTCCGCCTCCGTTTTGATCTTTGTGAAGCGGATATGACTTCAGTTTCGAATACCTTCGTATTTATGAGTCACATAGATACCATACTCCCACTAATTACTGTGTTGGAACAATCGGAATGCGGGTTGGAATATAGTTCTATAGAGTTCTCGTTGAAGAATGGGCGCCTGCTGAGTTTGTGGCCCGCACATGGACGTCAGTGGAAAGGTCGAAGGAGAAAGGGAAATGTATGGAGAGAATGTGCGCTAAATATGAATGTGGACGTGGAGATGAAACAAAGTAAGAAGGACACAAACATGGACAAATAAAATGTACATTTATTACATGAGCATAAATGACGATACAGGACTGAAGTGGATATATAATATGAGACAACATAGATACGATCGTGTTAAGAGAAGAGGAGAGAAGATGAGAAATAACTTCTGAGCTAAAGGTGGGAGCTCGGTGTTATAATAGTTGCAGTTGTCAGAATCAGGGCGGAGGTACCTGACTTGCTGTGAATCTATACGACTTGGAGCGTACCAAGGAATGGTTGTGGATACCGCGTTCAGAGTGTATGCTTAACTGCAAAGTTGCGCGCAATATATTTTGGATCGCGTATGGGCAACTTGGGGGCAATTCTCTGACGCTGGTAAATACGACAGACAGACTATGTAAGACAGAAAACATTTATCTAGGAATAATCCATGTGCGCTACCCGTAGTAAGGAGAATTAGGAGACAGATCATCGTGACTATCGGGTAGTAAAAAACATTGTCATTCCATCTATGAGATATAGAGGTTAATACGTGCATTGAGCTAGTGGTGAGGACATGCTTGAATAGCTGTGCGTATATGAGATGCCTCGACATTGGTTAACTGAAATGGGCAAAGTTAGTACCGAGATAGGTCACGGTGGGAAAATGGTAAAGTTCAGATTGGCCGGGAGCCTGCGAAATGATACCGATCTTAAAGAGGAGGAGGAGAGAGAGAAATTAACCGGCTAGAAGTGCCGGGGCAAAAGGGCGATTGAACTAGTGTATTCAGAGTTTTTATAGGGAGTCGTCGTGGGAGGTGACGTTCTTGATATCTAGCTAAAAGAAGGGTTTTGTATTTAATTTTTAACTAAATGACTAGGGGGTGCCACAGAACCATTATCCCCATTAAGGTCTTATTATGAGATAATTGGTTGAAATCGCTAACTCAGTCGTTTCTAAAAGTTCAAGGCAGTATAGTACTTTAGCAATACAGGAAGTGTTAAATCAGTGAATCGGAATTGATTGCTTGCAACTTTTGCTACATAGTTCATCTGGCAATATGCAGACTTTATTTGAAGACTGAAAGATTTAGTTGAACCCGAAGCGAATCCAAAGAAACGGACTTCTCGAAAACGGGTCGCAGGAGAAATAAGAAGGCGAAAACGACACCGGTAGATCTCAGCTTCATTAATGTCAAGAATTAAAAAATCGTTTAATTGTGTACAAAAATGGTTTGAGCGTACAACAAGGATATAATTGGGTATACAAAAGAATGGATTAATTGAGTGTATAAAATGGTTCAATTGATTTTACTGAAATGGTTTGATTGAGAGTACATGTCAGTATTTTGGCAGATATTTCAATGCTTTTGCATATATGTTTCTTATCTGGAATGTAACAAATACTAAATTAGGATCCAAACATATAAACATTTAGCAGTAATGTTTTTAGGACTTCTTATTGCAGCAGCATCACCAACTCTTAACATAATAATGTAATCATGGTCATAGAACTTTACAATGTTATATACAAATATTCAATCATGAGTTTCGTGACAATTTATACCACCTGACACTAATAGCTCAAATGCCTTTACCCAGGCAGTCAGTGCAGAGAAAAGTGATTCTAGCTTCATTGAGTCAAACCACATCCGTAAGTGAAGCAAAAGAATAATTTGATTATAAAATAAACTTATTCGAGACTCGTAGAAGGAATTTTCGACATTTAAGAAGTGGTTTTGAAATCATACTTACAATCAGAACTAGACAGCACCCAGAGTGCATACTTCTGCCATTGCCGTAAATTAAGTTAAAACTGAACTAAAATATTATAAGAAATTAAAGAACAAGCGACAGAACTTACAGCGTACAAATTTGCTTCCCTTGAAATTTGAATTTGGCCATTTCATTAACATTATACACTTCTCTTGCTGAATAAAAGAGAAAGTACCTCCCAATTGAAAATGAATTTCTAGATCAACCCTAAAATTTAATCACATTTTTTATTGCATATTACCCGCCTTTCCACAAAATCTGCTTGAAATCAATTGAAAACTGGGGATATCGTGTGAATAGACAAACAAACAAGAGCGAATACATATACCTCTGCCAATATAGTTGGATGAGGTAAATACGTACACGATACAGTTAGGCAACGGTAAAGAAAACTGAGAAGATCATTTTCGGTCCAGATAGGATTCTGTCTTTGTTTCGGGGAACAAAGAAAGTGGGTTTAGATAGCAACGAGATCGAATTTCCAAAAGTGATGCGTTGGGAAATGTCAGGAATAGATCTATCATGAATACGAAGAATATTACTGCTGTCTCGAAGATCGGATTTCCTATGGTTCAATGATGAAAATCATTTCAGCTTTCAAGATTTATGACCAGAAAGCACGGACTGCTATTGATTATTCCCCTGGACTTGTTTCATATGACAACCTTGCCATGTTGCAACGCATTGTGGATACAATTGAAAGTTGAATCGGCGGGGAAGTATTCTTTGAAGTTACTGGCACATCTTAAGCATTTTCTGAAGTACGATTATGATGCGCACATCGGACAGAAAAGGGCCTCCTTCTGTCACGACAGACCAGAGATAGGCAAACTATTTTGAAGGCGAGTCGGATTATAGATGTTTAATGTCTTGAGGACCGAAAGAAAAATGAAGTAGAGATCACAAAAGGTTAAGGAAACAGGTGTATTTTTTTATCGTAGGAGTATATACGTACACAAAGTTCCATATACTATCAATCAATGAGAACAATAAAATCTCAAGGACAAATATTGTTTAATGTTAGTTCAAATTTGTATATATTGATAGAACAGTGGAGATGCATAATGTTAGAGTATTTTTAGCTGAAAAACATTAATTCGTCTGCGACCACTATAAAAGTGTGACTTTCACTCAATTTTTTTAAATTGGATTTTGATATTCACTAACCTTACAAAGATCAGGAAACAAATGAATTCGGTGGACCGGGTGAAACGAGGCTGCAGGCCCTAGTTTGATGACCTCTGTGGTAGTCAATGAAAAATACTTATGTGACTTATCCCGAGCTTAATCGTGGGCGATACATATAGAGATCCTGCTATGTCCAATCGACAGAACCCTCTTTCGGCTTCGCTGGTGTAGACCAAAGGAAAGCCGAACAATACCTTGGCATCAACCTGACTTCCGAAAGGAAGTCAAAGTTGGCATTCATACAACTTGAGAGGACTCCACTTCCTGGTTTGGAATCAGAGTTGTCCGTCTCCTAGACTGGTTGCCAAGTCTGCCCCTGCCATCTACCTGTAGCTGGGGGTGAGAGAGAAAGAATGGATTCATATCTTTCCCAAGGACATCAGTTACAAAGTGAATGCACAGTATCTCAGCCAAAGTTCGCAAACCATTCTTCGTACTGTTAACCGTTAGGCTACCTACATTTTCGTGTTGGACACGTGAGCAAGTATTCCCATGACATACGATGTTTTCCCGGATTATCATTACTAAGCCAGCCGTCCAATTGAGATGAATACCAATTGCCATTTAGGATATTGCATCCTATCTTCAACAAATTTGCATCGATTCATTATGCTTCGATTGTAGACTGTCAACTCAAAGTGAAGTTGCTGATAGGTCATTGCATTCACGTAGTAACGAATCAAAGAAATCTTATTACGGCTAAAAAAATGTGTGTGTGCGTGTGTGCATCACAATTACTAGACAGCTGGCAATTGTACAGAGTTGACAATATTTTATATATTAGTCAGCACACAAGGCAGTGCATTGCCGTGTTTGAAGTTGCTTGGATGAGCAGTTCTCCATAAATGTTATAAAAATAAGTAAAATTAAAGATTATTGACCTTTCTTTATATTCTCTATGAATTGTCTCCCTTGACTTCCGCTCTTTAGAATTATGTAAATTTCGATATGAAATATATAAGTTGGAAACACCGAATAGAAGGAATCAAAATGCTTCTTAGCTGTATTTTCGTTCGACGAATTGAAAATTCACTGCCCAAGTAAAATAAAAGAGTCTGAGCCAGTCGTAGAAGGGTGCCAAATACCAAAGGGTGCCTGTCATGTCAGACTGTGGAACTTTCCAAATACAAATGAAAAAAAAACAGGACAATGAATCAATTGAATAGGATAAAAACAGTCAAAACGAGAAAATTGCTTTATATGAAATCAGATTTTTCAGGAATATGTTAGTTAGATACTTTCTGTTGCGCTGTAACTAAGAGAAGGAATCGGCAAAGGAAATTCCAATAACTGACGAGTTAGGTTTAACTAGTTTGGTGAGGAAGAGTGCTCACAATAGCTGGGATCAGTGGGGGATGTAAGTTCAGTGAGATTAGGTCACAAGTAAATAAATAAGTGAAATAATGCTACACCCTAGAGGGTGCCGAGGTTCAACTTCCACAGAGCACAAGGAATCCAAGGGCAAGCCCTTAAAGAAGTTTCAATGCTATCACCTATTGGGCGAGGCCTTGATGGCCATTGGTTACAAAATGAAAAATGACCCAATGTCCTCTCGATGAAAAGATAGATCGAACAGTTCGGAAAGAAAGGTATCAGCTGGCACAGAACAATGATCTATACGACAAAGTAATCTATATTATAACTTGCAATCACAGTCAATAATTGAACAACCATAGCGCCAAAAATTGGTCATGTAAAAAAAATCCATCGAAGAATAAATATGGTTGGAATGAATTCTGTTTATGACATCAGCTGCGTTTTCCACTGGAATCCATCTAATTAGAGATTTTTAAAAAGTCTGAAGAATCTAGATGTTATCAATAAACCCACCAGAATAAGGCCTAAAAAAGACATTTTTTCCATAAATCAAAAACAATTTTACGAGAGAGTACTGATACCAATTTTCAAGTCTGTAGACAAAACGGTATGGCCAGGAGCGCTGGAAGGCACAAACAAACTCAGAAACGAATACATGCACGTATCAAAAAAGGGATAGAACCCTTTGCCATATTTAATGGTTACGACTGTTCAACTTGCCATCTTAGATGGCTACTATAGTTCGATAGTCTGTGTGTGTGTGTATGTGTGTGTGTGTGTGTGTTACCGTAACAAGGCAAAAACTGCTTGTTGTAGGTAGATATGAGTTAGCACTGCAGCCTCAAAATGCTACAACTCGAAGAATAAAACAAATTCTAATGATCTTAAGTTGTTACATTATGCTTCAGGTGGGGGGGGTCAATTTACAATATAATTATAATCCTGAACTAGGCCCTTATTTTGTATCCACCCGCTGTAACGTTGTAATAGAACGTTATGATAAAAGAGAACGTTGTGAGTTCACAAAAGGACATTTATCCTAATCACACTTTTTATAAGTTGATTTTTTTTACCTGGCCTCATTTTCTGATAACACTTTTTGAAGTCGTTTTTCTTACTTGGCCTCATGTTTTGATCACACTTTTTTTTAAATCTGTTTTTTCACCTGGTTTCATATTTTGATCACACTTTCTTTTGAAAATTAGGATCAAAACTGAAGGGAAATGTATTTTTTCCTTTTTAAAAGTTTAAAAGTAAGAAGAAACTTTTTTTCTCTTTTAGAGAAAATACTAGTTATAGTGTAGTTTCGCTTACTTATTCATTTGCAAATAACTATAACATAAATTCGATATGAATGAAGTGACTTGGCATCGGCAAAAACGTCCTTTAAGCGAGTGAAGATAATTAGCCATTCTGGCTGTCGAATCACGACAATATCTCAGCTTGTGATTCTCAACATGTCTGGGTCACTGTATCCTTTTATCTTGGAAGGTTTGGTAGAGACAGATTTCCGTCGTGTAAAGAAATTGTACATTCAATCTAACAATGCTAAACGTTGTAAGAACGGGTTATTGGTTTCAGCATTGCGCTTGCTTACTCAGATGCATGACTTTATTTTTGTGAGCTATGTTCACACAGAGACAGGAAAGGATGTATCGATGGATGTTTTGCAGTGGCTCTACGTCATGTGATCAAATATATGAACATTGGTAGAGATGTTGTTTCTCCCCTGGAATCGGTACAGGCGTTGTTCGCGAATATACAGCTGACTAATACAGTCGTGTAGTACAGGGGTTAATGGATAAATATACGGGAACTTTCGCACTTTGGGGGAAAATCAAACGTTGTCATGGGGTTATTTCTTAGGAGACAACCAGTGGGAATGCGTGAGAAATGGTGCTCCTTCACTTTTGGTGGGAGGAGAACGGCGTTCCCTCACAATCTATAAACTACTAAAATTCTCATTCTGTTCATCTGTTTATACCCTCAAATAAGCCAAAACAGTTCATTGTAGAGTGGACCATAGGTTATACAGAATTTTAAAAAATCAATAAATTTGTTTCTAATTACCTTAAAAAACACTTCAGGCTCGGAAAGTTGGATTACTGATGATTTATAAAACCCTGAACTTTATAATTTAATTCAAGCTTTTTGATAAACTCAATCAGAAAAAATATTGAATGTCTCAACTCCTATGCACGTTATGACCCATCCCGTATATTGAATCAAGATACCCCTAAAATGCATTAAGCGAACGCGTCGAAAAATCCAGCTGTACGTGCTTGTTCCATTCACCGGGTCGTGATGTTTGTTAGAACAGGCATCTCTGCATTACTTTACTTCGTTTTTTCTAGCAATCCACCACTGGGGACAACATATTAGTGAGTATTCTTGTATGTGCTCATATTCCATTGATTCTCGGATATTCGTCAAGCCACAATTTCTGCTTCAGGTTCAGAGTCAGCTTGACAGATATCCAAATGAAGGATCAGGTGATGCAGAAACGGAAGAAGCAGAGAGAAAGGAGAGTTTGAAAACGAGTGGAGTGGGAGAGGAGAAGATCACATTATCGACTCTCTGAGTGATAGATCGAATATTGAACGTAATGAACAGTGAGGATCCATTACCAGATTCTCGTCTATGAATGGTGAGATTCACCTTAGAGAGGAGGAGGGCGATACGCGGATGCTACAACAATTGGTGAAATACAATACAACAGTGTTTCCCAAACATTTGGGCTACCACCTCCTTCTGAAGCAGTGGTTCCCAACTGGGTATTGGAATTCCCCCTAAGGGGAGGATTCGGGTAGTCTGCAAGCGAGGTGGGGATAAGTCTATTAGGTAAAAATGAAAGTCGTGGTGAATGTTTTTGGCTTAAGGGTAATGGGGATGGAGTATAACTGTATATAAAGGTTTGAATTTCCCTTGCCAGTGTTGTTTATTGAGATTATTTTGTATTTAGTTATTTATCATATTTTAATAAATTGGAATTTCAAATGATGTGTTCCCAATTATTTTTGCTTACTTCCTTTGAATAACAAATTCACAGCAGCAACTGTGCAATTATAGAATGAAACTAAATCTCATTATAAAGCTGTTCAATTATACTCAAAATAAAATGATTATTTGGGATTATTCTTAGTGGCAACTGACTTAAATGGTAGGGGGAAACTGGTAATCTCATCGACAAATGTGGGGAAATACCTTGAAAAGGTTAGGAACCACTGTTTTAGAACAATGATTCCGACCGTGGGGTGCATACCTTTCAAGGAGGTAATTTTAATATATTGGGGCAATTGGGAATTTGAGTGTGAGGAGCGAAAAGCTGAGTTGTGGTAAGGCTAAACTAATTAATTCCTAATTATAGTATACTATTTATTCCTATTTACATAATATTATTAATTACTAATTCTACCATGAATTCCATAGTAACTAACACTTGACTCATTGAAGTAAAGTGGGATTCAACAGAGCATGAAAGTACTAGATTTGGCTGAAGGCCAAGAATTTTAATTATACGTATGCAAAATGCATTCTTGCAACATGAGATATGATCAAATTACTTTTTATGGAAAGGGAGGAATCAATTTTTGCGTGCTCTCAAAATGGGGCATGTAGCAAAAAATATTAAGAACCACTGTGTTAGAGCATATAATTCATCAGAACACCACCGTAAAGTTGGCCAAACATGACGCATTGAAAATTGGGCTTTAATAATTTGCTTTGATTTAAGCATTTATTTTATAACCAAAAATATCATAGTACAAAAGTATCTAAAAGTACACGAGGTAGGAGGTATCTATTAGTATTCTTTGGTCCTTGCCCCCTTCACCGTTCCTCATTTTTCAACTCTCTCAATTACTCCCTGCCTTCCGGCGCCCACCCTTGAATCTTCCACTGCAGAATCTCTGCATACAACAATATCTAGATGTGTCCCTAAACTTCCGGTAGAGCCAGCTCAATCGCATTTGTTTAAAACAGGGAGGTAAACAACCAATGTATCTTTCCGATAGTCACCTACGGAGGTGGAGCATGGAACCTAACCAAAAGATTGGCTCTCAAACTGAGAGCCTTGAATGTGCACAGGAGAGAATCGTGCTTAACAAGGAGCGATCACAAGACAGCATAGTATACTAAAAAATAAGCAGGGGTCAGAGATATACAAAACATTAGAAAACTCAAATGGCAATGGGCTGATTATGTTGCAAGAATATCAGTCAACCATTGGACATCACGATTCATAACGTGGATTCCCAGATATCATACGTGAAACTGTGACCGACAAGATATAAGCTATCATGACGAATTAGACAAGGTCAGAAAGTACTGGCAACACGGCGCCCACGAGAGAGAGGTCTAGCGAATCTTAGAGAATGTCAATGTCCACCGACAGATATCAAAAGATAGATAATGGTAGTATCATATAGCATGAATAGAGATTGTGCAAGCAACCATTGTAAAATATGTGATATCGTTTTTTTAGTCTTAATGGAATGTATTGGTGCCATGTATCTCATCTGATTGCTACTTTCCGGGTATGCTGAAATATCACCAGGTGTCTATATATATCACTACATGATATATTATTGAGTATGTATTTTTCTCATACACATGGCACATTAACCAAAGTGTGCAGTATACAATCATTTTGGAGTGTCGATAATGCATTACTATATCATAATTTATCTCGTAAATTTAGCATTACTAAATGTATTAGAAACATATCTGAAAATGAGCGCTACGGCGAATAGGCGCTGAATGTGGTATGATTGAGCGGTGTATTCCTATACAGGCCAGATTCTGATACTGATACAACTGATAGCTCTGAGGTTTAAACGAAGTGCGTGGTGAGTTAACGTATACTTTATTCACGAAAAAGGTAAGGCCAACACATTTGTAGAGGTCCTGAACTAAACAGAGATATCCTGCCAGTTGAATAGCAACACATGAAAGAATTAACTAACGACAGAACAGTCGCTTTCGTGAAACGACGATGGTCAGAAATATTACCAAGGTAGTTGATGAATCTATAATCGGCAATACAGGCTACATCAGTGGTTCTCAAACTTTTTCGGATCACTGCACCCTTAGTGTATAAGGATTTTTGCACGGAGCCCTCGGGAAATCCTGAACAATTGCATTTACGTTTATTTTGTTAGCTTAGTTGGGTAGAAAAATAATGATTCATATAATTTAGATTCATGAAAAAGTTGTGTATTTGTTTCCTCTTTCAATGATCATAATTACTTGTGGGGTAGATGGGTCTGTTGTTCAGTTTCTCAATTCTTGGAACCAAACTGGAGACAGCTATCCTTAATTCCTGTCCCGCGTTGATTTTCCCTCAAATCTTGTTTTTTGTCACATCTATCACTGGAAACTAAGCTTTACAGAGATAAGTCGTCACTAACGGAATTAAAATTGCCTGGAATTATATAAATTTTCCAATATCCCGCTGCACCCAAGGGAGATAACGACGGCGCCTGGGGAGCCATGGCACACCCTTTGGGAATCTCTGAGCTACACTGTGGAAAATGTTGAACGAGGATGGGCTGAGCGACTTCCCAAAGATGAAATCAATGGAGCAAAATATATCATACTTCGAAGCTGATATTGACGAAATGTCTATGCAAGACGTTCAGGAAAAATGCAACAAGATAGGTCCCGGTCGAAAGTTGGAGGAGCTGCAAAAAATATCCTGCCGGTTGGATTTAACAGCGAATTACTGCATTATCAGCGAAAATCAAGAAGTGTGGGACTATCAATCTCAAGCTGAGGGGTACTCAAGATTCATTCAGGTCTGTTACTGTAAATTTTGCCGAGAATAGCAATTTCTTCATAAAACCATCAACGCTCCTGATGGAATTCAAAGAAAGAGCGACGGGCCAGAGGTTGGCTATTATCAATGAAGATAAAAAGGTCAAATTAGTCTACCATCAGGCCGAGAAAAATCTTGATTATGCTTTGAGATATTAGTACCAGATAAGCATTGAGCATTCAATGACTCGTAACTCAGAAACTAATGCACAGATTTATATGAAATTTTCTACGGAACCCGATTGGTCGAAATCCGGTGCCTTTGTAGTCACTCTTTCCGGGTCGGTGGGGTTCCAAATAGTCAACAAAGTGTACCTTCAAAAAGCAAAACTAAATTATTTTTAGTCTGATAAATATATTAATCATATGAATATTCCATTACCTCTTTATGATATGTATTTTATAACATTTCGAAATTGGTTCTTCAACCTATCTTCCTTGAGAAAAATCTGAAGTCTAATGAGTCGTTGAGATGCGATTAGCACCATTTTCAATTCAGTGCGATGTATTCTCTAAGAATCTCAGGAAGTAGAATTTTTTCTGATATCTGATATTTATTCATATAGTCAAAGAGGTCCGGAATGATTGAACGGCTAATGGTAAGGGAAACGCAACCGGCAAGCCGAGTTCAAACTCTGACTGCAACTAATGCCCTTGGGAACAGCACACACACACACACACACACACACACACACACATATATATATATATATATATATATATATATATATATATATATATATATATATATATATATATATATATATATATTCTCCCAGCTATGGGTAAAACAGTAGACTGAGCTCTCCAATCTAGGAGACAGACAACACTGATTCCAAACCAAGCTGAGAAGGGATGGGCTCTGTCAGGCTATTTCGCCCTAGACTCACTTATGATGAAATCATGTGGTGCCCCAACGGCCCTGCAATGGGTCGTGTGATAGAAAAAGGAGAAAAGTTAGTTAAAGATAATGCTTAGATTGATCATTTTTACTATTCAACATGCTTTCAAAAGAGACCTCATTTTTTTATAGTTTTATTTAGACCCCGTGATCTTAAACAGTGACGTTGTGTATGCAGAGATGGGAAAGAGAAATGTACCAAGTAACTTGTAAAAATTGCAACATATATCTTAAGAAAGCCGAAGAACGTATCGACTGAGACGCTATATTAAGAATAACGAATAGGGAGATGTAAAATATCCAAATTTTTCGAACAATTGTCTCCATCTTGGTTGTTTACCTACTTATACACAACGTTTTGACTGTTGTACCCGACAGTCTTTTTCATGTGTTCGCTGCGTTCTGGTGTAGTACAAGATTACATTCCCCTGGGCACAGATGATGGAATCAAGACCGGCTCTGGGTCCCTGGCGTCTGTCTGTCCACAAACTAAAAAATAAAAAATGAATAACTCAAAGATATCGAGCCAAGACTCTCATTCAATGGAGAGGTGGACAATGGGGTTGGGGGAATTTGACCAAATTATATCGCCAGCAGTTCTAAATCAATTTCAATGTAATTTTGTGGAAGGGTGGACAATGGACCATGGAAGAAGCAATAAAATTTTGGGGCGGATCAATGCACAGTTACACACACCCTCTGACAATGGCGTTGGCAGAGGTATACGCTCTCATTCTCCCATTTTCTCATTTGTATTTTGAAAGTCACGCTAAGACACTTGAAAAATGCTCCCTTTCACTTAGCTCCTAAGGCGACTGCCCCTTTTGCTGATACCTAAAACCGGCCCAGAGTGGAATGAGAATAGTCTACCTCTACGGATCAAATGAGGGTCTTGGCTCGATATTCCGAACGTATATATATTTTTTATTACACCGAATGGTTCAGCGGTCAAAAGGTTGTGAACAACCAATATGAAGACAATTGACTGAAAAATAGTATGGTAGAGTAAGAGAGAATGATTTCCATCGGATAGAGAGTTTGAGAGTAAAAGAAGAAATAGCTGTTAGTTTATTTTAAGTAGTGTTTGTGTACACTTGAAAATTTAGACAGAAGATTTGAAAAAAAGTCTGATATGCATGGAATAAAAAAGCCAATATTTTGATTGCACATTGTGATCGGAAACTGTGTGTAAATAATTTGACAGCGAGAACAGACATATGCTAGTTGCATCATTCAATAAGAAATCAGATCAATTCCCGGACTAAGCTATCATGACAGGCCCTTAAAATGAAAAAAAATAGCTATAAGGTTTTCTCCAAGAAGACATCTCATTTTTCGAGCGAGATGAATAGTTCAAGGGAAATAACTCATTTCCATATTCCGATCCCTGAAAGAAAAAACGTCAACTGACTATTTTCGATGCTCTAACTTTAGTAGGCACAGATCAAAGTGAGGGGATCCAAGGGGCCAGCCCTTCCTTTGCTCGGGCAAAGTACACTTATTTTTCTTTTAAAATCTTCGGGAATATCATGAATAAAAGACCCAAATAATCCCAAGTAAAAACAAAAAAAAATATTATTTCGTTTTTCATCCAATAAGATGTCTTCCGTCTCAATCATATTTTCTTGTAATTCATTCTGGTTCTGTGACAAATTTATTTGATTATTTTGTTCACAAGATGTTCTTTCGTCAATTCTAATGCAGAGAAACTACGATCAGAATGTAACTGAAAAACGCCCGATTACGTATTGCTTCGGGTGCGAATCCATGGTTTTGAGCAAGGCAGGAGTCCATTTTTTCTTTAGTCTAATTGATCAATGGATATAATAAATTTGAGTTTTTAAGATTAATTCATGATTATTGGGAAGGGGGTATTCGAAAAAAAATGTATTTGAATATTTGTTGAAAAAAAATTGTGCTTTGCTAGAGCAGGGATGGCGGGCTTCCTGGATCTACGCCTGAATTTTCTTGTTTGTGACATCTGTTTTTGTTTTTAAATTAATTTGTGAAAATATTTTTTTCTATTTAGATCCTCTCTGCTCAACATGTTTCCATTAGGAATCCCCCTGATAAAACCTTTCATATTTGATATCTTACATATGCCCAAGACCCTGGATCCACCCCTGTTCAGCATGTGACATTCTTTATAGAAAAGAATTGAATCTCAGAGTTCATCTTAATAATAACATTATTGAACTTTTATCCATTCTCGATATTGTTATATTACAAAAATGAATCGAATTCGCGTAGCTTGGACGGCATATCTAATTTTCAAATAATTATTTTCTTTTCTAGTGAATTAATAATTCTACGTGCGGTTCAGCGAGGAGAATGCTGGTATCCCAGAGATGGCCACAAGAGAAAAAATGATCTGGTAAGGATTCATTCAAGTTTGCAATAAATTTCAATTATTTTAGAAAATTATCACACTAACTTGAAAATTTGTTATTTCTTTCAACTGCTTGTTTCCTTTCAACGAATAAATTATCATGGGTGTGCAAAAGTTTCCAACGAAAAACTGTTTTCAACTATATATCCAGTTTATAGTCTTCAAAATAAAGACCGCTTGGAACATCTGCACTCACATGATAAAAATGTTTTGACCATTACAAAACTTCACAAATAAACATTTTTTGTCATAAGAAACTGAAATGAATCAATTTTTTCCAACATTCAAGGATTTTCAGATTAGGGACTTCATTCAACCACGCCCCTGTTTGAGAGACAGGTTTTTTCTCTTCGATTTCACTCCAATATTCTCTATCTGTATAAATCAGTGGTTCTCAGCGTGGGCTCTAGCACCTTCTGGTAACGTTGGCTTGTTTCTAAGGGGTGGGGCGTCGAGATGACTGATGCCCTCAAGGAAGCGTTCGAGCTTTTACAGGGGAAGTTGTGGAGATTCTATAAATGTCTATAATTCTGATTTACAAATAGCTGTTGTCTAGCAGTATCTGCTTACAAATGAGAAGGAATTACTATTAGGCAGTTATTAAATGATTACTTCGCCAACCATTTCCTCTTTACAAGTAACTGGCAAGTGGCGAACTATTTGGCATGATAGAGTGCCAATGCACCCACGTCATCGGGGTACTTCCGGCTCCAAAGTGTTATAAAATTACAAGGAAAAATCACGCTTTTTTTTTTCTTCGATTTTTCTTCCGATTTTTTTATAATGTCGACTGCAATTTTGCAGTTTGTAAGAATAGTATAGTCAATTCATATTGAATTATCGGCGAGAATAAAAAGGTGTGATTTCCAGGTAATTTTAAAACAATTTGGAACCGATGACGTCAGACTTTGCCACTATATACCACGCAGTGTTAATATTATTCAATAGAGGAAGGGAGATAACCATTCAGAATTATCTCCCTTACTAATATTTTCAAACCGATGTACCGTAACGGAAATGAACAATGATCATGCGCAATTATTATTAGGACTAAAATGTGTGACTATTAAAAAGTGAAAACTTTTCTTCTAGTCTTTTCAGTATTTTTGTGCGTGTGTTTAGAGTGTATATTGCACAGTATGTTTTTACTTCAAGATATGGATAAATACTTGAAATAGCGTGCAACTGAAGAGGTTGTCTGCAACAACAACAACAAAAAAACGAGACAAGAGAAAGTCTAATGATATAAAGTTGATTCTTTGCAATACGATTCCATTTCACTACTAGCAAATCAGCAAATGCTGCTGTTTCTCATTTGCGAAGAAGTGATTTCCAATGATCCTATGAAAGCGTCGAAACTTCAAGCTCATCTTCCTAAGAAATATCCAAGTAAAGCTGACAGAGAGATTGTGATATTTCGCGAACTGAAGGAAACATTTGAAAAGCGTACTACTCATGCATTTTCACTCTTCTCAAGAAAAAAAACACTGATGCTGATTCTGATGTTGATGGTGTTTCCAATGCTTCTTAGACCATTCGCAGAAACATTAGTTCTGCCATGAATGCAGTCAATGTTCTGAAATCCATCCTTCTCAATGACGGCACACTATCACGTCGCATTGATGAAATGGGAAATGACGTCTAAAGTCAGTTGTGTGTTGAGTGAGCAAAAATGAATTTCGGATACATCTTAAATCAACTGTACGAGACGAGGCGTTGTTAATGGCTTATGTTCCATTTATCAAATTGGTCATTTATCAAATGACCAATAACGAACAGCACTGTTAGTGCAACAGATGGAGCACCATCAATGACATGAATAAGGAAATCCTTAACCTTTTTACAATCTATTGTATTATTCATCATTAGCATCTTGTTGCTAAAAATCTTACTCTGTGCCGTCATTCAACACTTTCTGTTACTATTTCGGTAGTTATCAAGATTAGAGCACATTCAATGAACATCAGATTATCTCGCTATGTCAAGATAACGAAGCGGAATGTAATCGTCTTCTTCTACACAATTAAGTGTGCTGGTTCTCCAAAGATCCATGCCTAAAACTTTTTTTTTCAATTTCGGTAATCGAATCTTTGCAATCTGTCGATAATATATTATGACAGAAAATTCTTCATCTGCATAAAGATATGGCGTATCAAGCTGACATTCGTGATAAATTGATGTTGATTTTACAGTTTCAAGGCAAAAATTTCAATCTATTAATGACCAAAACTGATGTATACACTTTCATCAGAAAGCAGGATTTGTTCACACAGAATGTAGGAAGAATTTTTTTGCAATTTCCTACCATGAGCTTGGTAGAAGATTGTTATTCCAGACTGGATTTAGAAGAATGCTGTATGCATCAGCAGTCATTGAACAATGGTTGTGAGAAGCGTTCAGAAGACTTGATTGATATGAATCTTCCTGTCTGGGTTATGAATATATTCATTTACGAGGCTAAAAAACAAGAAGTCGACTCGGAGGAAGAAATCATCGATCAGAAGAATAACGAAAAAACGAAGCAAATCTTTGATTGCTGAGGATATCATGAAATGTGGCTCACTACTACAGGAAGCGTTGACGTGTAGCTAGGTTACGTTGGGGGCGTTGGGCTGATAATAGTTGAGAAACACTGTTATATATCATTATGATCTGATTTCCGTTTGTAGGTTCGTTCCCGTAACACAGACAAAACAGCTAATCGTAACGAAATTTGTGCCAGCGTAATTCAGTTAAAATGCTCTGACTTTGAGGATAAAGCGGTTTTCAGTTTAATTTGTAATTCAATAACAATATAGTGTACTGCGCTCGACCCGATAATAATAGACCGAATCATGTATGTTTGTTAGTGTGCTTATTACTAAAGTTGATAATAAAATCTTATCAATATTGAAAAAAAGATAAGAAATTAAATCATTGGTAATTGCTGTATAAAATAATGATACCTTTATTTTGTCTAAAAGTATTTTTACACATCTTAATTGCAAGCAGGTAATTTCAAAATTCATCACATTTTTCTCGTCGTAAAAAACGTCAGCTACAAAACTACAAAGAATGTTTGGCCTTTTGTTCTATGGTTATAATTTTGCTGAATATCCTTGTCACTAAGCAACTAGCCTTTCGTCTGATCATTTTCCTGTTTGTTCTTGAATATTGTGCACCTTGCTTTGGTATAATATTTACCACTATGTGGAAAAGGGAACCAAAAAAAGACTTCAAGGTTCCTCCCAGACATTATTTTTGGGGTTGAGAAACGTAGACTATTGTTGATTAGGGATTAGTAGTAGTACAGGTAAACTTATCTTTGAATTTCCAAACACGAATCAAAATCTTCTGAAGTGCTGTTTAATACTTTTTAAGTGTTCCGTTCCTTTAGGGCAATGGTTTTTAGCAAATCTTTTTTTCAAGTCTGTCGATGTTCCATTGCGATTGCAGTTAATTTCAAAACAAAGTCATTCATTTTTCACTATGATTACAAATTCGATAAAAGGAAGTGACTTGAGATCCATCGTAATGACCACCGAAAGTGGCCTTTAAGCGAGCACAACAAAAATTTTATCGAGTTTCACTTCTTTATTCAAAACATTCAAGTTTTATTTTTTGGGTTAAGAAAGTTCACTTGTTTTTTCGAAGAATTATTTATTTTCATTTCAATGAAATATATAGTGTCTAATTCCAGTCCATGTCTGGACTTGATTTTGTTTTCCAACCGTAAAAAGAACAAGAACAATCCTCACCTAATTCAGGCGAGTAAACTCTTCATGGTTTGTCTGCCCCGTCACATCAAACCAAACCGATATGCAAAAAGTAACATTCTCCTACCGTAATTAGGAATCACGACCAACTAATTGATAGATGGTTCTCTTATCGACTGAGTTAAATTGACAAGTCTTACATATCGAAGAAAATTCACGTTATAAATACTTGAGAGCTTATTTCATTTTGATAAATAGATACATTTATGAATCAACATTTTGAAATCACAAGCAAGTCTTACCTATCAACGAAAATTTGTCTTGGAGATGATAATAATTAAATATATTAATACTGAATATATATATATATATATATATATATATATATATATATATATATAGAGAGAGAGAGAGAGAGAGAGAGAGAGAGAGAGAGAGAGAGAAATGGACGTATATGGTCCGACAGAATGATCATGAATTACGTTATATCATACAGAAACTCATTTGAGATGATCTCCTATCATCATGGGCTCCTATCATCAATGGGGTTGCTGCAAGAATTGAACCTGCCACTGATAGGGTAGCCGCTTCAATGTAGCGATGCTGTTACCATTGAGCTGACCATTGCATTACCAGTAGCTGCTTAAGTAAATGGTGAGAGCATCGCTACGTTGAAGTGGCTACCCTATCGGTGGCGGGTTCGATTCCTACAGCAACTCCAATTGTTTATTTTATTTACGTTGTCGCGGGTGAGTGAGAAATTAACCCCGTAATGACGAGAGATTATCTCAAATAAGTTTCTATGTAATATAACGCAATTTATCATAATATATATCTATTCATAAAATATCTATGATTTTTTAAAAATCTATTATATATAGAATACAATCTGTGGTACTGGACCGACGAGTTGCTAAGACGAGTTATCTCGTCCGTTGCACTGGTCTGGCAACTCAGACGAATTATCACGTCCGTGGTACTACAGATGGAAAGATAGACATAGGGTAATATATATAAATGAGTTCACCCCTGCTGCTTTTTATAGAATGTTAATTTCTTCTAAACTAGGCTTGCAAAATATTTATGTAAGGCTTCGTGCTCTTTAAATGAGTTCACTTGCTGATCGCGAGCAATAAAATCGGTTCTGTGAGAGCATGACTTCATTCAACCGACGCTTCAGTTTTTGAGCTCAATTATTCCCCTTTAACCCTCCAGAAAGAAAAGACGTAAAAGAAAGAAATTCTATTTTTCGCTTCACCACACGGGCCGATTGTATTTTTAGAGTTGACGCCAAAATATTGACCCCATCGGATTACAAGAAGCGATACTCACCATCACCCGGTTTCTCTTCCACCGATCTTACGTGGGCTAATTCTACTTTTAGAATTGACGCCAAAATGCTGACCCCAACCAGGGTTGCCAAATGTATTCGATTTTGGACATTGCGTCTGTTTTAGTCTTATATGTTTGATCAGAATTTAAATAAATCAGACATCCAAGATTATCCGAATAATTTCCGATTTAAGGCTTCACATAGATTCAGATTGGTATTTCCAAAATCTAAAGTTCTATTTACAAAATTCATGGTCATTCATTAATTATATTACAAATTGAAAATTTTCCGTCGCGAAACATTATCGTAGCTGTGGAGTCTCTATCAGAAGGCGCATTCTGATAAGGACCCTAGTGCTATAAGATAAATCTAGCTTTAAATAAAAGCTGCAGAAAGTTCATCCCGATATGGACACCACAGTGAGGATGGTGAAATTCTGGCTCAGACCAAAGGCCGCAAAAGGCGCATTCCGATAGGGACTCCCTACGACGATAGTCTAAATCTGGCCTGAACTAGGCTGCAAGAGATGCATTCCGACCGATACCCTGCTGCGACGATAGGGAAAATCTGGCTTGAACAAGAAGCTCCTCTACGACGATATTGAAAAATCTGTCCTGAACTAGAGGCCAAAGAAAGGTGCATTCTGATAGAGACCCCACTGCGACGATAGGGGAAATCTGGCTTGAGAACTAGAAGCTGCAAATAGCATATTCCGATAGGGATCCTGCTGCTACGAAAGTGGATTCATAGTACCCAAGACAAAAAAAATCAAAATAACTACGAAGTTCATCTTTTTATTCAGTTTCTTTTGTCATTTTCCAACGTTTAGTTTTTTTCAGTCCGTCATCTTTTTTTTTTTTTTTTTTTCACCTGCACTCTTATGTAGTGGAAGTAAAGTAAACGCTGACAAAACTGAACGAAAATTATTCAAAAAATAGAAAATAAAAAACTGTAAACAAAAAAAAAATCAAATCATTTCTTAATACAGGATTTAGTTTCCTGGGTGAAAAGTGGTAAATAAAAAATATTCTCATGATAAACTCGGGTTTTTTTCCCATTCAGAACCATTTCGTATCATGATAAATGGCTTGTTTTGCATTTTTTTAATGAAATTGTTATGTTTTTTTATGTGTAATTTTTTGTTTCGAGAAGAAAATATTCAAAATACAATTATGATATATTTGAGATTGAAAAAAAATTAGATAAATTTGACGAATTCGTTTCGCCGAGTTCAATCTTCGGAAGTTTTCGGAAGGGATCTCAGTGCTTGGGAAAATGGAAGCTTGGTTGAATAAATGATTGCTCTCTGTTTATAACCTTTATTTTCCTTACCTTTTCTACTAATCTGCTTATTTTGTATCACAGTATTGTAAACTTGTGCTAAACTTTGATAATGTTCGGTACTTATTTATTTAAGGAAAAAAATCTGCTTATTTTGTATCACAGTATTGTAAACTTGTGCTAAACTTTGATAATGTTCGGTACTTATTCATTTAAGGAAAAAATTTATTTATGAAGCTCCCTTTGTGAACTTACGATAATTTTTATTGTGATTATATCTCTTTATTGATTTGAAAATTTATTTTACTTAATGCAATCATGTTTTCATTGAATTTTACACATTTTAGAGATAAATCCCTGGATAAATAAACTTTTAAACTTTTTTTGTAAGTACCGAAGTATGAGATACCTTACTTTGGAATTTTGAAAAAAAGCTAGAAAATTAAGTAAAATATTGTTCTTTTTAGCAACTTTTCTGTTTTATTTGAATCTGCAAAAAGAAAAGAAATCACTACATTTTAAAGATTTTTATCCTATATTTTGATTATTTCATCTTTAAAAATATTCTTTTTCTTTACTGGGTTGAGTGAAATTATGTTATTAATAATATAACCATCATAAGTATCATTGTTGTTATTCTCTGCAGTTATTATTATATTATTCATCGTTTGACCATTACTTTATATTTTGTAGATTTTTAACTACAGAGTTCAAAGTGTATTTTTTTTGTTTTGTTTTTTCTAGTTGTCATAAAGTATGGTGTGCAGTAGAATTTATTGCTGATTAAAGTAAGCATTGATATCGCATCCGACTCCACGTTATAATTAATGGAAAAAATATTTGAAGCTTAACAAGAAAAAACTTATAAACGAATTTTTTAAAATCCTAATTATGGTTTTAAGATAGGCAATCGATTTCCCCTCGAAAATTTTTGTTCATTCTCATCATGAAGAATTATTAGCTAGGTTACTGTACAAGACCTTTTCAGGCCCACTGGACATACCAATGTAAGTAATCCTTACATTAGCAAATAACTTTACATAATTTCAACTTGAAAAATCGTATTTAAGTGAGAAAATCTACTTTTGCTGCCCACGGCCAATTCTCTGCGATCAATGTGGTTCTTGCCACTTTTGAGTTGTGCAGGCCTGTTCTTAACCATACATGAGCTAGATTTTATTATTTCTAGTGGAACATAATATCAGTGAAAACTGATATTATTAAAGCATTATTTATGACCAAACTCTACAGTATTGAAATCTGTTGCTACAAATATCAATATATTGCTGTCCAAGTTGATTTAGTTCTAGATAGTAAGTATATTTCAAAACCATTATCGATTTTTTAATAGGGGATTTAAATTGATCAAAATATAAATAGAATACACAGTGTTAGAATAGTTCTTATAAAGTCATAGTTTTCGGTATACAGACGTTTAGTTCAGTAATGGCTCAACGTGGAAAGAATTCTCTTCCTGAGTGTAAACAGAACAATGGCTACAAATATAGCTACAAGACTGAAGTTGAGCAAAACCCTGAAATCAGAATTGTGCAAAATCACAAAAAAAATGGAAAAGTCGGAGGTGTATAGGAACGACCATGCAAGCTAACACCAAGGTCTATTTGTTTTATCAAGGATTTGGTTGGTGAAGACCCGAAAAAATCGGCTGTGGGTGTACCGGAAGCGTTTCTACAAGAGCAATCAAACGTACCCTGAATAGTACCTGCATACACGGTCGTGTAATAAACCGCTACTGGAATCGAAACACAAACCGCCCTGTTAAAACGTTTATGACAGCTTACTGTGGTTAGATGAATAAAAATTAACTTTTTGGGACCTGATGGTATCCAACGAGTTTGTTGTTGTCATGGCGAGGCATATAAGGAAAATTGTTTGGTATTAACTGTTAAGCATGGTGATGGTGACGTCATGAACTACACTCATCGACGGAATCATGATTGCAGAGGGTTATATCAATGTATTAAGAGAAAATATGCTACTTTCACTCGAAGGTTTGGGGAAAGGAGCTGCATTTCAGCACGACAGTGATAAAAGAAACGAGTTTCTGAAGATGCAACTTGTAAAAGTGGTCGATTGGCCTTGCATGTCACTAGATTTAAATCCAATTACGCTTTTGTGGAATGCACTGAAGGGAAAATAGTAGAACAGCGACCGTCCAACAAGACAGATTTGAAAGAATTACATACTGTCGAAATGGGAAAACATTCCAGTCACCGTCTGTGCAAAAGTAGTGAAATCAATGACGCCGTTACTACGAGCAGTAATATGAAATAAATGTAATCGCGCCAAATATTGATTTTAAACTTTTTTTCGTAGAGGTTTTAGACGGCAGATTCCTCTTTTTGGCAAAAGAATTTCGATGCCATAGAGTTTGGTCATAAATAATATCCGTTTTGAGTGCGTAAAGTTCCGGTATGTTTGGTTTAGAAGAAATTATCATCATCATCATCATCATCATCATCATCATCATCATCAGTCTTTCAACGTCCATCGTTGGTACATAGACCTTCCCCAGGATTCATCACACTTCTCTATTATGGGCGTCGCGGAGCCAGTACTTTCTGAATTTGTCTAGCTCGTCCCGCCATCTAAATACACTAGGATGGCAAGCCTTTGGCAGAACAAGCTCAACCTTCAAAAATAAGAAGATTCTATCAATCCTAAAAAAAAGGGTGTATAACCAATGCATCCTCCCAATAGTCACTTATGGAGCTCAAAAATGGAACCTAACCAAGAGACAGATCCGCAAATTGAGAACCATGCAACGTGCACATGAAAGAATTATGCTGTACCTCACATGGAGAGAAGAAAATTAAATTTCTATTTTTTAAAAAGTGGTAATGGTATACTAATTTGTGGACGATACAGTATCTCTCACTAACTTTTTGGCAAAGGTAATAATAGAAAAGCTGTTTTAATTTGGTTATTCTTTTGCACTATTTTAGCAGCTATTCTGAAAATCGGTGAGTGTTGCGTCTCTCACATGAAGATGTTTGTCCAAGGGCAACGGAAGTGTTTGATGGTCACGATGGCTGCGGGTGAGGGGATAGGAATTGACATTTGATAAAACTGAAAAATGCAGGAAGAAAAGCAACTCCACACAGTTTTAGTACACCAGCAGTTTTTTTTTTGTTTGTCTATTTTTCCGGGGAGGGGCGATTTTGATGAGACTCGGGATCTTTTATCTCCATCTCTCTGAATCCATTTCAATCTCTTGGTCCCGAAAAAGGTTGCATTGTACATTTTGTGCCATTTTGCTGATAATTTTCCCTCTATATATCGAACATTCCTTTCATATTGATTATTGTTGACCATTTCCTTCATGTTGATAATTCCCTTCATGTTGATCATTCCCTTCATGTTGACCATTCCCTTCATGTTGACCATTCCTTTCTTGTTGATTATTCCCTTAATGATGATCATTCCCTTCATGTTGACCATTTCCTTCATGTTGATCATTCCCTTCACGTTGATCATTCCCTTCAAATCGATCACTCCCTTCATATCGATTATTCCCTTCATATTGACCATTTCCTTAATGTTGATCATTCCTTTCATATTGATTATTCCCTACATATTGACCATTCCCTTCTTATCGATCATTTAGAGTAGAAGCCCGAAATGATTGCTTCTAAAGCAAAATCACAAATAACAAAAATATACAAAACAAATATTTCAAAGACCGGAAGTGTATTCTGCAGGTTAGTGCCAAACATTGCCAAGTAAAAAACATAAAAAAGATAAAATTCAAATCAACCAGTCGAAAATGAATGCAATGCAATTTTGGAACAATCAGAACGCATTGTAATATATTTTATTAAAAGCTGTTATCCAATATCTGGCGTGAATAGCGCCAAAAGAGACCGACGGTATTCGATTGAATCCTACTTGAATCCACGTCACTCAATGTCCAAGAAATGCATGCGAACTTATTTCAACTTTGATTACACTACGTTTGGAATAAGTGTGGAATTGATCTGTCCCTGGTTTGGGTTCATCTAAACAGTGTTCTTTACTATATTTGCACTTACAGAAACTTGACTCAATTTTCATTATAAAAAGTCATCGGGCACTCTCACTTTGGGAATAATTGCCACTACCAAAATATGATATAACTGTTTACCCATGAAAATGAACACTCCTCAGATTAACGGTTACTTATATCTCTCTATATATATGAATGATTTCCCTTCGCTAGACGGTTAATATATCACTCAATTTAGACAACGTAAATAGGATAAACAATTGGAAAATTTAAGCTGTCTAAACTGAGTGATCACTCAATATTAAAGATAATGAAGCTGCTGCTGGAATCGAACCCACCACTGATTACACGATTAATGTATCACTCAATTTAGACAACGTAAATTCTTTAATTGTTTATTCTATTTACCTTGTCTAAATTGAGTGATAGATTAACCGTGTAACGGGCGGGAGATAATTCCAAATGTTTCAATACAATAAAACGCAATTTATAATTCATATATATATATATATATATATATATATATATATATATATATATATATATATAGAGAGAGAGAGAGAGAGAGAGAGAGAGAGAGAGAGAGGGGGGGGGGATAATGCGTTAACGCCAAAATCTCCAAATCTATGAAAACTATAACTGCAACACTTTCCTTGGAGTTCTTTTAATGGATAAAAAATAATTCTAATTTGAATAAGGTTATATTTACTGCGTAAGTAAACCAAGGTGATTTTAATCCTATTTTGTATTCTTTCCCAACACAGAGACCTATTCCATATCATTGGCTAGATTCTTTCCAAAATTCAGTACACATCTGGTGTTATCAGCATTATTTTTGTTGGTAGCTTTGCCCTTCAAAAATCAAGACAATTTTCCTTCTGATCTCCTATGTTAAAACTTACGTCCATGAACCAGAAACAAAAGCTTTGCAGTAAAAACTGATGAAAAAATAAATAAAACTCTTGTCTGCAAATAAAAATAAAATCCTTTTTTTTTACGCGCCTTAACTGAAAAGATGTCCTCCAGACGGCGTCACACTAGCGTCGGGCAGCAATCAAGTTGACATTATTAAGTTAATTAATTATCAAATTTGAAATCGAAAATCAATCAGAAATGACGACAAAACGCAGCTGTACTCAACATGTGGTTGAAAAGTCGTATAGAATCGTGTATACGTTGAGATTTTTACGCCAAATATTTTGGCAAAATTTGGATCGATCTATACATCTACAATCAAATTAGCAATCTGTTTGTCTGTCCGTCTACTCGTCTGTCACTTTTCTGCCCGTCTGTCAGTCACACTTCAAAAATACATATTTTATGTTAGGAGTAAGGATAAAGGAGAGGGACTTGAAATGGAATCGCAACACAGATAGGGGAGGAGAAGCAGGGTAGGGGATGCAAAAAGTAGGGGATGAAACATAAAGATCTATATTATACATGTCCGTCCGTTTGTCATACTTTTTGAATGTCAAGGAAAAGTAGTCGCTTTTATTTAATCATTTGCTAATGCGTAAGAAAAATCCAGATTCATTCTGGTCACAACAGATTGCACAAATTCCTTTGATTTAAGAAGCCTTTATTGCATAATCCTAATGAGGCGAGACGAAACTAACAAGAACTGCAATCTATAAAGAAATCACTTAGATTTATCTCATTTTATTTTCAGTTGCTTTTCATCGCAACTGTACAGACTGCCATTCTACGACCATTATTAAACAGAGCTGATAAGAAATCGACTCTCCAACTACGTTGGTAATGAGAGAATCATGCTCAACCTTACATGGAGAGATCACAAGACACCACAGTATATAAGGAAGAAAACAGGTGTTCGTGACATCATAGAAACAATTAAAAAAATCAAATGGCAATGGGCAGGCCATGTTGTAAGAATGAAAGACAACCAATAGACATCACGTCTCACAACATGGATCCCCAGAGATCACATAAGAAACTGAGGCTGACGGAACACAAGATGGAGAGACGAACTTGACAGATTCGGGAAATACTGGCTCCGCGACGCCCATGTTAGGGAATTGTGGCGAATCTTGGGGAAGGTCTATGTCCAACGACGGACGTTAAAAGACTGATGATGATGATGATGAACCATCAGTGATATATGGACTCAACATCTCTTTTGTCTTGAGAAGCCTGGTTATTCGTACCGCCAGCTCTACCGCTTGAGCAACGAGAACTCTAAGGCTGGCAGGAGATCAAATCGAATCATATAGATTTTCGACTTAATTTTTCCCCCGATCGATCTGAGCCATATTTGGTAACACTAGTAATATTATAGTATTAATAATATTATCTTGATTTTATTTCTTATTTTGAATCATGATAATATTACAATGACTGAATTATTTCATAAATGATCCACACACGAAATCGACATATATCGGAGTCTATTGAGCCTTAGTAGTAAAAGCAGCAACAGTGATCGTTGCTTGCATCTGTAACTGTATTTGTAGTTGCTCAACCACGGCACCACCCACCATCCGAGCCTCTCCTATTTGCCACTTGCTTCATTCATTAATATCTAGCATTACGCTTGTGTTCATGAAGAATACGTTCATCCTGTATTTCTTTTTTCTTCTGTGTGCCCCTCTATCGTGGCCTTGTGTCAGACTAGCACAGATATATCTTGAATAATGCGGTCGATTCATTCCAAAACCGCACTGTTCAATGTCTTATCATAATTTAATGAGTATCTTTTCTTTCTGTTTATACTTCGTTACATAAATTTGTTAAGCAATACCGTAACCGTACTATATGACAAAAAACGCATTCCTGTAATATTATCTTTAGTATATATATTAAGAAATATTTACAGTGTATGAGCAGCTTAATTTACACACTGTAGGGGGACACCCATTCAGGTTCGAACTCATTACAGTAGCAATGGTCAAGGATTTCATGAACCTACTGAAATATTTAGGGATTTCATAACTCCTTAGATTCACCATTTATCTACCAAATATTAGGTTATTGCCGGTGATGAAAATGGAGTAGGGAAACTTGATATACGGCAAAGGCTGTATCAAGAATTTATGTTCAGGAATCACAGAGAGCTCCGTCAGACATCGTCTGGGGCCCTGGGGTACTGTAAGCCCCAATGAATATTTTTCTTAATACGGGCAATTTCGGGGTCGTTTGGAAACAAAGGAAATATCTGGAAATTGAGAAGTAGGTATACGTCATGACCTCGTATATCCCCTCCCCCTGTTTCCACCACTGGTTATTGCCATGGGGATTTGTTTTTTGCTGCATAAGTGTTTCTTTAACCTTTTCATTCCAGTGACTAATCAAAAAGTTCAAATACTTGACGACGGGACAGGATGTTTAGACAATTCTTTCTTGTGGACATCAGTGTCACGACAGTAAATGACAGAATTCAAAATAAATTTGTTGATTTACATTGAATTAGATTATTTTCACTTATTCACAAAAACATGCAAAGATCTACATTACTTGATAATAGGCAATCATGTGCATGTGTGTAAGTGTCTGTCTATCTGTCTGTCTATCTGTGTCTGTGTGTGTGTGTGTGTGTGTGTCTGTGTGTGTGTGTGTGTCTGTGTGTGTGTGTCTATGTACTTTTACAAACATGAACATTCTCTTAAAAATGCTTACAGGCATAGGGAAATAGCTCCACTCAATAGCCTCTCTGAATTCTTAATTTCAGTTGGTGCACGAGTGTACAAAATCTTCCTTAACTTCATGAATAAAATGTATTGATTCTTCTGTCACTCCTACTTTCCTAGTTTGAATCACAATGGTTTACAATTAAACATCTCCCCTTAGTCTGAATCAGTGGGTGAGGATGCTTATTTATTTATTTATTTATTTATTTATTTATTTATTTGTTTTTTTAACTTTGGAGATATGCTTAAATAGCCACTCCAATGGATGTGTGAGGGTTTATCTACCCCGGGGCCCTAGACTGAGTTTTCGTAAAGCTCCCTTTGACCTTGCCCCCCCACCTCTGCCTCACCCACCGTTGAATAGAATAAAGTGACCTCAAGTCACGTTGAATGATTCACATCGTTGGACTATTTATAATTAACTACCTGTTTGAATGGCTTGGCTCGGCGAACGAAGATTTTTGGGAGGTTTTCCACGAGAACATGACCTTAGACGGTGGGGCCTGTACGCAGAATATTCGTCTGGCCTGCACAAGGTGAAGTGCGACGTGTGCAGGGCCGACCCCACCGTTTAAACCAAGGGTTTGCATCATGAGGTCCACCGAGGTGGCATGGATAACTGCGAAACCAGACGGTCGTAGGTTTGACAGGAAATTCATTCTCTTGGTTTGCAGCTCCTTTGTGAGGGTGTTCCGACAGTGTGGCTGACATGGGCAGTCAAACCACAAGACTTGATCATTCTGTATTCTATATGTACAATATACGTGCACAAGAACAGATATATCATTCAAAATATTCACGTGTACACTAAACATTAAAACATTTTTACTCCTGAGCTTTCTTCCTTTCAGAACCCCTAGCTTATCTAAATGGTTAATACACCACTGTTTGGAACGTGTTCATCCGCTCTGGCAGTCTTCCTATTGCATCTGAATGCGCAAGGCATCATCCCTCCTCCGTTCATTCATGAACATTTTGTCAATGGGTTTAGTACGATTCACAAGAGAATAGAAGACACAAAAAGACCTTTTATTCTTGAATCTATCACTATTTCCTTTCATTTCCACCCTGAAAGCTTTCAGACGCTCTATCATCAATAAAATAATACACGATGTTTTTCTTTCCTTTTTAATTTTGATTTGAAAGCATTAATGCAGATCTAAAGGGGCCCAGAACGTCCAGACCCCTCCTTACACGGACGAAGCACAATTTATAAAGAAAATTAATTTAAAAATCCCAAACTTTTTTTTAAATTATGTTCTGTCGTAAATTCCTTTCGATTATTTTTTTCACTTTAATCTATTGTCTATTGGAGAGCTAAAAAGCTACAACTGGAATGAAAGTAAAAAATGCTGGATCATATAATACTTCTTAGATTTTGGTGTTTGGAATTTACTTTTTGTTTTTCATGTATTCAGCTGTAAGAATTTTTTTTCCATTTGAGACCTCCTCCCACGCAAAATCCTGGATCCACTCCAGAAAATCATCAGAATGAAAGAAAAAATCTCAAAATAAAATGGCTTGACAAATCGGCACAAGATTTCACCCCAAAGTTAATCGATTTTCTTAGACGCCCACGCAAAAATTCAACACATAGCACTACTTCATACTTGCGTTTGTTTTATTTTTATTTTTGTGTTATATATATGTATGTATATATATATATATATATATATATATATATATATATATATATATATATATATATATATATATATATAATAAACTTTCGGCACTATTCAATGACATATGCGTTCTAATGACACATTTGTTTTTAAATTCTTGTTAGTATAATCATTTTTTGGTTCATTTATTTTATCTGCAGACCTATAACCCATATATGGTGCAATGGACTGTCAAAGGACAATGAAATCTCATTTTATTTGCTCTTTTTGGTTTCTCATTATTAATACACTTCGTATAAAACATACCTGTTATAACGGCAAATTCGATATACGATATTCTTAAATCCCCAAGGGTGCTGTAATAACGGATATATATATATATATATATATATATATATATATATATATATATATATATATATATATACATATATATGTATGTATATATATATATATATATATATATATTGCTACGTTGAAGCAGCTACCACACACACACACACATATATATATGATGAAATTATATATATATATGTATATATATATATATATATGATGAAATATATATACATATGTAAATATGAAATATATAAACATATATATATATATATATTTGATGAAATTATGTATATATTACGTAATATATATATATATATATATATATATATATATATATATATATATATATATATATATATATATATATATATATATATATATCAATTAGCTCTTAATTTTGAAACTCCATCGTGTAGGCTGGAGGATTATTTCGCGTACAGGCCCCGCTGTCAATGGCCATACTGCTGTGGAACAACCTTCCAAATATCTTAGTGACCACACCCAGGCTTCGGTCATGTCCTTCATGTGATTTTTTCTTTGTTTTTTTGTTTTCTTTGTTATTTCCTGTGCGTTTTTCAAGTACAGGACTGAATGCCAACATTGATGAGACCCAGTGCTTAACATTTCTGGGGTTCTTTCTATTCGTGTACTTAGCTACTATTCTCAAACAAGTAAAAACAAAAATGAAGTATTCATAAAATCAGAATGTTTAATTTAACCTTAAGTTCTTTATGGATCAATAATCTATCTGTATGTAACACTTTAAATCCTCGAACAAATCGCAAAACATTTATAATAGGACGAATCTGTCAAATAGGTGTATTCTAAAGACTTTTGGGTGGGAAGGGGGTCTTGAAATTGTTGGGCCCTATTTGCATTTCCTTAATTACACTCCTGTCTGCGTTCACGGATACGCTCTATTCAATACCTCGTCTAAGATTGATCGATAAAGCGAAGGTGCTTAATGAAAAAGTCGTTACTTTAGCGTAAATGAGCCGTCTGCATCAGTGACGTAGGTAGAGATTTGGAGACCCGGGGTGGGTTCTTGGCTCCTTGAGAGGGCCCCTCCAACATTTAGTGAGATTTGCTGAAAAAAAAAATTTGCTATAAATAGACATGGGCTGGCACTTAATTGGTGAAAAATAATCCCATCCCAAAGGGTGAATTATTGTTGCAATTCATCAATGCAATTCATGCATGAACAAATATATCCTTGTTATTGTAAATTTGGAGAGATTTGTCAGTAAAATTGCAGTAGGTGAACTACTATATATAAAGCTTTTCGGGGCCCTACCATTGAGGGCCTGGAGAGTGTTTTCAAATAACCCCCTCTCTGCCCCGCTGTAATCTGTCTGCTTTTATGCGTTATATTTTTCCAGACAATCACAGTCTGTGTAATAACACGACATCATAGGTTCGACTTAAAAACAATGCCTTGTGCTTGCAGAGTCAACTAGGCTGGTGTGCTTTCGACCATTAACTGCTGCAGCTTCCTGGTGGTTTTTTTTTTCTTCATAGCAGCAGCAGCCTGTGTTGCCAATTTAGATGTTTTTCATCTGAATCTAGATGTACTTGCTTGTGTCTAGATGTCAGAAATTACCAAATGATTTTTGATAAAATAAGTAAAATCTCTTATCTAATTTATAGTAAACAAATAAGTAATATTTTCAATGAAATAAGTAATATCTAAATGAAGAAAAATGTTCTCAATTTCAGTCACATTCAATTTATTAATAATATGATATATATATATATATTTATATATATATATATATATATATATATATATATATATATATATATATTTATATATATATATATATATATATATATATATATATATATATATATATATATATATTTATATATATATATATATATATATATATATATATATCCTAGATTTTTGGTATTTATCTGGAAGAGGCGTAGCTGGGGGCATGAGGCTATTTAAAAACGTCTGCGGGGCCCCCAATAAATGGGGCTCCAAAAGCTTCATAAATTATAGTTCATCCATTGCTTTTCTATTGACATTAGACAATAACAAGGATATATTTGTACATACATGATTTGCAAAATGATAATCCAGTCTTTGGAGCTGTTATACACCATTTGAGCGATAGCATACGAGCCAAAGGGACAAATGGGCCCCCTCAAAATAGACGTGTTAAATTTCAGGAAAATCGGTGTAATTCGAGCAAAACCGTGGGAAATTTCGGACAAATCAAGTGTTTTGCACCCTCTGTAGAAAGGGTTCCCCTACGCTTATGAGTGATAGTGCGTGTCTATTGATTGTAGATTTTCTTCTTTCATAAAATCTTGCTAAATGTTGAAGGGGGAGCTGCAATGAAGCAAGACCCCCAGCCCCCCAATGTCTTGTTATCTCTAGCTACGCTACTGTTTATCTGGAGAATCTAGATGTTTCTAGATGTTTTTTTAATCCAATTTTAGATGTAAATTTGAAAATAGATTTGGCAACACTGAGAGCAGCGTCGACCATCGCAGTTGATGTCATCCTTGCTCTCCATCCCCGTCTTCCTAGCAGCAGCAGTGAATTCTAGAGTAGTCGCGGCATAACAGAGAGTACCGCTCGCTTCTTGTCGTCAAGTCCACGGCAGTCGTCACACACGACGCACGCAACTTCTTCTACCCTTGCAGCAGGTGCCGCCGATGCTATAAGATTACCCAATCTTCGGTACCGCGACGCCTTTAACCTGGCATCGTCTCCAAACTGATTCATCATGCAGACCAATTCGATTCTGAAACTTGCTGTACTATTCTTCATTCTTTACATTGGCACCAATGCCCTTGCCCTCGGAAAGGTAAGCGAAAGATTATTTTTTCTTTCCTGTTTTCATTTGCTCCCTTAATCAAATCATCATGAAAATAAAAGCCAGGGGCGGATTCAGGATTTTGAGTAGGGGGTGGGGCACAAATGGAAAAAATTATTTCGACGAATAAATACGTGAAAGAGAAAACAAATTTCAAACATTGAAAACAAGGAAGTAATATGTGATCTAGAATTATTCGTATACATTTGAGTCGTATTTTTTAGCACTAGAATCGAAAGATTATTTTTTTCAATTGTGCTTCGCCTGAGTTGAGAGAGGAGGTCCAGACTTCCTAGACCCCCTCTAAATCCGTGCCTGAAAGCCATTTATTTAATCATGTATAATATAACTAAAAAAAATTTTAAATATGATAAGTTCACTTTTTTGCTCAGTTAATTCGACATGAAAATAAAAGGACTTTTTTATTTAATCCAGAGGCGTAGCTAAAGATTTGGGGGCCCACTTTAGGTGAGATTTGTCAGTATAAATGCAGGAGGTGATCTACCATTTATAACCCCCCCCCCCCGAGGGGTTTCAAATATCCCCCCTGCAACTCAACCCCTCCAGCTACGGCCTTGATTTAATGAAATATAGAAGAACTTGAATTAGAGGTATACTGTACATAATGTAGATAGATTAAAATCATGGGCGTCCACTGCCTCTTTTCTAAGGGGACGGAAGGATACATTCAGAATATATCCTAGTGCCAACCCTGTTACCTGTGAATAATGATAATGAAGTTTTTTATATAGGAATATCAAGTTGGACTTACATAAAATAACTGTACTGCACCATTATCCTTTATTGACTATAAGGTTCCAACTTTCTTTCTCCTTGCCCTCAGTGATAAGGCCTGTTCCAAGAGGGAGCAAATGCCCCGTTTGCACCCCCTGCAGACTCATGATAATAATGCTGTGTGTATCTTCGTTACACACGTTGTTATTTGTTAGAGATCTTGAATAGAATTTAATAGAATATAAACAATATTAAGATATATAATTCTTACGCATAATTGAGTTAGATTTTCAGAGCCTCTTCCAATGTCTAATCAATTAAACAGCAGAGATCATATACAAGTCGGAGTATTATATTTAAACGATAAGTCATTGTGTCTGGAAGCATCTCAACTGCAGAGGCGTAGTTGAAGGGGTGCTATTTGAAAACGCTGTCGACCCTCCAATAGAGGGGCAAAATCTTTATAAATAGTAGTTCACCTATTTCATTTTACTTACATTATACAATAACAAGGATATATTTGTACATACATGAATTGTAAAGATATTCAGCCTTTGTGGTTGTTTTTCACCAATTATGTGATTGTGCATGTCTATTCGTTGCCAATTTCCTTTTTTCATCAATTCTCTCTAAATATTGCAGGGGCCCCAAAATAGTCAAGCCCCACCTCTAGGCCCCCAAATATCTAGCTACGCCACTGCTTCACTGCTACATAAAGAGACTCATCAGCTCGAATCCCGCTGAATATTGAGAAAACTAATAAGATATTGGATTTCGAATATAATTCAGGTTTATTTTCATTAGATCATTAAAAGGTGTTACAACTAACAGGAAAAGGCTGACATTTTTCTTAATATAAGTATTGGTTTTGCTGGCAAAATGTTGCTAAGGCTAACAGATTATTACACACAGACACACCTACACAGACACACATACACACAAATACACAGACACACACAAACATACATTCCTCTTCTTTTTGGTACTGTTTACTCAAAATCAAGTCAATACCCGTGAAAAAAGTCACGAATATATTTGAATTTTGATGAGATGACTTGAAGAAGAATTACTGAACTCGGTTCAATGAAAAAGTGCACCGTTTCAAATGGTAGGTAGGAGATATTTCTCTCGGCAGAATTGTTATCTTCAAGTGGAAGAGTTCATTGTTACGGTCAGAGAAGTAGAAAAGATCACACTGTTCATTATATAAATAGATATCTTTTTCATACTTCGATCAATGGCAAAATGCGTAACATCCCGTTCAGATCAACTGCCAGAGCGAAATATTCTTATAACAATTATTCAAAGCTGTTATAACATTTGTTTATAAATACATATTTTGAAACTTATCATTCGTATTTCATTAATTTTTCGCTGTTTTAATCGGATTGATGTTAACTGTCAAATAAATCAAATAGATCAAGTTCCTTTTCTTTCATTTCTCTATTTCTCCAAAACGCAGAAGAACTGCCATTTCAGGTCGTCTGCTTCGCTACGTTCTTCTTGTTATGATGAGCGAAGCCTGCGACGAGCTCGGGATTTAGGATCTGGGAGGCTTGCTTTCTCGGGGGGCTCCTTCCAAAGATTTAGAGATATTTGATGGAAAGGAAAAAAATGGCAGTAGATAAACATGCACTATCATTTGATTGACAAAAAACAACTCTAAAGATGAATTATTATTCATGCAATTTGTGTAGTACAAATATACCATTGTTATTGTACAAAGCTAGTATAAATGCGATAGGTGAACTATAATTTATAAAGCTAAGAGGCTCTATTAGGGCCAGGGGAGTGTTTTCAAATATCCCCTCTTCATCTACGCCTCTGTCACCGTATTTCACTTCTAATATACTGAACATCCATTCGTGCCTGGATATGCAGTCATAAACGTCTATATAGTAATACCTCGGTTAGCGCTCTACGTCCCTAAAAAATGCAGTGCTAAAACGAAACATAGCTCTACGGAGTCATTACGACATAGCATAGCGATAATAACAATCGTTTTTCAAATATATTATGTCGTCATTGAGCCTAAACAAGACGGAACGGATTTATACTATGTATGTTATCTGGTAGCTCTTTTCGAAGCTGATGAAATATCAGTGGGTGTCGATGTATATCTCTTTATGATAAATTGTAGTGTCATGTGTATGCATTTGTTCTCATACACATGGCTCATTAACCAAAGGGTAAAGTATACAGTTATTTCGGAAATTGTCTATGATGCTGTGTTCTATCACTATTTATTTAGGAATTTCAACATTTCTAAATTTATTTCTATCTTAATCTGAGAAAGGGCGCTGTAGCGAATCTGCGCTAAACGGGATAGGGCTTAGCGGTGTATTACTGTACGTAGCACGTAGTGAACCCAATCACTTAAGCAAAGAAGTTGAGAAAGGATCTATTCAAAGAGAGGGGGGAAAAAAGAACCCAACTGAATAACGTCAATATCGGCGATGAGAGCGGGGCTAACAGACATGAATGCATTAGTCATTATTAACCTCGACTTTTTGCGTTGCTGATTCCCGATTTAATTCGGTCAATTTTTTTTTTTTTTTGTAATCTCATCAAATCAGAAGAGATCCAGGATTTTGAACAGAAGCGAGGTGGGGTTTCCAAATGGGAAAAAAATATTTTTTACAAATGAATACGTGAACAAGCCTGGCTGCTGCAGGGTCCAACTCCACTCCTGCTTTCATTATGATCGCAACTTTTTATTGTATATATGATAAATTTGTAAAAATTTGAATTATATTTTTTCGTATAAATGTATTTATTCATCAGGATGGAATAAGCCCTTGCGTATCTGTAAGATAAATTTTGTACATAAAAAGAATCTGTTTGGCCTTAGTCGGTGAGAGACGTTGATCGTGATTCAATTAGTTTCCGTTCTTGTTACGGCCGAAAAACGAAGTCAACTCCAGGTTCAGACTGGATTTTGATAATTTTGCCTAAATAACAGTTGTCTCAAAATTTCAGAGCCCCCCCCTTTTTATATAACTCTACTTTCATACGTTCATATAAAGTTTTACAAGGTTACACGACCATCTACTAATGACTATCTACCATCTACTAAATTCCAAAATAATTGTTAAGTCTTCAACTTTTAAAAAAGTATGTGTTTTGCCCGAACAGAGGGGTCCCGGACGCCCTGGACTCCACTTCCTAGCCCGGATCCTCACCTGCAAATAATTCCCAACAGTAAATCAAATGTTTGACCTGTCTTTAGAATTCGTTCTAGTGATGCTCACAAATCTATCCAATTTATCGCCAACAAAAGAAATCGGTGGTTCACTGAACTCTGAATGTTTTTCAACGTCCCTGTCAGTGTTTCTTCAACTGGTGAATGATTCACCAATGGGTGAATGAAATCGTTTTGGGAGTGAATGAAACAAGAGACGCGAATGACCTCATTTATTCAGGTGTACTTTTCCTATACTAAAAAAAGGGCATTGTCGTTTAAGTGGTCATTAGGTTCTTACTGCGTTTTGTGGCTATGTGTACCAGAGTTGCCTACTTGGATTTTTTTAGTTTTGTTTTGTTTTTTCGAATTTGTGAGTCCAGTGTTGATGTTTTTCTTCTAATTTTCTCTCATGTTTTAAAGTTCAATGTTGTCAATTGAAATCTTTTTATTTTTTCGAATTTGAGAGTGTCTCCCAGAATCGAAACATTGAAAAATCACATCTAAATTTACAACCCTGGTACCCATGTTTTTCTCTCTGTCTACAGTTTTCAAATATCAAATTAGCAGGATAATTCCCAGACGTACTCTTATGATAACTTTATAGTCCCCAATAGACCAGATAAATTCATCATACGAAATGAACTACAAAGCACACAGAGAGCGCATACCTCTGCCAATACATTTGTCCGAGGGAACAACTGAGCATGGATCCTCCTCAAAAAACTGACCACTCATTCTGTAGTCCATGGCTCACCCTTCCACAGAATTTTATTGAAATTCATCGAGAACTATTGGGGATATCGCGTGGACAGACATGAAAAATTGGCGATATCATTCGGTATGGACATATACCTACGACGTAATTGTGCACGGATACGCCCAACATTCGACCATACCTTCCTTGACCCATTGCTTACCCTTCTGTAAGAAAAAATTCTATGAAATCCATTGAGGACTTTCTGGGATATCGTGTGAGACAAACAGACAGACAGACGGTGAAAATGGAAAGACAGAAAGACGTGACCAAATAAAATAGCTCTCCAACTTTGTTGGCAGTAGTGATTATGTATTACATTATTCACAGAAGAGAATAAAATGAAAATGATCAAAAACATAAACATCTGATAACAATTAAAAGACTGATCTTAATTTGTCGTTTTAAAAACTATCTAGCTTTGCGCCAGTGACTGATTAACCACTTAGCATTGTAAGCTTAAAGCCTAGTGTACCGGAAGAGAAAAGGGTCTGTGAGGAGAAAATTATTTAATTGAATGTACAAAAATGGTTCAATTGAGTGTACACATGAGTTTTTAGATGATATTTCAGTACATTTGCGCATATCTTATTTTGGCCAGGAATATTACATTTAGTCAAGTAATGCTTTTAGAACTTCGTACTGTAATAGTAATACCGACTCGTTACGTAATAATGTTGTCAACTATATTAGTTACTAGTAAAAAATGACAACCATTGTATTAATTTTTATTTTTTGTTTTTATCACTTTTTTATTTTTATATCATACTTTATTGCGTCGTTGGAAGATGAATGAAATCCTACCTAACTTCGTCAGTTGTGTCCCTTAGCGTGGCTGAAGACATCTGCACAGTGCTAATTATTATATGTGTGCATGATGTATGACGTAACTCAACGTCGCTATATTCATTAATCCCTAGCCTTTTGATTTCCATTTTGTTTTTAAATAACACTTCCATAATTCTTTAGACCAAATTTTCCATGGCCAAATTTTCCTGGTTCACTTTTCTATTTCACTGGATGTTGGTGTTGGGACTGCCCCCACCACTCTAAGCAACTAGTCGTATTTCCCTCTTGATCCTACAGTGCATTAGTCATAGGCAGAAGAGATAACTTGTAGCAGCAACCATGTTTTGAGTCGCCATTCCGATCAGTTTTATACCTGTCACTAATTTTGAGAGATGCAACAAAATGGCTGATGTTGCAGGTACGTTTATAACAGTTCCCCATTATATAGAGAGGCATAGCATGGTCTAGAAATTAGGAGAAGCAAGCACATGGAAAAGGGCACCAGGACCCACAATAGCATAAATTAAAAATTTCGGGGCCTGCTGCGTGGTTCCTCCAGAGGCTCCCTTCAAAATTCAGTGAGATTTGTCAATAGAAATGCTATAGGTAACTTTTTATTTATAAAGCTTACTGGGGCCTTTCATTAGGGGCCTGGGACCGTTTTCAAATAGCCCCACCACCTCAGCTACGTCTCTGAGGACAGGTGAGAAATTATTTTGAATTTATTTTACTTTTCCATTTTCTACTTGAAATCAAAACATAAGGAAGATACAGTTTTAAAGGAAGTACATGATTGTTGTTTTGCATTTAAAATCAAAATACAATAAAATATTTGACAGTAGGGTTATAAATCTATCTTGTATTTAAAATCAAAACATGAAAACGTGTGTTATCATATTATTTTACATCTTAAACGTAAAATGAAAACAAAATGAAAAACGTCAGAAACACACAGTTCAAAACACTGGGACGTTAGTCGATAAAAGTAATGAGCCCAGAAAGTTCTTCAATGCCATGCGATAAAGTAAACAAAAATGGACTAAATGAAGTCAGTTCTATACATACGACGATGTTTACGCAAGTTTTGATCTTTCATGATATCACAACGTTCTATTACGACGTCATGAAATAGGTCAGAAATATCTCTCTCTCTCTCTCTCTCTCTCTCTCTCTCTCTCTCTCTCTCTCTCTCTCTCTCTCTCTCTCTCTCTCTCTCTCTCTCTCTCTCTCTCTCTCTCTCTCTCTCTGCTTTCAATCTTTTGCAATTTTGGTCTGAAAAAAAGTGAATTTCGTCGCTGGTAAAAAAAAAATAGGAATAAAAATAAGAGATTCGACTTTTATTGCACGAGGATACTGAAGAGTTGAAATATTGTTGAAAATACGCCACTATTGAAGAATGTGTTCGATGGTGCAAGTGCCTCCGCTGGATATTTAGTCAAAAATGCTCCTGTAGCCCACAATAAGGGGAAAGGCATGGATCCACCAACTAGCTAAAAGCAGGGGATTTGGAGCGCTTTAGCTCTGTAAGACAGTCTGTCGAAAATAAGGGTTCTTCACTGGGTGAGAATTCCCACTTAAGGGATTTTAAGATCTAAGAGGGAATTGGGCCCACTGCTTGGCTGAGTATTGAATTCACCTTTTGAGGAAAAGGAGGGATAACACTCTTAATTGTGATTAAAAGAGTGCATTGGTAAAAAAAAGAAGTTGCTAATCCCCGATCTAATAGAAGATAACTTTTACAGTTTGGCTGTCGCCATAGCTGGTCCCAAGCCAGCGTAAAGGAGGAGCTGGCAACCCCACTCCGTAAAAACCTTCTTACTTCTGAAACTGCAAGGAGTCTACAAGAATAAACAACAAACATTAACAATTAGATTATTATGCGTAGGTTTGAACGAGTTCCACCAGGCAACGCTCATGGAGTCACTAAGTTCTGATATGGTCCCCAGAATGATAAGGCCTGTGGTCAACAATAATAATAGTGTTCATCTACATTGGCAGTTGAACAGACCAGTGATTCTTGAATTGGTGAATGGTTCAGCCAATGGTGAACGGAATGATCTTTCGGGTGAATGAAATTAAAGAGATGAATGATGGGTGAATGAAACATGGACTGAGAATGATTTAATTCACTTAGATATTTACAGTAATATCAAGAATAGTTAAAGTTAATTCATAAAAAAAGCCTGTACTGTTCAAAGGTGCACTGTTCAAGGTCTTAGTATAATTTAATGTGTTTTATTTTCATCTTATACTGAGTCTCGTTAATTTGTACAGTAATACCTTAACCGTACTACGTCAAAACCTACACTATTCAAAACCACATAACTCAAGGAAATGCTGCATATTTTTGCTAAGGCATTGACATCAAAATTGTTGTTAAACTCTTATTGCCCTTGAAAAGCAATAAGAGCTTACTAACTATGGAGCCTTGAATTTCACTTTTTTCCTTATACCTATGGTGTTCTAATTTCTAAGCAGCGGAATATTTCCAAAACGTACCTTTTTAAGGGAGACCAGATCAGCTTATGATACAAAATGATCAAAATGTATGCAAGAAAGAATAAGACAGAATGATTTTTTTTTAAACGAGATTTAATGAATGATTAGTGAATGAAATCTAATGATAAAGACTTGAATGTGATTGAAACAGCTATAATTGAAGAATCAATTGAATAGACGCTCCAACGAAAGAGGAGCCGTCACGTATATATACAGCCTTATCCAGTGGCTTCCCCAGTTCAAAGCGGTGCAACTCGACGTGTATGAGTCACCACAGATTATGATTGCTACTGCATTAGTCACACGATTGTGTCAGCATGGCACATAAAATACATGGAAACATTTGGAAACAAATTCATTATTGATGGTTGAGAAATGGCTGTCTATCACAACTAAAGTAGGATAATCTATACAATACTAAAAGTCTGATTTTATTTATCTGCTTGTGATCTCTAGTTAGCCAAAACGGTGCACTGTAGCTAAAGGTATTTAGTTAAGGTACCTCTACAATGCATTAACTTGAAAAAGATACACAAAAAGGAATTCGCCTTCATCCTGATTTCCATCTATATATTTATCTGATGCAAATATCTGACTTTGTTTATCTGAATGTGATCTCTAAGTGGCCGGAACGGTACATTATGGCTAGAGGCATTCAATTAAGGTACCCCTTAAGATAGGGTAACTCAAAGAATGCAACAAAAAGTCAATGTGATTCACAAATTATACATATTTTTTGTTGCATTCTGATAGTGGGGAGTCTGTGTTCATGCTCATTCCTATCTATACTATAATTCGTCAAGGAGATATCTATTAAATGCTAATCCTAGATTTGTCTATCCTCTTTTTATTTATTCGCAAATGCAATGAAAACTCCAGTTTCATTCTGATCACATCAAATCACTCTAATTTTCTCTCAGAGGATGTCTCAATGGGTTGGAGAATAGTCTAGTGTGTATTAAAACCTGTAAAAGTATTTTAGAATATAAAACCATGTGCGTGCGAATGTGAATAGTGGAGCATGCAACACTCCAAGAATTGAAACCCTGCAGGTTTTGGATAAATATCAAAGTTCCTTGGCAATGTGTACATAGTCGTCACGACAGATCAGAATATGAATCTTCGCAGAATTTTGCTTTTAGATACAAGGTGGAACAGAGGTAATAGCGAAGTCAGTAATCATATAATAGGAAGTGATCTTTTATTATTCATAAAAAAAGAACAATAGTGAATTGTCGTAGTTAACAAAATCATATTTAACCATCCTATACATAATCATTAATCCACAAATGAAAATAATAAAAAGAAATTTAAAAGAAAACGAGCAGCACTCTGTTGGTTCATTAAAATCTGAAAGGTAAACAAGACAGAATTCATTTCTTCATACAATATTGATTCAAAACTATGAATCCCATTTCAACCCTTTCATTAGTAGTTCCAGTAAATAGCATTCGAAAACTTGAGCAAAACAAGCCGACTTGAGTGATTTGGTCCTCAGTTTTTTACGTACATGACGTCACTGGTTTTTGGTGTCATTATTGACATTGTTTTGACAAACGAAAATGAAGTCAAAACTCAAATATTAAGAGTATGACAATAAGAACCGAATAACTTTAATTACTACATTGGTTCAAAATGCTGACCATTTACTTCAATGCACTTAACAACTCAATTTTTCCAGAGTAACACACCTCTACATATAAGTACCCATTAATTTGTACGCAAGAATCGACAATTATTTGAGTGAGTTGCTGATTCATTTTGGGGTTATGAGCGTGAACTGCATCTTTTAATACGCCCTATAGAAAGAAATGTGGAGGAGTTAGTTGAAAAAAATGTCTCATAAGATAAACAAAACTTTCGCTGTCCAGCCCCACATCGACCAGAACTTGAATAGGAGTTAAACAAGCCTGAAAGTCAGACCATAGGTGTGCGAATTCTCCCTCTTGTACTTTCATACATATATAGAAGTGGGAGGAAACTAGAGATGGTGAGAGTTGTCCAACATGATAGTCAGTCAGTCAGTCAGTCAGTCAGTGACGGCAATCGATACTAGAGGTGCTTGCACATCTAAGAACTGGGGGATGACTGAACGGAATTCAAGGATATACGTTCTATTAATGTTCCCTGTTGAAATAAGGGAGGTTTTATGTACCATCGAAAAGGGTAATTGCGATGAATATTTTTACATTTCCATCCATCAGAGCCTTGACTAACGTCCACACAATAAAGACCTGGTACAATTACTGATACAACAACGCGACCTAAAAAGATCATTAGAGGCTAATGGTTGATAATTACACATAGAATGAGATTCGCATCCGTGTCACAAATAGAGTGATTGTGTATAAATGTTAATATGAATATTCAGCAGCTGGAGTTGGGTATTAAACGTGAAAAGACTCTAACACTGTTAACTGGCTTCATAATGACCTCTCCCCCAAAAGACCATGTGCATGGCTTGGTGCTAATATTTCTGATGATAATAATCTATTCTATAATTTGTGACATGCCCGTCTATAGCATAAAAGAGGGGAAAGTAGTAATGTAAACACACGAACACAAAATTGGCTGGTGTTGGCAAGTTCAGCAATGTGTATACATATGTTCGCTGATACTGTTAACAATACCTTGCATTAACCCTGTAGATTGCTCTGTAAACATAACTGAAACAGCACATCACTTTAGATTTACCGTTAACGAAGTAACGAGCATTAACTAGTTGTTACTGTTTTTTATGATTCAAAGCTTTTTTTTATTGCAAGCGAATGGCGGTCAGTTTGTTCGCCATTTATGGTGTTCGATGGCCAGATATTGCCATAGTAGCAAAGCATAAAATTATTAACTGATCTCAATGTTTCCATAGAGACCATCCTGTTGTGAAACGAATCCTCGGTCTGGGGTCCTCAAGGTGTGTTATGCATGATCCACATAAAAGACTTGAATTATTCAAGCGGAAAATACAGCTTCTGTGATGCGAGATATTTTTTCAATAAATCGACTGACGTAATAGGAAATTAATGTTTGTTCTCACTTTACCAAATGCAGCTCATTATTTACCAAGTTTCGCTTAGCTTGATGCACGACTACAAACTGCTTATAGTATCCGGTGTTACTTGAGCTTCATCCGGGAGAAAAGCTTTTCATTACAAGAAGAGGCCAAAGACATTAATTCATACTGAATGAAACTATTTGGAAAAGCCGATTTGGCGCGGAGGTTCTAGCATGAGCGTTTTTGGTATCATCTGATTTGGCGTAAGTCCATTTAGTGACTGACGTTTTAATTTTTTTTTTAAACTTAGAGCTTCATTTACAGAACAAAAATATTTTTTCAATAAAGTTAGATTTTAACGCTTTTTTAAATTCCATCTTTGAATGATGATGTATCAATCAACATTTTTTCCAACACAAAAACGCTAATCGCCAAATAGGTTTACGCCCAAATAGGTTTGACCCCTAAGCGCCCACACCAGTATACCCGCAAATCTTGTAGACGAGATTTGGGGGGGGGATGCACCATATTGACACTGATTACGATGTTTTGTTTCTGCACTCTCCATCCCAGCGCCAAATATACCTGAAGTAACGCGTATAATTTAAACATTAGGAATAGTAGAATGAAGGGTGATATAGCCAACAAAATATTACCTATTTGAAAGAAAAATAACGATCCTCTAGTGATAATATGCCAACTCTATGAAATTCTTCGGGTCTAATGCTCACAAATTCAGCAAAAGCACGATTTGTTGCTCCCCTTTTATTCAACCTTTTATAACGGAAATAAAGTTCAAAATGCTTTATAAGATTGGTAATCTGTGGGAGAAATGTTAGGTGAATATAAAGGATGTTGTGAGACTTCATATCCTAATTATCTAAGTTTATACACTCAGTTGAATAGTGTGGATTCTGTCACTGGAGCACTTAATTCAGTTCATGTTGAACCCATTCTCCCACCTTTTCAACCTCTCCTATTGTCTTGAGATGACATGATATGGTCGCCGATGAAGTCATAAAGTCTCCAGAAAGTGCTCGAGGTGTTGATCGTGGGTCGTTGGCCACTGAACCTTCAATAATAACGAAATATCTTGATTTACACTGAATCTGCAAAAAATGTAATTGAATTTGTAAACCTTTCACTTATAGCATTATTCTATATGATGTTGAAAAGGGACATTTCGAATGTAACCATTTGATAATTCGAAGCACAAAAATTTGTGTCGGTTTCGTCCTCGCGGTTTTTTCTTTGGCTATTAGTATTCTGCCCCCTTGCCCCCATGGGGCAAAAGACATTGATTTTAAACATTCATCAAATCCTTAACGTTTCATTAATTTATTGTGTTTTCTCAAATTCTGATATTCTAAATGAATCCATCCATCTCTATAAAAGGTTTTTCGATAGGTCTGTCGCAATTATGTTTAACAACAGAGATAGGAGGGGGGAAGGGGTATGATCTCATTAAAAGGCGTGACGTCATTCAAAGGTGCAATATCTACTCGATCTAATGATGTCATGATAGAATATCCAGGGTGTGCATAAAAAGCCAAAAATGGCCCCCAAAACGCAAAAATGGCCTTTTACGATTTTTATTGAAAATAATACTCACAGAATGTTTCCATATCGCAATATTTTACAACTATGAGAATCAATTAACTACTTGCTCTTTCTCTTCTTCCTTTTCCTACTCTCCCTCTCTTTCTGCTTCTACTGAAAGACGGGTGATGGACACATCGTTGAACTTATGGTTCTTGCTCTCTTAGAGGAAAAACCTAAACAAGAGCTTAAAACAAGTCAGCAAACCAATGCGATGAGATGGTGCGCTTTTTGGAAGGACAGATGTTCATTGTTCAATTGCAGAAACATTTCTCTTCAAGGAGTGGTGTGATAAGGCTAAACATAATTAGATAAGTTTGGATAATTATGTCAATTAGAGCAATACATTCTCCACCACTCCTCAAGCTCAAAATGTACTAAGCTTAGTTTGGGCTTTTTCGATAGTCCTAACCAAAAGCTAATGTTCATAATTTTCAAGTACAGAAGCCCGAGTTACATTTCCTCCTAGTCTTGTGTTTTTTTTTAAATTTACCTCTTTCAACGAAGTGGAAGGCGATACATGTACCGACTCATGTCTCTCTGTTTGTCCACACAATATCTCCAAAAGCTTTCAATGAAAGTCAATTAAATTTTCGGGGGGGGGGCTAAGGGAGAATGCATTAAATTTGGGGGTGGATCCAGGAAATCGTTTCTGATTGAGATATATTTTTCATACATCAAGAAGACTTAGACAATCACACGAAATGCAGAAAATCAAAATACAGTTACCTCCCCTGCAACGAAGTGAGTTTCATTCATTTTTTAAATAGAGCATGGCTTAGGCAAAGGTATGCGCTATCTGGGTCCTTTTTAGTTTTTACGTCTTGTTTTCCTGATATTTATCGCCCCCTAAGAAAACTGGAGAAAGTAGATCACTATATCTGCATAAGACAACGAATCTCTATGAATACCTCAAAAGAAGAAGAAATCAAGCAAAGAATCACTCTAGGATGGCAAGCCTTCGGGAGGGCCAGCTCATCCTTCAAAAATAAGATCCCAATAATCCTAAAAAGAAGGGTATACAACCAATGCACCCTCCTGATAGTCACCTATGGAGCTGAACCATGGAATCCGACCAAAAGGCTGAACTGCGGACTGAGAAGCATGCAACGTGCACATGAAATACTCGTTTTCAAACTCACATGGAGAGATCACAAGACAGTATATCTGGGAGAAAACAGGAGTCCGGGACATCATAAGATCCACGAGGAAACTAAAATGGCAATTGGCTGGTCATGTTGCAAGAATGGCTGATAACCGATGGACATCACGACTCACAACATGGATTCCCAGAGATCACATGCGAAACCGAGGCCGGCAGAGTACAAGATAGATAGACAGACTAGACAAATTCAGAAAGTATTGGCTCCGCAACGCACACGATAGAGAGATGTGGCGAATCCTTGAAAAGGTCTGTGTCCAACGACGGACGATAAAAGACTGATGATGATGAGAGATTATAAAAGTACCACACTGATAGTAGGGCAAAGGAATTTTGTTCATCAATTTGTCCCTTTTATACTTGGTACAAACTGATAAACAAACAGTGTTATGCAGTAGCGAGTAGACGTGCGAATGTTACCAGAGCGGACACCTGAAAACACCATGACCATAGTTTTTTGGCTGAGTAAGATTGTTGAAGAATCAATGAATACGCACAGTGCTGTATACAGTAGCCACTCTAGCGTAGCTGTTGCCATTGAACTAAACAGCCACCGGTAATGCAAAGGCCCAAATGTTAGAGGCTACCCTATCGGTCGCAAGTTTGAATTCTATAGCAGCCTTATTTTCTTTAACTGTTTATTCTATTTACGTTGTCTAAGCAAAATAATACATAACGGGAGATCATTTCTAACAGACTTTCAGTATTATATAAAACAATTTATATTCATTTCTTTCATATCATATATACATTTCCTTATAATATAATCATCCACGTACAAAGGAAAAATCAGAGCATATATAGACTGTGAATAAACGAATTGAGATTTTGTAGTTAAAGTAGTTATTTGGGCCTTCGCATTACCGGTTAATGATAAAACAAACGCTACGTTGAAGCGGCCACCATATATATATATATATATATATATATATATATATATATATATATATATATTCGAATCCGACCCGGAACTCATTTCTTTATTTTTCGCTTTTCGCTGTTATTTAGCTCACTACCGAACAAAATTTACTTTTGGTGTACTAATATCCATATATATATATATATATATATATATATATATATATATATATATATATATATATATATATATATATATAATGTCTAAATCCCGAAACAAATATGGCACATTTAACATTTAGATAGCGAACCGGTGCAGAATAGGTAATCGTTTCAAAAGTTCACGATATGATTATTATAATGTTTTCTTTCTCCTTCTTTTGTCCATTTACTTCTCATATTCATCAATTCTTTTCTCATTAACATTTTGCAAGTGGAATGACTTAGTTGTCTCCATTCTTGACGATTATCTACATAGAAACAAGTGAAAAGAAAAGAAAATCAATAAGTAGTGATTGAAGAGGATGTGGTTTTATGGTGAGGCTGACATTTCATATTTGATTGATACTTGATTTAATTTATTAAAAAAAAGAAAACAATTTTATGACAAGTCTGGCTGCTGCAGGGTCAAACTCTACTCCAACATCTATTCTGACCGAAGAAATTACTGAAACTTTTGTATTGTATAATAATCTTATTTTTAGTAATTATTTATTAGAATGAAACCCTTGCGTAGCTATGAGTTGGATTTTTGTATCTATACAAGACTTGTCGCTTTGACTCTGTCGGTAAGCGAGCTGGCTACTAATCTCTTTGTTATGATTTCAAATCACGGTAGAGAATGTTAATTTTGAGAATATATTCTTTTATTAGAATGAAGGTGGTTACTACAAATTTTGTATTGTGTATATAATAAATGAATAAATTATCAAAAAAATATGTATTTTTTGTAAAAATGTGTTTATTAGAAGCCCGTGAGTATCTGAATGACACATTTTTGTTTATACCTAAGACATGTCAATTCAGCTCAGTCAGTAAAACAGCCAATTGGCAATCAGTTCTTCTTGATTTCAAATCACTGTATAAGATGTGGGTTTTTACAGATCGTTTTACCCCTCTCATTTTGGCGAGGATTGTTCTTGTTGTTATGGTTGGAAACCAAAGTCAACGCCAGACTTTGTTCTGTAGTTTGACAAAAACAAATCTATTATATATATATATATGTGTGTGTGTGTGTGTGTAATGGAATTGCTTGAAAACAAACTCATAATCGAACAAAGATCAATGGGGAAAAAGCAGTACTTGGGATAACAATCACAGATGCAAAGGGATTAACATGGACCCGAGTGTAAACCAAGTTGAGAGATATGATAGAAATGATTAAGCAACAAAAATGAAGTAGGACAGGTCATATAGCGAAACGAGGGGATAATTGATAGTGCAAATGGTTGGTCGAATGGGTCCCAAGGGATGGCAAACTCGATAGAAGACCAGATAGAAGATGACAACATGAGATAGAAGGGTTTGCTGGTGACATTAACACAGTCACGGTGGAGGAATCTCGAATGATTTTTGTCCAGTAATGGACCTAGATTGACTGTTGATGATGATAATGATGATGATGATGATGTGTGTGTAATGATGTGTGACGTGCATTAATATAAACATATATATCCGCACCTCGGATAGATGAATCACCTTGGTCTGCTTGTGTACCAGAACTAATTATCTAAAATGAATATCTAGAATTATCTTGAAAATTTATTCTTTTATCTAAAATTATCTTTTAAAAATAGATATTTCATCGGAAATTATCGAAAAATCCCAGCTCAAAATGTGGGCATTGTTGGTCCTAAATGACCACAGAGACCCCAAAAAGCATTTTAAAAACTAAAAAAAAAATTAGATGGTTACTAGTGGTGTACTGATACAAATTTTCGAGGTTGTAGCCCCAAAAATATGACCAGGACGCACACACACACACACAAACGAGAAAATAATCTATAGCCTACATGGCTGGTTGATCGAGTGGGCCATTTGTGATTCGATAGAACCATTTGAATAGTCATTGATATTATACTCGGTGGAGCAAATAAGCGGTCTGTATTGATGTGGTGTTTGCTAAATTACTTGGGTAAACTTTTATGAGTTGTTGACTAGCATATCTTTCATCTTAATTAGAAACCGCCAATCAAAACTATTAACATAGTTATGTTCAGTTTTTTACGCCAGTCTGGTTGGTTAACTGGTTAGCTGACTGACTGACTGGCTGGCTATGCATGTATGTATCATGCGTACAAGCCACCCCATTGAAGCTGGAGGACTGAAATTTCAAAATTTACTCCTTATTATGCCTTCAAAAACTTTGCCTGTACTTTTGAACCCCCATCCCCTGAATATGTTTTTATTGGGTGGGTTCAATTGGCAATGTTTCATTCTTTAATTCATCTCTTCCTTTCTTTGTGTCCATCAGCATCCACGCTTGTTTGTTTTTTGTTTATCAGACATTTTAGTAATCACTGCCCAACAAAATACAGCAATAGCATCCTTTTTTAGATTTTTTAATTAATCTCCCCCAACATGGCATGATGCCAAAAGACATCGATTACGTGACAGTTTCTATCATATGACTAGTCAGACATGTAGATACTTTTCATCACAATTATCCATACCGTAAGTCTACGGTCGTTGATGAACAGCATAGAACGGAATAAGGAATAAGCTCTCGGCGAGACTCGAACTCTCATTGAAACTCGAACTTTCATACCATTTTTGCTGGTTATACGTACTAACTGCTGCGTTCCTTCAGCTACAAGAAGATCAAATCGAACCACAAAGACCCTATATCTTCTCCGATCGCTCAGCGCCATATTTGTTGATTTTACTTTCACTTGTAGTATTAGTAGTCATAATAATATCTTCATTTTTTTTATTAGATGAAGCATTGTCAACCAATGCTTCTTCTTATAAGAAATAAGTCTAAATAGTAAAAAGGGATACCGGAGCTAGTTGGATAAAGGAATGCACAGAATATTTTGATAGAGTTAGAGGAACCATTCATGGTTTAAACTGAGCGTCAATGTCTTGCCTAGATTTGTGATCTCAATAAATAACATAACTCACAGTTATAGCAGACTTAGTTACAAAAGAACCAACTTGCCCCGAGTCGATTCCTTCATTTTCAATAAACAAAAAAGAACGCTTGGCTTTTGTATCTTTTTATGTCGGACCCAACCCCGCCAAAATCCAGAAAATAAGAAACATTCAGGTTTCTGAAATGGAAATTTGTAAAATTTCAACTTTAAAAACCTGACCCGAACAAATCTCCAATAAGTTTATTTTTGATGATTAAAATGAGTTTCCATTACTCATGTCAGATTTCCAGTGCATAAGGCAGGTGATTATGTGACCAAGTCATATGATCAAATTGACTGAAAACAAATAAAAGCCTGTGGTCCGACCCCTGGGGTTCGACTAAACTTTCGCCAAATATGAAATTTCCTTTGAATGTCGAGCATTGCACACTTTTTGACATTTTCTCCTTCTTGTGCGTATTTCTTTCTTCATGGAAATTATTTATTTTCTGATGTTTTGTTGTTGTTATTTTTTTCTCTTCGTATTTTTGGTGGGGAGCAGGGGGAGGGACTGAATTTCTGAGATGATGAATTGCCATTGTTCTCATAGTGTCCTCATCTTGATAATTATAGTCACAATGTTTCGAACCTTGTAATCTCAGGTGGCAGACGTAGTTGATAACCTTCTGGGAATTTCAAACAGAACCCTTCATTCAATTCACTGAGTGGTGGATTGTGGTAGATTCTTTTCATTCCGCTATCCAAGCCAGATGATATCTCATGTTAGTTGATTCTTCCTAGTTAATTCATCTTTGTTGCTTGCCTGCCTCTTGCACTGAACCTGAGTATACGAGTTTTCTGCACTACCTGACTCAGGGATTTAACTTGCAACCACCAGCAATGCTTTTATCTACTTTGCTATGTTCCGTGGGATTTCTCTTGTGCTTCGAATCGAGAAAAGCAGTTCATTTAACTGGAAAGTGTTGGGGGTCCTTACGATTATCGCATCAGGAAACAGACTCGGCGAACAGTGTTCGAATTCCAGCTGAGACTTTATATCACTCAATTAAATCATGTTTTAGCTCTTAAGCCCCCGCCTTCCAGGTTTAAGCCTACTCATCCAAATGGTTAATTTGCCACCAGGTGTATAAATAAGTTCCCAGTGCTCTTTTTTGAAAACAAGGGACTGAATCTTCTCTTTCGGGTTTCTTGTCGTTCGATTTAAGATGACAGTGATTATCTACTGTGTCTGATCAAGGGATGATACTTGGTAGGGTCCCCTATCCTTTCCATGTTGGCTTTTGATGTACTCTGGTGTGCCCTTACGCACGCAACACACATTTTCATGGGACACCTTCCTAGTCAGGTTCATCTGTTTTCTTTGTCGCTCAAGACTTCTGTCCTTGGTTGGGTGTACCATTTCGGCAATTGCGACTCCCCGGACATAGGTGGGGGTGATGGGCCTTACCCTGCCACGCTATTCCATGACGTCTTGGCTGGTGAGGGGTAGATCTCTACATGATCTTCGGGTTACGGCACCTGATATCCCAGATGGTCACCCATCTAGGTACTGACTTGCTTAACTTCGGTGATCGTACGAGAACCGGTTTGTCAAGAGAGACTGAATTCAAAGTTGAAAACCGGCTTTCGCTGGAAACTTTTGCAAACACTTGAAACAAATCTGATGGTAATTTTTCGGTGCGCTGAGCATTGAAGCCCACCAACAGAGCAAATTAATGTTCAAACGTTGGAATCACCGGTCGACCCTCCACGTCTCTTGACGTCAGAAGATGAACATTTATTCATACCTATTTATATCAATTGATGACTTGTGCACACCCAGAAGTTCCACCTCTTGTTCATACATCTGCATCTCTAAAAGTAGATATTGTATTTGTTCTATCAGTGAGTGTGTGTGTATGCAAACAATGTCTAAATTACTATTTACTGTAACATGTGATTGTGCAATCAATATGAAATAACTAGAAGCGGTAATTACGCCACTGACGTAAATGAGAATAAGGCACATAAAAGCATCCCTCTCCCCAACTCTTAGCATTAACCTACATTATATATAATGTAAGAAATAATTTAGAAATCAGAGTTGGTTTCATTCCAAATAGATCCTTGCGAATTACATTATGATGCAATCGGATCTCCTCTGACTTCATCAGAAAGTGTTTTACCATTTATTTTTATAGACTACTAGTGCTGAGGGAATGCATGGTAACGACATTCCCTTAATTTTTTTTTGGGGGGGGGGGCAGGGGATGTTTTTCCCTCATTATCTATATACAACTAAAATTTTCTCTTTGGACGATTCAATGATACGAGAAATCAGCCAGTGTAGGTTGAAATTACTCATTTCATATGGATTCAAAATGTCTCTGAAATTGGTTAAATTTCGAACATTTTCGGAGGGGGGTTAAAGCCAACCCAATAAGACCACTCGGTCTTTCGTTCACTCACTCATTTTTTTTGCATCACACCACTGGTTGAAAAGTACTACCATGCCATACACCAACTAAAAATGAATGGATATCCGTTCATATATAGCTATGATGAACGAGCATTAACTGTGTTTCAATTTTTCAGAGTTTGTACAATTGTATACCTCTTAATAAATGAAAAATGTCTCTCAATCGAATAGAAATCCTGGGTCCTCCCAAAAATTTAGCCTATTCTTCTTTAGCCAATGACTCACCGTTCTGCGTTCCATGTCATTGAAATCAATGGAGAAAATTTTGGAGATATTATATAAATATACATGAATGAATGCATATGCCTCTTCCGACTTCGTTGGCAGAGGTGAGATACTCAAAATAAAGAATTAAAAAACATTTCTCAATCGAAAAGATATACTATAGCATCCCCCAGATTTAACCAATTCTCTCTCACTTCATTTCCATCCCTTCCATAAAATCTCACTGAAATCCATTGAGAGCTTTTGGAGATGTTGTTTGGACAGACGCGGCCGAATACATGTACCTCTTCCAACCTCGTTGTCAGAGATGAATAAAAGAGATTTCACAGGGGAAAATGTTGGCACTGAATACGATCTGAACTCACAAAACGAATTTCAACAGACCTAGAAACATTTGAAGCTGTTTAAAACATTTCCATCAAAAATCTATCCACCTCCGGATGTTTATAGAACCCCTGAAAATAGAGTAGCTTTTCGTAACTTGAAAAAAGGGATGCAAGATAGAGTATCGTTGAGAGAATATTCTTTACTATTTCACCCCACCCATACAAAATGGAATATATGAATACGCATTGCATTCTGTATACGTGGATAATAGAGATTTGTGTTGAGGTAAGCTTGGAGAATAATGTTCTGTTGGCCAAACAGATTTCTATTATTTTTGTTGTTTTTGTGCTTATTATGGTTTTTTTAATTGTTCTTTAAATTCAGTAATTTTATTACGCCATTAGAACATGGATTGCCTTTTCTTTTATTATGTCAGTTGAATCGATCAAATTCAGTTTTAATACGTCAGTTACGCCCCTTAGCGTGATAGAAGGCATCAGCAGATAGAAGTGTGGAATTCCGATCCACTCTGTTTACTCACTGCCTTAGATTTACGGCCTGGGTGGTTACAATGTAAAACAACTGAAATTAAAATTAAAGAAAATTCTCGCCCCAAATTTGTAAAACAGGTATTTACAGATATCCATTGTTTCCGGAAGTTTGCACAGCGCTACTTTTTCGCTGTTACGAAAGGAAAGGAGAAAAGCGGAAATAGCGGTCAGCATTTGATTCGCAGCGAGCTGTTTTAAAGACACCCCAGTCTTCTATACCATCCACTAACCTGAACTCCGACGATTCAGCCTAACATACCATCATCAACATCTTCCCATCGGGGAACGCTCAAAATTTCATCATCATCATCATCATCATCATTGTTATTATTATCATTTTTAATTTTTCCTTTTGATGTCTAGTAGTATTCATTGCACATCGAGTTTCGGCCAGAAACTTAGGGTAGGCAACGATGTTATGATTTAGTAAGCACTGGCAGTTTTGGGGGGGGAGGGGGGCTCCACGTATAAGGGGGTAGTCAATAAAAGAGGCTACACAAGAAACAGTACCTGGTTGTACGAAAGACAAAATATTTACATGGACAATGCTTCGCGAACGATATGGGCGGCGTCTGTAAGGACAATTTCCCGTAACTCATAGATGCTTGGGTTTCCTGGTATTTTATATTTGTCGACAATCTTTTTATGGCCCAACGAATTATGTCCGTTTTAAGTTGCCATATTTTTGTGATCTCAATCTCCAGGTTTTGGGACAATTTTTCAAACTCTTTTGCAGATATGTTTTTGTCTGATGGAATAGTCATATCTATTAATAGGCATCCCTTTCCTTTCTGTCCTTAATAATTATGTCTGGGCGGTTGGATTTTTTTTTTTTATTTATTATTATTATTATCATTATTATTATTATTATTATTATTATTATCATAGTGGAGTCATAGATAGGTCTCAGATGTGCACATGAAATAAGTTTTGGTGTAAAAGTCAGTAAAAAATGAAAATACTTTTGAGACATCCTAATAAAATGCTTCATCACCATGCAACGTTTCTTCTTTTCATCTGTAACTATGAAAGCCTATCTTTGTCTGCTCAATATCCACAAGGCAAACGAGAACGCCTGTTAAAATATGGGGTGTTCATCGTGGCGTAAACGATCAATGGAGAAATTTAACGATAGAATGGCTGACCACGGGGCAATCATATGACCGATCACATTTAGAGATCAAAATCCTGATCGATAGTTTGTGCTCTTGGTCTTTCCCATTCTTTTGAAAGCAGAGACGCGACGCCATGAGAAGAATGCATTTTTTCTTTCCAAAGCATCGTTTACAATGACCGTTTAAGATGGCGATTCGTCTTACCACATTGTCTTCTAAAAGTTGTGGTAGTTGTGGTGATGCACAGCCAAGCTGTTCTCAATGACTGCCGATCAATAACTTTTTTATTCTGCCAACATTTTCACTTTCTCCTTCTATAGAGCCGATTTTAACATTGATGGGGCCCTGGGTATAACATTCCTTGGGGACCCTTCAATTTCTGTATTTAGCTATTTTTTCAAACTAATCGAAACAAAATGAAATACTTAGAACATGTTTGGTTGATTCCTCAATAGAAACCGATATGCGATCAACGACTCTTGGCAACATGCCATGTTGGGGTGATCAATTAAAAAATTGGGAAAAGATGAGATCAATTAATAAGTAACTTCTCTCACCTACTGTTGGACCGCTGAAAAGTCCGAATTTGAAAAAAGGAACATGCATGATCGCTACCAGACACAAAATAAAGAACCAATTTAGCGTAAATTTACATTGTAAATACCGCCACTTTATAAAATCAAAAAAAATAAAAATAAAAAACGTATAATACCGATAGATAGATGGATAGCCGGCCAGCCAGTTTCGCTTAAAATCTCATCAAACCTATGCTGACAGTTTTGGCTGACTGTTTCTAATTATGATGTTTAATTTAATCTAGATTCCAGTGAAAAATATCAAAATATTTCTGAAGACATATTGGGGCAGGGGCAAAAATCTTGGGACCCCATGTAGCTGCACCGTCCACACTGCCCTGACTCTTTCTGCACTAACCGTACATCTAAGTACCACATCTTTTGTTGATTAATTTGAGACCTGCGTGTCTTGGCGGTACTTCCAAATCCAATTTATATTTTCAATGAAAATTAGTGTTTACTTGAATATTCATTCATCATTCAATGTTAGTCATCTTTATATGGTCATCAATTTTTTTTAGATATGATTACAAAGTATTTAAAAATTCCGGACACAAAGGGTTAAGAACAGGCCCGTCGATCAATAACTATTCTGTTTTGCTTTTTAGTTGATTACTTTGCCAACATTTTCACCTTCTTCTTTACCTTAACCGCCTTTTTGTCGCCTGCTTCCTCCATTTTTCTCATCACCGACTTCTTCCACGACCTACTTCCCAATTCTAACACCTTAGACACTTTTATTGATTTCATCTTTCTATTTGTCAGCTTCTCAGCACGACAAACGCCAGTGCATGATTAAAGCCAGAATGCAGCTGACTCTAGCACCTCGCCATCTTCTCATTTTACACCCTCGGGCACCCTCTTCTACACCTGCCCAACCCAAATACCCTAACCTCTTGGCCTCGTTCTCATCTCTTATTGACCCATCTATTTTCTTTTCTCCTCATTTGAATCCGATCCAAAATTCCTCTTCCCCCTTCTTCCGAATATCAACCTCATAATTTCGTTTTGCATACTTAACCCTTTTAATTATACAAACACAAAAATTAACCTCTCAGCCAGCTTCAGCATAATGTGTCACAAGGAATTAAAGAAAATGTTTCCTTTTCAAATGAATGTTTCTGTTTTATCTCACTCCAATTCTAAATATCTAAATTAGTTGCATTCTCACCACTTTTGAGGAGGCGCAGGTGGCCTAATGTATCTTGACATCTGCGAATCGAGTTCAAACTTCGACTGGAGCAGTTTGTGTTGAGTTCGCATAAATGCCTTCGGGAAAGGCATGAATCCACTTATCTCTCACCCCCACCTATGGATAAATAGCAGGGTAGTTGGAAACCTTTAGTCCTGTAAGGCATTCAACCTAAGATGTCGAGCTAACACCCCAGTCCTGTAAAAAACTCACAATTGCATCAGAAACAATAATTTGGTCTCCATGGATCCTTCTAGAAATAGAGATAAAATCATTATCTCATGAGTCACGCAACACGGAAGTCTGGGTGACAGACTCTGAGTGATTATTTTTGCTTGAGCTTACGTCTTCCAGTAAGCCCATAACTCATATCATTCTTAATTTTCGTTTCGGTGTATATATGGGAACTGTCGTTTTTCCTTTTGACAAGTACTTCGAATTTCCACACATATCGGTTTTCAAACTGTACGAGAGGAAGCCTTTACAGGATGATAGTGACAATTAACAGTCAGTACACCAAACAATTTTTATACTTCTGTCAATGGAGTTGGAAGAGGCTTGGCATTCGCTCATGTTCGTCTCTCTCTCTCTCTCTCTCTCTCTGTTTGTCCAGAAAATATTTCAAAAGTTTTCACCGAATGTCAGTAACGTTTTGTAGAAGGTCTGACAATGAACTGAAGCAGAAGTGATTAAATTTCAGGAACGAATCCAGGAATTCTCTTCGACTGAGAAACAATTTTTCATATACTAAGAATAAACCGAAACATGGAAAATCGAAACTCGAAGTCATATCTCCTTCATCGTTGCTATATATTAGCCGATTTTCATTCACTGATTGTTTTCTAATGTACTGATTGATTATTTCAGCCTATAAAACCCTGGAAAAACTCCGAGTTCCTCGATTGAGTTTGATGACGTTGTATCTAAGCTATTATCCCGGGGAGAGGGACAAGTGATGAGATCACCAATAAGAATATCATCAACGTCAAGGAATGCAAATCCAAAGCGCACATAGATGTATTCATATTATTCCCAAAAGATCCGATTGGAAGTCACACGTGAATAGAGCTACATAGATTTCTCTAGGGTCTTTTTATTATTATTCACCAATGTCATTTAATAATTTTTCCGTCTCTGTAAACATTCTGTTGTCAAATCAGTGTGTAAAAGATCGTGGGGGCTGAAATAATTTGCTACAAAACGTTCTCTTTAATTTTTATGCATTCAAATCCTTACCTATGATTGCGTATATCAATGTTTAATTATGTTCTTCTTTCATTAACTATCAGATTTTTCTGTCTGATTTTCACTTATCTTCGTCTACAATGGGTGTTTATCTTTATACCAGCTTACCGTGCTGTTGAAAATGGCGGCAATACTCAGGTGATTTTGCGATTACTTACCTAGAACTATTCACCATTGAATGATTAAAGAGTTTCATTTATCAAGGTTAAGGTAACATAAAATTCAATTTCTATGTCACCAGAAGAGTCCAGCACATAGAGATACGTCACCAGAAGAGTCCACAACATAGAGATGAGCAATATATATATATATATATATATATATATATATATATATATATATATATATATATATATATATATATATACATATATATATGTGTGTGTGTGTGTGTCTGTCTGTCTGTGTGTCTGTCTGTCTGTCTCTGTGTGTGTATTTGAATCGGTTTAATGAAGCTCGAATTTACCTAAGTTAATATCGATTGCTAAACCATTTATTCAAGGATCAGACATTTCGAGGATTGTCAGCTTACTTCAAATCTTTTATTTTCTCGGGATTGAAAATGGGGGAGGTCCTTTTTTGCCCACTTTTAGGGGTCCAAATTGAGAGGTAATTCTTTCAACTCCTAGGGGACAGAATGCAAGTGAATTTATTCATCACTTTTAGAGGTCAAAATCAAATCAAAAAGTGATTTTTTTTAACTTTTAGTCGTCAATGTTGAGGGGGTTCACTTTAAGGGAAGAAAATTGAGCGGAACATTTTTTCCACTTTTAGAGATCGAAACCCAAGAAGATTTTTTACCCACTTTTAGGGGTTGAGATCTTTAAAAAATTTTTTTTACTTTTAGGCGTCAAAATGGTTGGATTTTTTTTCACTTTTAGTGGTCAAAATCGAGGGGAAGATGTTTTTATCAATTTAAGAGGTTCAAATTGAGTGGTAATTTTCTTTCACTTTTGGGAGGTCAAAATCGAGAGGGACTTCTTTTTACTATTTGAGATCGAAATCTAGGGGTTCACTTGGGGGGTCAAAAGTGAGGTGGAACTTTTTTCCACTTTGAAGAGTCGAAATCCAAGTCAAAAGGTGTCAAAATAGAGACGAATTTTTTTTTCTACTTTTAGGGATCAAAATCAAGGGGGAGGATCTTTTTTTTACTTTTAGTGGTCAAAATTAGGGAGAATTCTTTTTACTTTTAGGGATCAAAATGGGGAGGGAAATTCTTTTTCATTTTAAGGGTAAAAATTCTTTTCCACTTTTATTCGGTTAAAGGCGGGATTTTCTTTCATTTTTAGGATTCAAAATCAATGGAAGATTTTTTTACGCACTTTTAAGGGTCGAGATCCTTGAGAATTTCTTTTTTCCATTTAGGGATCAAAATCAAAGGGGAGGACCTTTTTTTTTCACTTTTTGTCGTCGAAATAAAGGGGAATCCTTATCACTTTAAGGGTCTAAATAGGGTGTGTCTTTTTTTAGGGGTCGAAATCCAAGGGGTTTTTTTTTGCTTTTTTTTTTTACTTATAGTGCTCAATCGAGAAGATTCATTCCCCACTTTTCAAAATTGAAGGGAATTCATTTTACATTTCGAGGGTGAATCTTTTCTTTTCATTTATTGAAGTAAAAATCAAAAGGGGATTTTCTAATTTTAGGGCAAAAATTTCAAGGTGGACTTTCATTTTTCACCTTTAGACGTCAAAATCCAAGGGATTTTTTTACATTGGGGTCAAAATAGGTGAGGACGTTTTTATTTTTTCACACTTAGGTATCAAAATTGAGAGGCGGTTGTTTTCACTTCTACGGTTCAAAATTGAGGAGAATTTTTTTTTAATTTTTAGGAGTCGAAATGGGAGGATTCGCATTTTAAGCGGTTAGAATAAAAAAAGATTTTTTTTAATGTTTAAATGTCACAATAGTGGATGGAAGATGTACATAATTTTCAGTGGTCACAATAAAGGGGAAATTCTTTTACTTTTAGGGGTCAAAATAGGGTGGGTCATTTTTATTTCCAAAGCTTTAGGGATCGATTTTTTATACATACATTTAGGAGTTAAAATAGGAGGGAGATTTTTCTTAACTTTAAGGGAAAAAGTCGACAGGATGATTTTTCCCCCGCTTTTAGGGGTCAGAATCAAAGCGATTTTTTTTACATTCAGGACTCAAAATCGATGGGAAATTTTTTCAACTTTTTTTCTCAACTTTTAGGAGCCAATATTTAACATGAAGCCCCTATTTTAAGATTATACTTCTCCTTTTAAACTTTCTATCCGTTTTACATCATGACCCTTTTTTTAATATTAATCACTTTTTATATAACCCCCTTTACTTTAGCCCGACCCTTTGTTCACATTCTTCTCTCTTAGGTGTCAAAATCGAATGGGGAATATTCTTTTTACCTTTAGGTATCAAAATCGAGGACAACCTTTTTTTTTTTGCTTTTAAGGGTCAAAATCGGGGTGGGGGATTTTTTTATCCTCTTGTCTTTCAGAGCTGAACCATTTTCCACCTTTAGGGGTCAAAATCGAAGTGGAACTTTTTTCCATTTTTATGGGTCAAAATTGGGGTGGGGAAATTGTTTATTTTTCTCCTTTTCTAGGCAGCAGGGTCGAGGGAGAATCATATATTCACTTTCAGGGTTCAAAATCAAGGGCAAATTTTGTTTCGCTTTTCAATGTCATGGGTCAAACTGTAAGGGAACTTTTTTTTCAATTTCGGGGTCAAAATGGAGGGAAATGTTTTCTGTCTATCTGAAGGTTCGAAATCGAGAGGGGAGATTTTTAATTACTTTGGGGGGGGTCAAAATTCGCAGGGATTCTTTTTTCATTTTTAAGGGTCAAAATGAAGGGAAATGTTTTTTTAACTTTAAGGGGGATCAGGATCGAGGGGGAACTTTTTTCTTCATTTCTAGTGGTTAAAATCGTGGATGATCTTTAGAAGTCAAAATCGGGATGGTGGAACTTTTTTCTGATTTAGAGGCCAATTAGATGTTTTGTTGTTTTTTTTTTTACTTTTCGTGATCAAAATCGAGAGAAAACTTTTTTTAAGTTCAGGAGTCTAAATCGAGGGTGAATCTTTTCTTTTCATTTATAGATGTGAGAATCGAGGGGGAATTTCTTATCACTCTTTCGGGTTAAATTCTAGGGGTTAATTTCCTTACTTTCAAGGGGTCAAAATCGGGGTTGGGGAATTTTTTTTCGCGTCCAGGGGTCAAATTTTACCGATAATTTTTTTTCACTTCACGGTGTCAAAAGCAAGAGGTAAATTCTTCTTCCTTCCAGGGGCCAAAAGCAAAGGTAACTTTCTTTACATTCATTTCTCTTCTAGGGTTCTAGAGCAAGGAACACGGAAAAATCATAAAAAGAAAAACAAAAAAAGGAAGTTAGCTCTAACTGTTATAACGGTCAGAACTGTTTTTCTGAGTCATGTTAAAATGAGTTTTTTTCTCCTTCTTTTCAATAACAATTTAGTGTCATCCCAGGGACGTAGCTGAGAACAGGTGGGAGGGGCTATTCAAAATCGCCCCTGGGCCTCCAACGAAGGAGGACCAAAAGCTTTATTAATAGTAGTTCACCTACTACATTCCTACTAACATTATACAATAACAGTAACAATAGTAATTGTTGGAGGGATCCTTTAACAAGCCTAGTCCCCAAGACTCCCAGATCTCCAGCTACGTCCCTGGTAAACTTGATGTACCTATCATAGTTCTGGACCCAAGAGGCATATTTATTGCAAATTTCATTTCAATCGATTCAATTCTTTTGCTGTCTCCACATTCTGAATGAGCGCACATATACACATCACATAAATATGGTCACTATGTTCCATTTATATAATGCAAAAGGTCTGATTCTGTTTATATCTTTGTGACCTCTAAGTAGCTGGAACGGTTCATCGTAGCCAGGAGTGTTGAATTAAGGTACCTCTAAAATGCGCTTACTATTTTTTGAATTGTGAAAAATCTGGGTGAATTGCTACTTGATAATATTAGTGTAGGGTCTGCTTCTTTGATCAACACGCAAAATGATTTCCCAATGGAGATAACAATCAAACGCCAATTATAGAGTAGCCTCCCCTGTTTATTTATTTGCAAATGCGTACTCTAGGTGCAATCAGGCCTTTAAACTTAATGTTTATTCTGGTCCCATCAAATTGCATCACTTTTCTCCTAAAGAGTAACTGGAAGGATCACAGGGTTGTCTAGTACATTTCATAAAGAGGTGATCAGGGTGTAGATATTACTAAATATCACAAATTCTTAACAGAATTTTTTTTACGACATAATTCCAGATCAGAGAAAATTCCCAGCTACCCTCATCAAATCATTTTCCCTCCTGCACAATGATATTGGTTTATAATTATGCTTATTTGTGCAATCACTCTGCAAAGACTGGTAAAATACCCGTTGCTTTGCTAACGGTATAACAGATGGTGGGAATCTAAAGCATTGTAGGAACTGAAAAAAAATTAATGGGATTTACTTGAAGCGACCATACACGGCACTCAACTAAATCTTCTCATCCCAAACACTTGAACTTCTTTTCTTGGAAGCCGAGTTAAGCCGTTCTCCTTTGGCGAATATCTTAATGTTTCACGCTTACCCTTTCAGTGCCCCTATCCTGCTTCTCACTGCCTCTCTCTCTGTCTCTTTCTGCTCTGTTCAGGGTTTTTGTGTTGAGATTCAGTTCTCAGAATCCTCTACTCCTTTCAACGTGATTTATTTTTAAGATGTATGGACACGTTTCTTATCATATAATCATATCTACTAACAGAGAACCTATGAAAATGACAGGTAATTTTTTTTCAGCATTATAGTAGCAAACCAACAAATATACAAAATTTCAATCTTCAGGTAAATTCAAATCAAATGTTACTGAGCAAAAGTAGGATCCATGTTAGTTTTAATATTTGCGTATTAGTTTTTCTTAGTTGTTGAGTTTTATGTGTTTTTGAATTTTCGGCGACGAGAGAATAAAATATTAGAATCGAGGTCGTATTGTACTTCAATAAATACGGTATTAAATTGATGAAATTGAATCTTTAACGAATAAATATTTTGCATATGTAGCCCACTGAATCCTCAATCAATTTTCGAGTCAAGATTTCCGGTGACATATTTCCGTTTCCATCCAACCTGACCGACTGGCAGTACTCCAGATTTGAAATCTATTTCTGTTTAATCTCTTTAGTGGTAATTCATGTGTGTGTCATCAATTTACTGAGGTCTACGTCGGGTGATCGAATGGTTTCTTGGAAACCTCTGTCAGCGAAATAGGAGAGGTATATGTATTCAGTCGTGTCCTTATTCCCATCTGTCTATCCACAATATATTTCCCAAAATGCTCAATGTATTTCAATGAAATTTTGTGCATATGCAGCATTTAGGTAAGGAAGAGTTGGTTAAATTTGGGTACGAATCCAGGATATTTTTTTGATTGAGAGATATTTTCCGTTTTTTTCCCCTTCTTTTATATATACGTCCATGACAGTCCATGCAATATTTCCAAAAGTAGTCTATGAAGTTCAATGAAAGTTTTGTAGGAAGTTGTAGGCTGCTCACATGTCTCCAATATCTTTTATAAGAATTTCAATGAAGGGTTGACAATGAGCCATAGAGGAAGTGATTGGATTTTTGGTCGGATCCATATGCAATGATCTCCCCTACGCCAGTTTTTGTGAGTGACTGAGCGCTTTCTAGTTTTATATATCAGTTTGGAATAGCTTTACAGACGAACAGACATCTGCACACAAAAAGTGACAATGGTATTTATGTAGTTAAACAGATTTACTTATTCGTCAATTTTTCGTGTCCCAATCAAATGTTATTTTCAAATACTTTTTTTCTTTCTTTCCAGGGATCCACTGTGAGTGAAGGGGAAACTGTACAACACTTCCAAGTTGATGAGAATTATCACAGAGTGAAGAAAAATGGCTTTCCCTTTGAACGTCGACTGACAAGAACTAAAAGACTCCATGAAAATGTTCCATCTTCCCAAAAGCTGCTTATCCGCGCTAAACGCTTGGATATTTTGGAAGCCGCCAAGGAAGCTAACATGGCCCGAGCCAAACGCTTTGCAAAACTTGTACACGATGCCACCCCGGGTCGTTTACTAATCAGAACCAAGAGGAGAGATCTCATCGAACCAGAGACCAATAAACATAAGCTTACACGTGTAAAACGCCTCGGCTTCTCAGATCACCACGGCAGCCATCATGGAAAAATCGATTCTCGTCAAGCAGAGAAACATCACGATGGCCATCATGATACAAAGCGCCATCACGAAGGAAAGGCCGCCCTTCTTAATAAGGAGAACAGAAATGGAAGGAAGGAGTTACATGGGAAGAAAGCGATGCGCTTAAAAAAAGGGTCCCATGATGGTGAAAGTCATAGCAAAATGGCGAAAACCCATCAAATGAAGCAGACGCATTTGGGCAAGAAAGATTCTCACTTGAAAAAAACCTTGCATGCTGTTCAACATGGAAAGGACAACCATCGCGACAAAAAAGAATCCCATCATTTGGAAAGGAGCAAAAAATCCAGCGGACACAAAGAGAAGAAAGAGAAAAAGCGCGCGATTCACAAGGTTGGGGGAGGCTATCATAACAAGAAGATTGCCGGTGGTCATGGCGTCGGTCATTCTGGACATGAGAGCAACCTTAGAAATTCTCGCGTTAGTCACCAGAAATGGAAGAGAAATGCCAAGAGAATTGCAACCATGGCAAACAAGCTGAGCTATCTCAAGAAAAACAAGAAGCTAAACTTGAAGCACTAATTCAACGCATCCTTCCTTTGCACTTGCCTCTCTCTCTCTCTCTCTCTCTCTCTCTCTCTCTATCTATCTATCTATCTATCTATCTATCCATCTATCTATCTATCTTTCTTTCTCTCCCTCTTTCTATCATCTCTTTTCCCTCATCTCATTTTTTTAATATTTCCTTCTCTACTTTCCTGGGGCGGATCCAGGATTTTGGGAAGGGTTGGGATCCAAATAGCAAGAAATTGAGCCAGGGGTGTCCAAATGGAAAATAATCTGGTATTTTCATTTAGATTTCAGTCGTAGCCTTTTAGCAAAAGAATCGACACAGGATTAAAGTGTAAATTAAAGAATCTTAATCAAAGGATATATCGATGGGACCAATAGATAACAGTAATTACGAGGAGTAAGACGGAATATATCTTACATTGGTGAAAAACAAATGATTTGAGGTTTTAAGGTTAATTCATCATCACTTAAGATTATTTGAATTTTTTATACACAAAATTTCTTCATCTAGTTATTTGAAAATGATTTGTTCTTTGCCTGAGCATGGAGGCTATCCCGGTCAGGGCCCCCGAGACGCCCCTTCCTGGATCCGCGCTTTCTTTCTGTTACTCTGATTTTCAAATGGGAAAATATATTGTCTTGTCTCACCTCCACACAACTTCACTACCTCTCTCTCTCTCTCTCTCTCTCTCTCTCTCTCTCTCTCTCTCTCTCTCTCTCTCTATCTATCTATCTATCTATCTATCTATCTCTTAAGCCTTGATATGGCAAGCCTATTAAGAATCTCTAAACATCTTTTCCTCTTGTGTTTTATTTCCCACTCGAACCACTATATCCTTTCGCTCTCCTGTCCTGTGCTCACCGCTTGCCACAAAATTCGTTGTTTTGTCCTCTTTTTTTTTTGGAAAAAAATCGTCAACATAACCAGCACTTTAGTCCACGGGAAAGTTTGACTTTTTTTTCTCTTTTATATGGTTTCCAAATAACTTTCTCGTTTGGTCTTGAATTTTCATTTCAATACTCTAAAAATCATGTTCTACAAGGAGAGAAAGCGCTACTATCAACAAAAAATTGAAATCCACTTTTAAATAACAATATTTGCTTACAATGATTTTTATTTCTATAAAGGGATAAAGGGTTTTTGATACCATTTCTCAAATTGTTTTGGGCTTCTGTTTTTTGACAATAATTCGCTTTCTGTTTGTGGGCATGCGCTGTCGGCTCCTGGCTCTTGATTGGCTACTTATACCCGACGTCAGAACAAAACGTTTCTATTCTTCGCTACTCTGAAAATCACGCTTTCCAGAATTTCTGCAATCTGTATAACATATAAAATTCAAGAAAAAAAGCTGCAGTTTTCAGAAAATTCACACACCCACACTCACACACAAAAGAGAAAAAAATAACGAATGATTTCCTGTGAAGGAAGCGATCGAAAACCAAAAGCTCCAATTATTCAACGAGTTTCTCGACTTTTCGAGAAACAAAGCAAAATGTTCTGAAAAACTTAGTCACGTTTGTTCTCACTAATTAACACTTTCCATTGTGAAAACTTGTGTATATTTCTGGTTTATACGAATAAATAAATGATCAGGAACTCAAGTGGTCGGTTGTATTTTGTTTCCTTCACATGCCTGTGTTATTTAGGTGCTACTATAATGTGTGGTCTACTGCAGTATCTGTAATCTATAGTACAGTGATGTACTGTCTACCAAGACCCCACCTGACTCGACTATTAAGTGTTTAAAGTTAGCAAGAGACACGTGACTTGCATATTCCAACTTGGCATTAAAAATCATGTATTCACCTCGGTGCTTTATTAATGATTAACGGGCACTTTTATTCAATCTATATTGAATAAAACATTTACCTTCTATGCTTCTTGACATATATATATATATATATATATATATATATATATATATATATATATATATATATATATATATATATATATTAAACATTCCATGATTTCCTCAGATTGATAAAATATTTGTTAGATTTTTAGTTTGTTTTCTCCTCCTAAATTTGGGAGTAATTGCTAGAGTTTTTATTTAACTTTGATTGGGTCGAGAAATTTAATGAATTAGACGAAAATACACAGTTTTATATAATGTAAGTCTATAGACACAATCATCAATTTTTCTTCAATAATCCTGCAGTGTAAATATTCATTTATACTTACACATGCTATTTTGAAAATTGTTCCAGTAAATAGCACACACTATTGGGTCGATGGCCGGTGGACCACTTGTTCTAGTGTAGATATCCCGATAGATCACACGCTGTGGTGTAAATGACCCAGTTGACTGCACGCTATAATAGCACCGTTATTTATATGTATTTTGGTAGGAGATTTTTCAAAAAGACGCTCCTGTGGCACCAACTTCGGACATCGACATAATTATGACATCAAAACCAGTCAGCAATATTCTTTTGACCAAGGAATCGCTTCCATCCGCAATTAGACAGCAGAATGGAGAGATTCCGTCTTCATGCTTCGATGGCAACCTCACCCCAGCATTCCAAAACATTTCCAATTACAACAACCAAGAAGAAGGCTGTAGAAGTACAGCAGCCGAAACGTTGTGTTCAAAAGATGAATTGAGATGAGGACAATCCGAAAACTCTTACACATAATAATGATCCTTCATCTAAAAAAATCAAACCAAGATTTAATAGTTGTCGGTCTGTTTATCAAAATAAAACTTTTCCTGCTTGCCCCCATTCATTTATATTTCTGCCAATACTGGCTGAAAACTCATTTCATTAACATTCGACGGAGATATATATGTTATGATGTATGTTTTCTTTTTTTTGTAGATGGATGATGAATGGGTGGAATAAGCGGGAAAACTTACACCGAATTCATAGGACTACAGTGCTCCTTAACCATCACTATGAAAAGGACGAACAATTCGGGTGATTTGCTCTGAATGTCTGAGAAATTATTTTACGCTAATTCGTAAGGAATTATTATTATTATACCCTTATTTCTACGGAATTACTATTATTATACACTAAATTCTAAGGAATTATCATTATTATACACTGACATCTGAGGAGTAATCATTATCATACACCAATTCCTAAGGAATTATCATTATGATACTCTAATTCCTTGTGGAATTATCATTATTATACACTTATTTCTAAGGAACTATCATTATCATACGCTATATAGTGTCCTCATCTTTTTTCTATCGTCACAACAATACTTTCAAAATTCCCAGGTTACCAATTACAACAGACACCTAAATGAGACTGAAAAGTTGTCATTATAACAACCAAGATGAGGACGCTGGTCCTAGTAAATCTGTTAATCATAAAATTCGGATTCGTTGACATGATGGTAATGGGAATTATTTGTGTCATTGCTGGTAGGACATTGAATGCATTTACTGTCCAGAGTTCACGGTAAGTCACTTCAGGTCAGGGTGGCTCCAACAACGACCGGAAGAACAACGTCACAGTAAGTTCATTGAAGTTTTCCACGAGGTCATTTGGTGAAAACAATCTGAAGAGACATCGCGCAGCCGAAATGGAAGTTGGTGAATAGGTTGCAACCGCTTGTTGGGGAAGAAGACCAATTAGAGGCAGAGATTTCACTTTGATGTCGTTGATAGGCATGAATTGAATCAGGCTCTGTGAAATAAGTGCTGGCAATAAAATCATGATTGTCCGTGAAGTTTTTGAGTTAGTCTGGCGTTTTTTTTTGGGGGGGGGATATAAATGCTGAACCGAGATGGAATTATTTTGGGGGGAAAGGGAAATTACTTCGAAAAAGAGTTGTGGAAAAAAAAGGCTTCTTTATTGCAACACAATTTTTCAATTCAGTCTCTTGTAACCGTCGCTTCACAACGCAAGATGGGAGGTTCTCAGCACACCTCATTGAAAACTCTGGAAACTGCTTGGAAGCCGTTTTATATTGAGGTATGCTTCAACCCTCCGTCAAAACGATCGCTAATCCTCCTTGGTTGACTGTAATACTTCACATTCTACTTGGTATTGGTCTCACGATGCTTTGCAATGATGCTCCGAACAGCACGATTGACTCCAGGGTGAACGTAGGGTAGGTGGTGATGATCTCTATCGATCGCTCAAGGTTCAATTGGGGTCAGATCAATTTTGGCATTTTCAAATCTAAAGGTCTAAATTTGTGTTAGAGGGTAACTTGACTCAAGGGTGAACATAGGAAAGGAGGTGCTGATCTGTTTTTACTTCTAAAGATAGATTTGAGGTCAGGTAAATTTTGGTTTGCATTTTCAAATCTAACAGAGATAACTGCACCCAACAACCTGCAAATTCCGAAGATGAACATAGGATAGATGGCGCTGGCTTCTGGTGACCTCTAAATGTCAATTCAAGGTCAGGTGAATTTTGGCATTTTCCAAAAAAATTAATTTTGCCATTTTCAAATCTAACAAAGAAAGGTGCACCCGATGGATTCCAAATTTGTCTAACTTGGGTAACGCGAAGGATAGGTGGTGCTGGCCTTTGATGATCCCTAAAGGTCGACTTCAGGTCAAATTCAGAGTCAAATCAATTTATGCGTTTTCAAAACGTTTTCAAAAAGAAGATGGCTACACCATACTGGCTTCAAAATTGTGTACAAGTGTAAGTTGACCGAAGGATGAACATGGGATAGGTTGCATTGATAGATTGGTGACTGCTTAAGGTAAATTGAAGATCAGGTCAATTTTGGTATTTTCAAAAAAGGCTAATTTTGGTATTTTCGATCCAATCACCTGTATCCTTGTTTTGATTAAATACACTTTTCATGAAATTAACCAACGTATTTTTTTATATAAAGAAACTGTATCAAAAAAATGCGTATCTACTTATTTTTGTAAAAAAAAATTAATCTCACGAACTTTTAATAGTAAAAAAAATACTTGTTTTTATTAGATGTGCTTTTGATCAAATTAAAACTACGTTTGCCAATTTCATCGATTTGGCTCAGTATTTAGAATAAGTTTCTCAATTTGTTTTTTTGCTTTTCTATTTTTTAGGGATCTTAGTTTTTCTCTGTTGTATCTATCACATTATCTATTTTTAATTCTTCTTTTGTTCGTTATTTTTATCACAAGCAAAGTACTTCAGTGGCGTACCGACGGGGCTTGGGTCTGCCCGCCCCGGGTGTCATCATCAGAGGGTGACACCATGATAACTGCCTAAATTTTGTTTTAATTAATATGTTTGTTAATTCAATGAATTAAGATTGACTCGGCATTGCTAACTCTGAAGTGATACAATAATTTGCTTTGTCTTAATGAACCTTGAATTTAAGTTTTTTCAAAACCTTTACTTAATGCCTTATTCAGGAGCATTGGTACCAAGAGGGCAGGAAATGGATATTTATTTCTAATCACCACTGAATAAAATTTTTCTCATGACAACAAAAAGAATTCTCGCGATAAAATAATTTCACATAATTATTTAGGTTCTCTATACTATTAGAAAATATCTAAAAAAAAAAAACTATCTTCATTACTTAAATCTGTGGACTAGCGAACTTCTGTGTTTCATCAAATTCATTTCCCCTCATATTATGAAACAAGCAAGCTATCATCGTCGTCTTTTGATCTCCAACTGAAGCCACAGAATACGACAATGTGCTTGCCGAAAAGTTGCCCGTCCTGTTGTAGACAACCCAGTGTTGCCTCATTAACCATTTTTCGGCTAGACCTGGCTGAATTCTTTTCCAATTTATCCGATAAAATCTACGACAGCCGAAAATCTGGCCAATTTTTTAAATAATCTAATAAAAGTAAACATTTTATTTCCATTGATAATTCGTTCTGGAGCCTTAGTTATTTTATTTTATTTGATAAGTGGACTTTAAATGTGTGTATGAAATATTTTTAGAAATGATATTAGCTAAACATAAAACTTCAGCCGATTTCGGAGACAGTTTTGAGCAAATAAAAATCGTTTTTCAAATTAAAGGCAGCTAGAAAAGGTGAGACATTTATTCTTCCTAATTTTATCCATCTCTATATCTTTGCATCTACCACAGACTATTTTAACACTCTTTTAAAACGATTGCAATAGTTAAATATCTTTTTTCAAAGTTTTATTACATTTTTATTATAGTTTATATCTGCTTTTTTTTAATAAAGTATTGAAAAAAAGGAAGACTTCAACTATTAAAGAATGATTTTTCGTCTTAGAGCCCCTGGTAGGCAGGATCATAAATGAAGTACACGATACTCTCAGATTTTATGAAAAAAGTAAATTTAGTGCATCTTTTGAGGTATGTATACTTAATATCTGTAGCACGGAAAGACCACCCAAAATTTGAATATCTTGGGAAAAGGGCAAGTTCTGGTTGGGATGACCATTGTTGCCAATTTAAGGCTTTATTTAACGTATTTCGTGTTTTGGTGCGAAAATTGAACATATAGCACTACATTTAAAGCTATTTTTCAGCAATTTTAGCCCATTTTCCGCTATATTAGAAGCGTTTTAGACGAAGCTAGCTTTTTCCAACGATTAAAAATGGCTCTAAATAGGCTAACATTTTTTTAGCGCATTTTTAGGGTTTTCGACGTTTTTTGAGATCAATTCATCGCGAAACATTTGTTTTCTAGTTAGCAACACTGGGGATGACATCCTGAGTTACTGCCTCGGATGACACCAATCCCAGGATGGCCACTGTAGCACCTGTCAAAAATGAGGAGGTTTTTAACATATGGATAGGCACCTCGGTCCAGAATCAAAGTGTCGCTGCCCCGGTCCTCTGCCTCGGATCAAAGTGTCGTTCTCATGCCCTCTGCCTAGGGCACATATGGGCAACCATCCCTTGGATCATAGTGTCGTTCTATGGCCCTCTGCCTAGAATCGAAATGTCGTTCTTCGGCCTTCTGTCGATGATTGAGGGTAGTATCTGCTTGCAGTACATTCTTTGGTAGCTTTGCACCGCTGCAATGTTGTGGTTGATAATGGCCTAGAATTCGCCCTGTGATCTCAGAAAATAACCTTGCACAATCAGTAATCCCTGAGACAGCACATTCCTATTGTACTAATAATGAAAGGTCGGACCTGACGCTTTTGCAATACCATTTGCAGGGACTTGAGCAATTTTTATTAGCTTCCCGTGCACTGAAACCCGCATTAAACCGACCTTATGTCACATCATGCTCTCGTGGGGAAGCAAGAAATACAGATCAAAGTGTAGTATCTGTGCACTCGAGCGGGTGTTACGAATAGAGAAACGAACAGAAAATATGACACTTTTCATTATATAGAAAGATAATTGCTATTTTTTCGAACGGAACGGACTTTGAGGTTGATATTTTCGATTCCTATCAAGGTTTTGAATTTTTTAATCAGGTTCACTTGAAGAATATTTTTTCAGTTGACGAGGTAGTTTTTTTAGCAATTTGTTTGAAGCTGTTTACATGTAGTTCATGGCTTCAGCAGCATTCTTTCTTTGGTTGTTTAAAGCGTCACTCTTCCATGAATGGACGATCAAAAAAAATCAGTTCCTAAGGAATTGTGCATCAGTGCTGTTATTTCCAGTTTATAGTTATTTGCTAAGCTTGGCTTGGTTTTGGAACATGGCCATAAGTATGGTGCACCCAGATATTTCCGTTAATATAGAAAGTGAGAAGGTGTGGATGGCCTAGTGCAGAGAATAGAATCAACGAACCGAGTTCAATCTTCGGCTGAGACATTTTTTCTTCACTTCCCACTAATGTCCTTGAGAAAGAGATGAATCCGTCTTTTCTCCCCACCCCATGAGTATATAGCAGAACAATCTTAGCTCTTCAGCCTTAGTTGGTCACAATTCTAGGGATATTTGAGCCCAGCTAACAGCTAACAGCCCCAGTTTTGAATGGTGGTTTTCAAAGAGAGGCAAGCCCTATTTTGTTGGAAGATTGGCGCAGCACAATCTTCATATCCACCATTTGGTCAAGTATCGGATCTGGCTGAGCTTAGTAAGCAGAGAGGAAGCTAGTAATTGTAATCAGTTTGGAACAAAGTATTTTAGATAACAATAACTGGCTGATAATATTAAGCAAAGGATATAAAGAATTGGAACAATTTACATTCATTTAACTCTGTCTACGAAGTTGAAAAGAGGTTTACGTATTCGATCGTGTCTATTCGTCTATTCACCGGTCTGTTCACACAATATCTCCGAAAGTCATCAATGAATATTCATGAAATTTTGTGGAACGGTGGGAAATTGGGAGAAGACAAAGGTGGTAACTTTTGGGGAGAATCCAGGAATCTTTCGTTGATTGGGATATACTTTACCATTTTTCACGAATACATTTTTGTCTACATCCATGACTGCCGACGCAATATCTTGAAAAGTTCCCAATTATTTTCTAAGAAATTCTATGGGGGTAGACAATAGCTGACGGGAGAACTGACTTAATTTTGGAACAGATCCAGGCACAATCATCTCCCCTAAATCGTGGTTATTTGTCTAAACTCCATAAAATCGGCAAATTTGATATCTATCCACAGGATCTCCCTAGAAGTTCTCAATGAATTTCTATGACATTTTGTGGAAGAGTTGACAATTAGCTACTGAAGATGAGATTACGTTTTTGAGTGGATCTATGCAGAATTACCTCCCCTGCATCACATTTATATGTCTTAACTGACTTGATATCGCTAAAACTTCATGTCTGTTTATACGATATCTCCGAAAGTACGAAATGGTTATGAATGAATTTCAATGACATCTTGTGGAAGGGTGGACAATAATTTATGGGAGAAATGATTGAATTTTGGAGTGGATCCATGCATAATTATCAACTCTACGTCGTAGTTGTATGCCCATACCACATTATATCGCCTAAATTTCATATCACTCCACACGATATCTCTAACAGTTCTCCATGAATTTCAGTTCTCCATGAATTTCAATCATACTTTGTGGAGGGACGGACAATAGGCTATGAAAAAACTGCTAAATTTAGGGGCAGATCCATGCGCAATTACTCTCCCTGACAATGGTATTGACAGAGGTAGGTGCTCTCTGAATACCTTTAGTTGTTATAAATTGATTGTTGTGTTATTAAATTCATTATAAACAACTATATAAAAAAATCAAGCTGAAGTACCCATCTACGGCGGGTAATATTTAAAGAGTGAATAAAGGTCTAAAGCTTTATGATTGGTGAAAAAAAAGCTTCTCTTCTCTTTTGATCCTTAAAGGGGAAAAAGGTTTCCCTTCACTTCTGGTATCTCAAAGTTGAAAAAAGATTTACCTTCACTTCATGAAGGAAAAGGTGCTGCTTCACTTTGGACCCCTTCGAGGAGTTGAAGTCTCTCTTTGTTATTGATCTCTTAGACGAAAGAAAAAGTCTCTCTGCGCTTTTGACCCCTAAAAGATGAAAAGGTTTCTTTTCATCTTTGATTCTTTGAAGGAGGAAAAAGTCTCCCCTCACTTTTGGCCACTTAAAGCGGAAAAGGTTACTCAACATCTTTGACCCTTTAAAGGGGGGGGGGGGTCTCCCTCCACTTTTATAACTTGAAGGGAGCAGTTTCTTTTCACTTTTTATCCCTTAAAAGGAAGAAAAAGTTTCTCTCCACTTTTGGCTCCTAAAAGGAGGGAAATATTTCCCTACACTTTTGACCCTGTGAAGGAAAGGAAAAAGTCTCCTTCCACTTCTGACTCTCAAAAGCGGGAAACGTTTCCCTTCACTTTTGAGCCCTTAAAGGGAAGGAAAAGTCTCTCTCCACTTTTGACCCCGTACAGGGGAGAAAGTCCCCCTACACTTTTGACCCTGTGAAGGAAAGGAAAAAGTCTCCTTCCACTTCTGACTCTCAAAAGCGGGAAACATTTCCCTTCACTTATGAATCCTTGAAAATATGTTTGAGTATTCAAGTATATTGAACATGAAGGTTCCACTTTGACATAATTGTTAAATTGTAAATAGAACCTCCTCTAAAAAGCTTATAAATTTTCTCAAAACTTATTACTTTAGTACGTTCCCTTAGGTCCATTGAGTATGCATGCGAAATCTGCTTGTACTGTGCCCATGTTTAGGTGGTTTCTATGACGTAAGAAACAAACGAACGATCAAACACACACGCGGTGTGTATACCTCTCGTTCATATATTGAGGTATTACAAACATGAAATCTTGGATTCCTTTAAAATAAAGTGTTTGGGGCTGGCTGATTATTATAAGAATAACTGTTTGATAACATCATCTGTGATTATAATAAACGACTTCTTCGTTATCCGGAAATAATAACTGCACAGACCTCTGTCGCTGGAAGCAATGAAATATCCTCACTGACGCGTAAAGTAGCTACACGATCTTCAATCGAGTTTTCTTTTGGGGTGTTTTTTCTCCCGCCCTCTGAAAAGCACACGCAGTAACGCCCGTTATTACGACAGGCTATTGGTGCTGTTTTAAGGAATTTGCAGCTATAAAGGATTGAATTTGAAATATGGCACGCAAATGATTTAATTTTGCCCTTAATTTGCTCCAGAAAATGTTTGAACTCCGACAATAGTCTTGCGAGACTATAAAAACAAGTGCGCTGATAGAATGCAATTAAATTGTGTCGTTATAACGAGTGCCGTTACATCGAGAGGTCAATGTATAAATAGGCTACAACGGTCATTGGGCGATTATATTTTGTGATTGTCACAGTTATTTTCCACTTCTCAATAATCAACCTGAGACCTTTACGTTCCGTTATGCGGTAGTTGATGCTGAAGGTTAGTGGAACAGTAATGAATCTCTCTCTCTCTCTCTCTCTCTCTCTCTCTCTCTCTCTCTCTCTCTCTCTCTCTCTCTCTCTCTCTCTCCCTCAAACACACACACACATATCTTTTATCTCTCTATTTTTCTCTCTCATTCAAAGTATACCACCATTGCCCCCCCCTCTCTCTCTCTCTCTCTCTCTCTCTCTCTCTCTGGTGTTACTAGCTATCCGTACTCATTAGCTGGGAAAAGAATTCTTGCTTCATTTCGGGGCCATTTACAGCTCGAATTTCGCGGTCCAGGCGGCCAAAACAAGACCAAATGGAGTTCCACTTGATGGCCAACAGTGTGAGAGTGAAGATAAACCAATATCCCGTGGGGCCAGATCCTGTGGAGGCCACGGAAAAAATTTTAAAAAATCAAACGGAACAAATACCACATTAAAGGGATGGTAAAGAAAACAAAGTGCGAAGAGATAAATAACCAAAAGATGGAAGAGGGCGTCATATGACCAGGCAACTTAGCCGACGCCACGAGTCTAAAATCTCGCTTCATTTTTTACCCATTGAAGGGCGAAAAGTTTCCCATCGCTTTTAAATCCCTAAAGAATTATATACAAACATTTTTTTTAAAACTGCGTATAAGTATATATGTATATCGACGGAAAGTAAGGTTACATCCTAGTATTGTATTTACATTGTAAATGCAAATTATAAATGGTCATTAGAATTTGGTGATGAATGGCTTTGAAATTTTTCAGAATTTCTAAGATGAGGAAATAGCATCATTATACGCAGATTTATTGGGTCTAGTGCCGTCACCTTAGTTGCTGTAGTCAACGTTTCGGCTGTTGTACTCTCCGGCCTTCTACAGAGCCGAGTGTCTGTTGTAGTCGGTAACCATCTACGAATTTCGAACTGTTGGAATGGATCATTGTCATTCCGCTGTCCATGCTAAATGATAGTTTATGTCGTTTGTCTACCTCTTAGACGGAACGAGAATGTATGACTTTTCTTCGTCGCCTGACCAAAGGATCGGAATCGCGGCTGCCAGGAAGATTACTAGGTACGCGCAACCAATATTTCTATCAACTCGTGTCTCGTTGTGAATATAACAGCCAAGATGAGGACTCTTGTTCGGATAAATCACTTTTTAATGACTGATTTGAAATTTTGTCAACTTCCGGTCTTTGGTTTTTGTTTTATCTGATCATATTTGTTTATGTTTTTGTACTTCTCGTCTATCTAGTAGTATAAATAAGCCGAGGAAGCTTCTTCTGTTGTGAGAGTGATATGAATTATGGGCCATATAGCCAAAAGGCACTCCAGAATAGATAGAATTGAAAATGACGCATTTTGACTCGGATGACGTCATCTCGTACGTCAGCAGACTTACCAACAAAAACGAATACGATTTGTTTAATTCATGATTAACAAATTCACCTACGACTCTTGATTATTTATCGAATAAATACCAACAAAGATCTCTTTACGACTTACTTCTATTTTCACTTGTAATACAATAGCAAGTGTCACTTTTCGCCTCTTCGTTGGTTGGTTGGTTTCTGTCACGCAAACAGAGAGAGAGGAAGAGGTTAAGAGGTACAGCAAGGTCTTAGCGTCTACATCATTACTACTATTACTGCTGCTGATGTTTTAGTTATAGCACGGAAATCAATTCGACTAATTTTGGAAATCTCTGGGATTATCGTGAATAAAACAGGTGTTTTCCTTATTAAAAAAATCGTTTTTACTCAATTGTCCTGCCTTATTTTGAAATAATTTTTCAAAAAAGAAATCATGAAAAGTTGTAGAAAATCAACAGAAAAATAAATTCCGTTCGAGGTTTTTTTTTTGTTTTATGTTTGTTTGTTTTTACATTTACAGTAAAACATATATTTTTATATTTTTGCATGATTTATCCTTATGTAAATAGTCATTTCTTACGCTAGTTATATGTAAGTATATCTCAAAAAGGAACTCACACATATCCGTCGGTGTAAAATATAAACTAATTTCTTTGAAGAGGATGAACTAAGTTTTAGCCAACCTGAGAATAAAAAGCGGTAAAGACGATAGCTTACAGAAACAAAACTGAGGAACATGAAAAAAGCCGTCTCGTTTTTGGTTGATGTTTTCTCAAAGATTCGAAAAAAGGTTTTATTTCTGAAAATTCCAGTCTTCAATTGGCTACAACTGAATCAATTGCATTTATAATTATTATATTATTTTGTTACTTACAATACTTGATTTTAGTAATTATCGATTTTGTCATTATTCTTGTTTTGATAATAATAATTCTCAATTCGATGATCATATTACTAATTTGATAATTATATTCATTGATATTGATAATTGTATCCATTAATTTGATAATTACATTTATCATTTTTAATATTCGATTTGATAATTACGATTTTGCTATGTTCAATAATTTTAACATTTCTCAACTTCAATGATTAGAATTGATCAATTTTGTTGATTACAATTAACAATTTTTATAAATGCGATTGTCAATTTTGAATTATAATCACTGATTTTGATAATTGTATTTATCAATTATGATAATTGTAATTCTTGATTTTAGAAAAGGAGATAACTGGTTTTATCAATCATTATTCTCAATTTGATAATCATAATTCTTAAATTTGGTTATCAAATTTTATCATTTTTGATTAAATTTATCAGTTTTGTTGTAACTGTCCTTAAAATGTTAAAAAACCAATGGGATAAAATATACAAATACGTATTTCAGTGCCAATACATTTATTGCAAACAAAATCGATTTTCAACAACTTTTCATATTTTTTTAATGATTTTAAAACAATAAGGAGACATAAGTGGGTGAAAACGAAATTGATGCATTATAAGTAGTGTTAGAAGTAGTGATATTACCAGCAGCAGTTGCCTGCCTAAATTAGCTAGCACACACACAATAGAGTTTTGCTCACCAGCAGCAGCCAAATGTTTGTCTGGATGTTCCCAGTACCCCTCCTTCCTCAATGAACAAAATGACAATGCCTTATTTATAAGAAAATTGTTCCTTTTCGCAGCAATGCTTATGTTGTTTTAGATTCAGCGACTGGTAAACTAACAATGTGAATCAGGAAAAACGAATAAGCTTCTGACTGGTTTTAATCTGGCATTCTGTATCCTTGGAATTTTATTTGACATGGACGGCACCTTACCAATGTCGCCATGGAGACCCATTATTTCCAGTCCATGCTGATTGCTTGACGCTCATAGAATGTAAAACGACCGGAGTGTTATGATAACGAGATACAAATATTTGATGAAAGATGAAACTAATGAAAATCTTCATCTGAACGATCTTTTTTCAATTTGAGACTTTACTTTCGCTTCAATTTTTATCGAACAAACGTGAACATTGTTTGAATCGGATTTCAAACAAATCATTCCTTCTGTGCGTGTGTCTGTGTATGTGCGTGCACATCTAATTATATAAGCAACACGTCTGTCTGTCACACCGACTAGGACAGACAACTTTAGCAAAGGTGGTGACAACTCTTCAAATATTTTTTCTGTTCAAATCCCGAATCGATTTAATAGAACTTATGGCATTTACTCCTCAATTACTGAATTAATTCTTGAAATGGTTACTTTGTGAAAGTATTTGTATTTCTAAAGAACATCCCCTTGATTAATTTTATCACAATAAATATCGAATAGAATAATTAATTCAGTTCCGATATAATGGAAGAAAATAGTTTGTTTTTTTTAATGTCTGATTAGTTCACCCCTTGTTGTCAAAAAATGAGGAAATAATTGAGAAATGTTGCAATTGTATTGTACATATTATATATCCAAAAATCTTCTTTTTTTTCATGTTGCCTGGCATTTTTTTGCTCATGTTCAATATTTCCCGAATATAAAATGAAGTAAAGATACAATTTATGGTGTTTAACGTCACATACAATTCTATTTCTACTAAGTTAAGTTACCATACGACACTGATGACGTAAGCGTGGCAGACGATAAATGCCAATTGTTGATTATCATATCTTGATTTTCCTCCATTTGGGATAATGACCCAAACCGAATTTTGCAATCTAATGACGATAAAGTGTAATTCCAACCAGTGAACATCTGAGTTTTATACTTGTTTCGAGTTTAATACAAAATATCAGTAATCTTGATTTTTCCATCCTAACTTTTTATGCGTTTTGTGGCAATTTACATTACATTAAAGAAATATGTTTTAATAATTAAGTCCACAGGGTAATGTAAAGTTTATTTGATAGAAAAATCTATGATCTCAGTTGGTTTGATTTTTTTTTTACATACATCAAATCAATATTGTTACAATTATGTTGATAAAAAAAACTGTAACATCCTACTTGGGTGGCGAAGTTGTAAAATTTACAATCTGGCAGTAAAGCATGAGTATTTTGAGGCGAATGACTTCTGCATGAATTTGAAAAAATATTATTTTCAGAGTTTTCTAACTATGTGCCACGGTACAATAATGTGTCATAACTATCTTCGAAGTGTGCCGTGTGAATTTTTCCAATTATGTAAACAAGTATTACGATCCTTGAACATGTCCAGTACGGGTATTATATCTGTCCTGCTACCGTTACAGAGTTTCCAATTTAATGGTTTTGTTCTTAGATTCTTTCGAAAGATCTCAATATTTTTAGTGCCAGATGAAAGGAAGAAAGGGTGATCAGTTAAGTACATATATCAGTGTGCTGATATAAATGTTTCGTTCATTGATTACTGAATTTTTTTTCTTATAGGACATGCAGAGCAAGCATGGTCCCTCATTTAAAAAAAGACATGAAATAATCGGAAAACATCCAGAGAAGAGCAAGTAAACTTACTCCACAACTAAATAGGCCTCCCCTCTGAAAAAAAGACATTGAAAAATCAAAGCTAAAATCACAAGAAGAAGGGAGAATAAGGGAAGACTTGATACAAACTTTGAAATAATAAAAGGCATCGACAACATCCCAGCCGAAGAATTCTTTAAAATGAATAAAAGACGTATATATGTGTATGTACGTGTGTGTTTGTCTCTCTGTGTGTAATAATATGAAATGAATTAGAGAAAAGTATATATATATATATATATATATATATATATATATATATATATATATATATATATATATATATATATATATATATATATATATATATAACATTGCAGAAAAAAAATCAAGAAGGGGATTCTCCTCATAAAGAGTTGTCAACAATTGGAATAAATTAATGGATCAAAACCCAAGAAAAATAGAAGCTAAAACAGTGAACAGCTTTAAAATTGAATACGACTATTACACAACCCACAAAAAATAATAACTTCTGGAAAAGACAAAGAAAACTCTCATAATTCATTTCTTTTTTAATGTTGGTGTGCCGGGTAAGTGAAATACATTTCTTAGTGTGCCGAAACCCTGAGTAAAAGAATTAAAAACGCAAATAAAGATTAAATTGGAATAAATCAGTAAATTGTTTTGACGTGTTTATCCGTTTGGAGTCATGGGCGTATAGAAATGTGCGCACTTGTGTGTGTCTCTGTGTGCGCGGGTCATCAGGAGCTGTCGCTGACAAGAGTTACTTCCCTTTGATCGCATCTTTCTTATACTTCAGGGCTGTAGGACTATCGGTTCGTGTCTGAGCGTACGTTAAGATACATTCTTCTTGGACTTCGATACTCCTGACAATCAAAGTGAAAAGAATGATGAATAGAATTGAAAAAATACAGAAGAAAAACTCTGTTGTAATGAGTAAAATTCAAATTGTATCCAAAAATTGATTGGAAACTGATTTCCTTGCAGCTTTTTGTGTTACATTCTCATTAAAGCTCTGATTTCAATTTAATTTTTTTTTACCTGCGAGTATCTAATGAACTTTATTTCTCATTCAATTTTTAATATTTTCTGCTAATCCATCTTTTCAACTAGGGCAAAAGTTGAAATTTTTTACCCTCTGATTACCTCTTCCAACGAAGCTAAAAGAGGTATGTGTATTATTCACAATCAGTCCACTTAATATCTTCAAAAGTTCTTGATGGATTTCAGTGAAATTTTCGGAAGGGTAAACCAAGCGCCGAAAAAGAATTGCTAAAATTTGGGAATTTTTTTATATTAGATATTTTTTCATTTTTTTTTTCTTTCATATACTCATGCCTTCATTCATGTTTGTCCACACAATATGCCCAAAAGTTCTCAATCAATTTCAGTGTTATTTTGTAGACAAATGCGCCATTGGCTAAGGAAGAAAATCTTCAATCGTAGGGCAGATCCAAGAATTTGTTTTCGATTGAGATATTTACATTAAGAAGAGGTAAACAATAGTCTGAAATGTGGAAAATCGAAACATGGTTACCTACCCTTCATCGTGGCCATATATGAACCGATTTCTATATGATTAACCTTTCCACACAATCAAACATTAAGCAGAGAAGTTCTGGTTAGTCACTCATCAGAATAAGTTACTTCTCTTGCATTTTGTTGGACAGTGATCATTAAAAAATGTTAATTTTCAAAAAGCAAGCAGGAATGCAGCTGGACACAAACTGAGGGACCGTTTGAGCATGAACTTACATTGCAAATTGAGCTCCCACAAAAAAACAATCTGGTGGGAGGAGTCTAGAAAAACGTTTTTTGTCGACATGATAAGGAGTATCTCCATTGGTGTAGCCTGTATGCATGGTGCAAGTATATATAACCAGCCAGCAAAACTTGAAAACCGAAGAAATTTATGTCGACTGTTTTAGTGACAGATTTGGTTGACTGTTTCTAATTGACTTTCATGGCCAATTTATGACAATTAACAGGATTTGTCCATAGGAAACTAAATCTACTTACCTAATCTCCTTCCTCTCCTACTTATCAGTTTGAGGTACTTGTTATTTAAAAAAAGATGATACACAGCCCAAAGGCGAATGAATTTCGGTATTTGTGTATTTGATAATAGAAGTGTTTGATGAAGGAAGTTCAATTTAATAGATATTCAACATTTCTTGTTCCTTTTCTCATAGATTATCTCTGAATTATTTCCCTCAGCAACAACACTATCATTACCATCACCATGAATTTAGTTGGTTCATTCAAGAGAGATTATTTTCTATTGATCTAACTGAACGACCATTTTTATTTAGCCTTTCAATTACAAAAAGACTCTTTCAAGAGTGCCAAGATTCTGTGCACTGAATGACTTCATGGGGCTGTAATTTGTGTATAGTCTCATGTATCACTGAAATTGATAAGTCAATACAACTGCAAAATTCAAACACTATCTTTCGGCGATCAGATTTGCCTACAGCGTCAGGACAAACTTTTTGTTTACCAAATGAAGTCGTGTGAAGAGTGCTGAAGGTTAAACTTCAAACTAACTAATACTGATTGTGGATTTTTATGGTTAACTATTGGTTGAAATTTATCAATTTTCAATTGCTTGCCAGGCATGACCATTCGAGTTGAATTTTAGAATGAACGTTTATGGAACAAGAAACCTTTCTATAAGAAGATCAAGATAAGTTATCAGGTGGTGAAGTCCTGATTCCGTAAATTCTGCCAATACCTCCAATGGACATTACAATGTCTCTTGTAAGCTGTAAAGGATAAACAGTAACCTTTGCTCTGATGTACGTAAACTTACAACAGTGTTTAAACAGCATACAAATGCTCAAAAAATCATACAAAGGCTCAAAAAAATATGATCTTTTATTAAGATATATAATTAAACAAGCTATTCATTAGAAATTGATGCAATAATTAAATTAAAAGTCTGTCTTTTGCTCTTTATTAAAATGCCATTTGGGCATATCAAATGCAGTTTCCATTGTACACTGACAAATTCATTGAGTGAGATCTGATAAAAAAAAAAAGACTGACTTTAAATTTCATTATTGCCTTAATATCTGATGAATATGTTGTTTAATTATACTTTTTAATAAAAAATTATACGTTTGGAGCCTCTAAATGACTTTTCTTACCTTATATACTGGTTAAATATCACGATAGGTTTATGAATGTCGGAACACAGATTACCCGCAACACACAACTGCATATAAAAATCACACTCTAAAACAGTGATTCTGAATTTTTAGGTATACTCAGTCAAAAACTGGACAATGATGTACCCATGGAAATCTTGTGCAAGTGTTACAAAATTGGTTCTTCAACAATGTACAGTATAAAGAAAGAAAAAGAAAAACTGCTATGCTTTTTTGCTGATAGTAAGTCAAAGAAACAGATGTATGTGAGTAAAATAGAAATGTAAGAATTTTGGAACTATATAAAATGCTAACAAAATGATTCAAGCTTTGTGTAAGTGAAGGTATTGAACTGTCTGGAGATATGATGAAAGAACAAGCAAAAGTGTCTCATGAAGAATTAGGACTAGATTTAATCTTTCTGTTTCCTTTATCTAACTTGTAATGATTCACATGATATTTCATAAGTATGATGGAGTGATTAGCTATTGTTTAGAGGTATCTCTTCTGTGGTTCAGAATCTCCTCTAATCTGACACTCCTCCAATGATGCTTGACTTGTGAAGGTCTACTGATCTGGCAGATGATGATTCAAAGAAGTTTTCCTTCATTTATTTCTTAGGAATATCTTTGTAAAAATGCATTCACAGCATTTGCAAACAATATCAGTAGACTAATACTATCCATATGCATTATATTCAAATCAACACTAAATTATTTTTCATGGGAAATTTGAATTTTGTGTCAGTCATATTGTAGGCTTCATAAAGATCTAAGCGTTTTTTCCATCTTGGTATCCAAGTTCTCATATCTAGTGGCATGCTAGGGAAGTGATGATGAGTCCCTTTGCCTGGCATATCAAAATTTAAACTTTTTGAATAATCTTCTTATTGGAATGTAATTTATGTGTATTTTAGCGTTCGGTTAGTGCTTACATAGATAAACAGCTTATTTTTCAAATATATTGATAAAACTAGAAGTTTAATAAAATATAACTTGAAATTTCAAAATGAATTTATGATAATGAAATGAAATCCGAAAAGGATTTTTTTCAAAGTCCATAACCTGTCACCTGTGACGTGTCACTGCTGACACGTGTGTCATATGATTGTCATCATTTCATTAGGTTGTCCAAACACCACTGATCTGACAGAATTCAAGGAAATGCCTCACAGCAGACAAGGCTATCATTCCTTTATTTCCAGAGATCCTTGTTCATTACCACCAAATATTATTGCATCTTACCAAACTTCATGAGCAATATCACCAACCTAAAACCCATAAACTTTCCTCATGATGATTTTTTTTTTCTTCTTCTTCTTCTGGCCTTAACATAACGAAATTTCAACTTTTTCTCCGAAGTTTTCTCCTTTCCATCCAGGTGAATTTCTTGGCTTCAGTATGTCGGTTGCATGAGTTACTTCCCTTTAAGAGGCTGCCTTTATTCATTGCAAATTCTTTTCTCAATTGCTCTGATGGTTAGTGAAACGATTGTAGAAAAAAAAGTCATAGGAAGAGAAGTCATAGAAAAAAGAATCAAATTGTTGGCTATGAAAAATTTGATAATAGTAATGACCAATAACAATAATCAGAAAGGTTTTTAAAAAACTGTTGTAACATGGGTTTTTTTCTTGCTAATGTAATCTGCTCACTGCCAATATGTAAGTGGCTTGATATTTACTTGGACTCAAGGAATTAGTCTCTTGTTCCAGGGGAATAACTCTTGTCTCTCGTGTAGTTATATGAATGTAAATTATGTGAAGTAAAAATATACTCATGAAATTTCAATCTTTTTGTAAGTAAAACCCTATTTTTCCAAAGTTCAAAAAAGCAATTCTCCCACAATACTCCCACAGTCCTTAATCCAAAGCATTACATCCTAAACTATACACTGCATATCAGTCATACAACTATGGTTTGCATGCACATCTCAAAAGCCATTTTAAGTGAGTTCATTCCACACTGAGTAATACTTGAGTCTAACTTTGGGGTCTTTTTTTTGTTACTTCTCACCATGAGCTAACATCCATAATTTTTAAGTACTGAAGCCTAAAAAGAAAAAAAAGATAAGGTTGCATTTTCTTTTTCTCGCTGAAAAAGACCCAAATGTTGGATCTTTTTCCTTAGTCTACGCTATGAAAACGAGAACCCTGACCCAAGGGGGTGGGTAATGAAATAAACTTACGTATCAATTTCCCATTGGTTATGAAGATTTTAGTCAGGTGGGGAGTAACAGATAAGTCCCCAGAATATTGTCCTATATATACTGTCCTATAAATATAACTTTTGCCTATGTGGCCTTGTGCCAAACTAACTCTTTCTTGAAAACTGCAGCTTCAGATCTTCCCACTGGAAAGTATTAGAGTTTCTATTTTTGTCAAACTTCTAACCAAAATGGTATTTCTTACTTTACTTATCAATAATTCGAAGACAGAAAATATTTGAGTCAATGATATTCTCTTCCATGAAATAAAGAAATTCACTCATATTCTATAAAAAGAAATAAAGTAATAATTTTAATAAAAAATGTAATTGCTATTATTTGGCCCCCTTCCCAGAATCTTTTCTCAAGTTCTCCAGATCAACAGCAGTTAGAGATGTAAGAGACGCTTGTGATTAGCAGTATTTGATATTACAGCAATTTGGTTCAAATGGTTTCCATAATCGAGAAATTATTGTTTATATAATAAGAGCCATACCTGTCACAGTTATAGTATCAGTAGCAGCCATCACCTCCTCTTCCTTCCTCCCCTCATTAACCTATTTTTTTTTTAACCCTCTCCATCCCTGCTGTATCAGTCACACTTATATAATCAGTCACAGCTATAGGTACAGGCAATCATTGTATACTTATTTTAACACTTGTCACAGACTAATGTCATGTGAAATGCAGATTTTTGATCGCCAAAAAGAAATGTTTTCAATTCTGAATATAAAAAATCATTTCTGGGTTTATTTGATATTGAATTTCTATGACACTGAAAAGTTTACTGATGCTGTCAAAAATTATCTTAACCAAAGATTGTTGACGATACTTTCATAGACATCACAATTTCTCTCTTTTATGAGACTCAGGCCTTCATCATATCCTCTGTGGACTAATACATCACTTCAATGATCTCCCTATTCAAAACAAGCCTTTACTTTCACCTTACTCAACAGAAAATTAACAGTTTTATCCTGGATATCTAAAGATATTTTCAAAAATGACAACATATTCTTGATTGATATTTTAGTTTTCAATAACATATTATTTGGGGATTATTCACTGAAAATTTCATTCCATTCAATTATTTTTTGTGTGTGTTTTCTACTTGTATGAGTTATATCTTAGCAACAACTAAGCTGAGATTTCCAAAGATACACATTATGTTTTCAGAATAAAGTAAAAAATAAAATAATAGGAAGATAATAGCTTTACTGACATTCCTGGTACAGAAACTTAAACAAACATGGCATCAAAGAGATTAGAATGGAAAATAGGTTTAAGGGTTAGATTTGATCTTCCGACAAGCTGTCAAGTTCCCATAGCTCAGAGCCTTTAGGAGCAGATGGGCATTTACCAGGCTTCCTCAGTCAAAAGGGATTTGAATTTGAGTCTCACTCGGAGCTTATTCTTCATTTCAAATCCATGCTGTTTATTCATTGCCTTAGGGTGATGGCATGAGTCAAGTTATGATAAAAACAACAACTAAAAAAATGGTTGTCAAAAATTAATGATAATGATATAAATTCTGCATCTAAGAAGAATGTTGTTTATGAATAAGCCATGAAATGTAGATTGAAAAATTTTTCAAGTCAAGATTTCAGATTAAAAAACCAAGAGGAAAGTCAGTTAAAACCATCAGTCAATCATGAAAATTCAAAAACTGTGATAGCAGAGGATCCAAAAAGCTCATTCAGAGAAATCTAAGTCTTCTTAATTGTCTAGACTAAAACTATTTGGAATCATTATCAAACAGTTGGCAACGAAGTCTGGCAAATGTTTTCTATTTGAATCGAATGAGGAACAAAATAATTAAGTGCCTGTAGTCTTGCATTAATCATGTTCAATGGTATAGAGCTGATCCATTTTTGCATTGTATCCTCACTTATGACGAGAGAGAATTTGTCTGTCATATAGGGTCCATATCTTGTAGTGGGTGGGTTTAGTGATTATGTATATTTTATAAATACAAAACAAAGAATTAAAACTATCAAGAAAATCTAAACCAATCTTATTCAGCTTTCTTGCATTAATCACATTCAATGGTATAAAGCTGATCCATTTTTGAAATCTGAATCAATCTAATTCAGCTTTCGGTCAATTGTTTTGTATTCAAAGACCTCAACTACAAGATCTCAGGAGATTATAATCAGGGGTGCAATGAGGGGCTGGAGGTGCCCCCCATGCTTTTTGTTATCAACAAATTTCTTCCTTTATTTGTTCTGCACGCCCACTTTCCTAGCAAATCAGAGACCTGCAATCCCCAATAAAAATCATTAATTATCCTCCTGTTCACAATATATTCTGATACATTAGTCATCACTAAAGATTTTTCCCTGGAAACTCATTGGAAATTTCAGTCACTCTGAATACAAAAGAAAAACAGTAAACCAAGAACTTAGAGAAAGTACTTGAAATCTCCTCCTGTATTAATCAGCACTTTCAGAGTTTAATGTCTCTACGAACATTCATAGAATAAAGCTTCATGTCTGAGAAAAACCAGACACAAATCCACACACAAAGATTTTATACAGTACTTGATATCATCATGTGGCTCTATTCAATGAAAGCTTGACTGGAGAAAATCATGTTAAATATCACATCGAAAAATCACACAGCAGTGCATTATACCAAAGAAAAAACAGGTGTCAGAGATATAGTAAAAGCCATCAGAAAACTTGAATGGCAATGGGCAGGCCATGTTGCAACAATATCAGACAACTGCTGAACATTGTGACTACAATCATTGGAGAAATTGAAGCCAGCAGAAAGTAAGATGGCATGATAATTTGAGGGAGTTCAAAGTGTATGGGCACCATGATGCTCAGAAGAAAAAAAATGGCTTAACTTGGCAAAGGCCCATATCATAGAATGAAGTCAAAATAGCTGTTAGTGATGATGATATAAAGTAAAATAAAACCACAATATTGAAATGATTAATTCATCATTTCTATGTAAACTATCAAAAAAATATGCTTTTATGTATCTTACACCAATAAGTTTTTTTCTGTTCATAGTCATGTCAGGTAAAAATCAGTGTTTGACAGAAGACAATTGATAACAGAAAAAGAGAGAATTCTAACCTCGACTTTCAATTTGTATTGGAATTATTTAGAACTTGGGCATGTTCTTTCAAAGGATGCATTTGTTTCATGAATATCTTCAGGGGTTTAACCTTGAAATAATGAGACACTGTAATTTATCAATGATGTCAAGAATAGCAACAAACAAAACAGAAAACTGACTATAATGTGATTTAATCCTATTCTGTAGAAAATTTTGTCCAAAAAAAATCCAGATTCTTTCTCTCTTTCTCACTCTCCATGCTCACCAAGCATTTCAAATCTATAAAGTCACACTTGCTGATGACATATCTATTATTTAGGCAAAAAAATAAATCCAATTCAAATTGAATTTTCATAATAAATCAAGCACCTCCTCATATGAATCCAAATAACTTCAAACTTGTCATTGCAATGTTCCAATGCTGGGACTGATATATGTGGTTTATATCAACTTCATACAATGGCCAGTTATCAAGTTATCTCAGAGTATACACCCAGAGATTTCTCAAATTATAGTAAGATGCAAAATATCAAATTTATATTAAATTATCATGAGTTTTTTGTCAATAAAGATGCAAGGAGACCACATAAATACTGTGCATTTAAGCTTTTAAAACTTTTGAACTATGAAATTTCGTTTTATAGCCATTTCAGAGAGATAGCACTCACATTATATAGTCCATCTATTTTTATCCTCCTCTGTTTTACTTGAGTAATTTATCATAATCCACTTCCGGCTTGCTAGGCCCATAACCATACATTTTGGATACACTGTCTATAGTCAGATTCTCCCAACATTAGTCAAGGGTTTGGACTTTCCAAGAGACATAGTAAGAGGGAGCAAGAAGAGGCAGTTACCCCCAAGCATAGGTGTGAAGGGGCACAAAATTTCCTCTGGCTTATAATGCCCGTCAATTGATATTTATGCCCCACCCTCAGGATAAAGTACAACAGCTTGTAGACTCTAAGAACCCTTGCTACACCACTGGACCTTTCTAGACCATTATGCTAACCGAGGCTGAAGTCCCAGTCTATTTAACAATTGACCTTTATTTTTTCTAATTAGTTTGTATGTAAGGCTTTTGTCAAAAATAATATTTTTAGGAATTGGAGCTTCAAGACAAAATAAGTAAAATGTCATTCAACAAAGCCTGAACTGACCAAAATGTCATTTCAAAGCAGAATACTGAAAATGTTGATTTTCTCTTTTGTTTTTTGGATGTATTTCAATCATTTTTCCCTCTTGTTGATAGTTTGTAGGTTAGGTTCTATCAAATCATTAGAACTTGTTTGAAATGATTGTTTTCTAGCTAATTTTTATCAACTAAAACCAAAATAAAGACGATAAAAATGCTCCATTTACAAACTAATAAGTAATAATTTTCTGTTCTCTAGAAAAAGTGAATCATTCTTTATTAAGAAATTTATTATTATGCTATCATTTTTCAATGATGGGGGGGGGGGGGTGAAAAAACTTTCCATTGATTATCTAGGCTGAAAAGAATTCTTTTTGCAAAAATATGCAATTAATTCTTATGTAATCAAAATTTTGAAATATACACATTCCAAGTACACTTATACAATATATATATATATATATATATATATATATATATATATATATATATATATATATATGTATATATATATATATACACATATATATATATGTTTCATTGGAAATTTCATTAATAAATTCAACAAGAGTTTCAATCACAATGTCTCTGTTATCAAAAAAATTTACTTTTAAGAACATTTCTTCATTTTCAGGTCACTGTTTTTAATTTCATTTTATTTTACTTTAATCTCCGTTAAAATATATAAGAAAAAAACATTTCCAAACATTTTCCTAATCCCATTGTGTCTGGTGTCACTTAGCTAAAACGCAGAAGAAACTCTTTTCTAATTTATTTATTGACGGAAATAAACAAAGCAATGGACTTCATCCAACCTAATCAAGTACCTCATTATTTTTGCTGCTTTTAGAAACAGACATCTCGTTTTTTTAAATTCTTATTTCAATCAATTTCAAAAAGATCTCTTTAGTATTGCAGTGATTTCTGCTTTTTTTTTCTTACAGATAAAACAATGGACACTCACGCACGCGCGCACCCGCGTACCCCAAATAAACCACGCGATTTTAGCGACGAAATTATTAATTTCACAAAAAAACACTCTGAAATCGAACCTCAAAAATCAACCTTTCCAATAAGATCAATTCTTGCTCCAAATTTGTTAATTCGTCAAATTTGAAAAAAAAATATATTTTATCCCAAATTTTTGAGATTTTCCTTTTTTTTTATTTAATAAAATGACAACCTTCGTTTATTGTTAGAACAACTTCAGCTTGAAAATCCACAGAACTGAGTTTTGGTGCGACAATTAAAATTGTTCATCCACATCTAAAAGTTTTCTGTATATTCCTACCTTGGCAAATAATTTTGGCAAGAAGTAGTATTAAACGTTTATTTCTTCTTATCTGTTCGTATTGTAACGTTGCCTTCTTCTATAAGAAATCATTTTAAAACGGGAAAAAAGTCTAGATTGTCTCCCTTTGACTAAACCTAACACTTTAGACTGAAGTACTTTTAATCGACGTAATAAAATTAAGTAGATATTACACTACTATAGCAAGCTATTCTCCATCTAGTAAGCCTTGGGCAAGTTTCGCCCATATCCCCGCAGCCAGGGAAGAGCTTCTAAACTGATATGAACGTTACATCTAATAGTCAGCATCTGTAGTAAAAAAAATAATTAGTAAGCAAGATGGCCGCTGTCAGCTTTTCTGCGACTCGATTGCAGCAATCAACACGTTTAAATATCATTTTTCCTACAACTTGGTCACCTTCTGGAATTTTATTATTACTTTAAACAGACTGGCTGTGTCTTCCAACTGTCAGAAACCATACAACTAACTGCGATTTACTGATTCCCCCTACAGTGCAATTTTTAGTAGAAGAGAGAGTCATTGGTTCGTCCTCCATCTTTTATACATAGCAAGAGAAATCAGAAAAATTTCCCCCGAGCAAAATTTCACTCAATGACATGTCGTGGTCTTTATCAGCAGGATAATGAATTTTTTTTTTGCAAAATGGAAAAAAACCGTCATCGGATGATTTATTCATAAAGGTAAAAAATACAAGGATTATGGTAGAAAATTATATAATTTTAAACTGAAGCTGAAAGAAGGAGGGAAATACTTTTTGATATCGGATTGCCTTCTTCTTTCTATGCAACCTTCTCTCCCCCTCGTTCCACTCACACTCAACGATGAACGTCGTTGAGTGTGAGTGAAAGCTGAAAATGCCGCCAATTACAGTCTTTGCGCGGCAGAAAAGTAAACAAAGAAATCGGCCCATTTTCTCTCAAGATTTTCACTTTTTCAAAATATATTTCCAAACATTTTTATTGCCAAGACTCGTCTATTTGAAAGTAGAAAATATCTTGAATCGAAATAATTCTTTTGTCATCATTATTAATATTTATATCTCGCTAGATAGATCGATTTAAAGATCGAAGTAGTTACATGCTTAATCGAAAAAAAGTCTCATCTTCGTCCATGACTATTTCTTCCAAAATGGATATTAATTATTTCGACTAAAATAAGTCGAAAGATTGAAAAATTCGAAAAAAAATGAATATTAGAAAAATTGTAAGGCCATTTTCTTTTTCTTAAATTTTCTCTTCGGTCTTCAAATATTTTCATTAATGTTTATTCCTTACTAAATTGAGAAAAGATAATTTAAGCTAATACTTCGTATGTTTTATTTTTTATTATCTTGTTACCTGAAAAGTCGATGAGAATAATAAAAAAAATGGCCGCCACTAGGCATTTTGGCTGGACATGGCTATTCTACGTCGTTTATTTATTTATTTACTTATTTATTTATTGAGGGATTTTTTAATTGTTAGATTGACTGACATTTCCAGTGTTTTACACTTTCTTGTTTGCTTTCAAAAGCTATATAACAGTTCTAAAAAATTTTGTTCAATTTTTTATATTAAAATGTTTCGTGATGAGTAATGACCAGTAAAAAATATTTTATTTATTATACCTGATTATTCATTAATCGAAGTAAATAGTATTTTAAAATAAAAAGCAAGGTAAACAAAGTCTCTCACAGGAAAAAAAATCTTTCTTCACTTTTTACCCTTTTAAAAATCTTATCCTTCGACTGAATACTCATAGCGAGCTTTAAAAATTCACAATCAACGAAACTACAGTCGAAAAAAAAATATTTTAATTTCAAATCGAAAAGGTCGGTTGGCCAGTCGCCATTTCTATTGAGAATTAAACAAAAATGGACTTCTTGGCTTTCAAAACACCTCGACATCAAAACATCTGTCGAAATGGTGTGACGGATATAAACAAATAGTTGTCGTTCAGTGTGGTTTCCTTATTTAACTGTGATTTTCTCATTCACCGTTGCACCCGCCGCCGCTTTCATCGTTTCTCTTCTTCTTTTCACCTGACACATCTCGTCCATTATACTGAGAGCGACACACACGCGCTTCTTCCATTTTGTTATTGTTTCAATTCGCTTTACACACACACAAACAAACAAAAAATACGCGATATTTAATAAAATATCATCGATAAAAATGCAATCTGCAAAATAACCCAAATAATTCGACTCCTTTTTTTTTCTCTTTTTTTCAATTCTTAAAATTTAAACCTCAAATAAAACTCAACGCAGTTTGAATTTTTGCGACGGTTGAATGATAAACATTAAACAAGAAGTGGCTTCGTTAAGTCTTTTGTGTCGCTCTTTCTTTTTCAGTTCAATGTTGTTAGCTTCTTCTTTTTCCTCACTTTCACATTTCTTTCTGTTTAAATTTTCCTCCAAAACTTCTCCATTTCTGTACGTTTTAACTTTGTTCGTCGTCTTGTATCGAATAAAAATGAAAAAATAACGATACAACAATTCTTCTTATTTGATTAAAAAGCAGAATTTAATGTCACTGTCATCGGAAAGTTGTTTTTTTTCCTCTCTATGTAGAAATTACTTCTTATTAATTTTGAACAGAAAGTTGCAAGACTCGAGTAAAATATGAAATGATTCATTTCTATGATACGTTTTTCAAAAAATTCTCGAACAATATCATTCTTTATTTTTGAAAAAATACACTCTTATAATTCTAATTTCTCTTTTATCATGAATATTATTTATTTTTTACTGTATTTCTATTAATAATAAACTAATTATTAAACTATATATTTTTTGTTAAAATGCTAGAAATTGGGGTTTATTATTATCATCATTATTATTATTTTCAATAACCGTTACTAGAAATATTCAAAAATTCACGAGTCTTCCCCTTCTTTCCTTCCTTGTCGGGTGGCAGCAGGACGGTTTATTTGTAAATAGGACTTCGGGGTGGGTGACTTCCACCCGTAAGGAAAGGCCACATTCAAATTACTTTTATTCAACTGCTTTGAATCAAACCAGAAGAGGAAGTAATTGACTGTAAATACCACTGTTTACAATTGAATTGCCAGAAAAATAAAAACAAATAAACAGTCAACTTTTGGTACTGTACCCACAAAGTTACAAATAAAAACTTTTTTCGTCTTTTTTTTACAATTTATTTTTCATCTTGTGACCCCACGGAAATTCCATGGAAATAGTCATTTTAAAAAAAAGTATTTTTCACAAAATTGATCTTTTATATTTCAAATTTTGCTGGTTATTTTTTCATTTTAATATTTCCATTTTTTTCCCAATAATTTAATAACCTTGATTTTATTCCTAAAATAAAGGAAAATAAGATTTTTAAAAATATGTTGAAACTTTTTGAGATCTATTAATTTTTTTTCCCCATAATTTCATATTTTCAAAGTCATTTATATCTTTGTTAGAGCGATTTCCTTTTAAGAAGTTTTATTGTTAGGTATTTATTTCCTTTGTTTCTGTAGTGAATATGAAGTCACTTCATTCGATAGGCCTGTTGTCATTATAGCCAAAAATGAAAGCTCTGAGAATCGAATTTCTATCTTTAGCCCTTGATGGCATCTTCTTCCCAATATATATAAACAATAAAGCCAGCCATCGGCTTTTCAATGGCCACTTCTCTTCCGCCTTCTCAAATTCACTTCGTCAGCCAAGAAAATGTTTCACTATCTGATAACTGATTTAATCGAATCTCTACAAATATTTCCCAACTCAACTTGTCCTTCTTGGTGACCTGATTCGGTTTCTTAGATTTTGTTTAATTTTTTTGTTTGAATCTTTTTAAATCCAATGTTCCCGTTGCTTTTCCTGCCAAAAACTAGAACGTTTTTTTTTTTGTTTGTTTGTTTTTTTCCCAATTAAATTAAAAATTTACCATTTCTTAAATTAAAATTTACCATTTCTTATTTTTCATTTTCTGATTTGAGAAAAAATAAATTTTCCAAAACATTAATAGCTTGATCTGTCTGAATTTTTGAGATGAGGGATGATCATTTTACATAGGTTTGTTTGGGACTATTGTCCTTATCTTTGTTGTTTATATGTTCACAACATTTCAGCCAGACCATCTTCAGGTGTTTGTAGCATTCAGAAATGCTCTCCAAAGCTCTATTCTAGTTTCCCATTAGATCCTCATGGTTGGACTGTTCTCATTTTGCCGTTTGTGTCATTTATGACTTTGGGCTTTGAAGAATTGAAATCAAATCTTAGGTTTGATTGAAGGTTTGGTATCACTCGAGTTTCTTCAATGAACATTCTCTTTGTTGAAGCAGTCAAAGGGGGAGTATGTTTAATTGTAAACCATTGTGATAGGGAAAGTTAAAGAAATTTGGAAAGACGTAGAAATTGATTTATTTTTATTGAAGTTGAGATATTGTTCACTCATATGAATACATGAATTTTTAAATGTATTATCACCAAATCATTAAAACATGAATTCTTGTTGGCATGCGTTTAAAAAGTCAACACTTACAGCCATACACTTCCATAATTCTGGACTCTTGCTTGTTCCAATATGACTTGATATTGTGTATACTCTTCATTCCATGGGTTCACAAAATTCACTGAATGATTAATGGTTTTATATTGAATTCAGATACCCTGAATATTTTGAGTGATTACTTCAACATCCTCCCTCTTCAAAGGCATCAATTGAATATCCTATCTTCGAAACCAGTTTCAACTTGAGACACAAAACATTGAAACAAGTTACAAAGAAATGCTGTACAAAATTGAAAATTTCATAAAATATTTCCTTTTAGTGAGACTTCAATAATAAGGTTGAGAGCCACAAACCAGTCTAGGTGGGGTATGGTGGCCATTTCACTCTAGACTAGTGGACTCTAACCTGGTGTCCACAAAGATATTACTGGGGATCCAGGGAATTTGTTGAGTGGGCAGACCTTTCAGAAGCCAGGGGTCTATGGGCAAATTCATTCAAATAAAAGAGGTCCTTGATAATGAAAAGATTGGTAAGCAGTGTTCCAGACTGATATTCTCAGACATGTGGACAATCTGACTCAACACTGGGCCATCAGATGTGTTGACAAGGACAGCTACATACAATGATAATAGATTAAAGATAATATCTGAGGTAATTTATAGAAGTTTCTTAGTCTGGACCCAACAAATAAATATCTAGATAGAGGACAGTGATGAGAGTAAGGTATCTGACCACACTCTAAGGTAGACAGGGCACTAAAGTGATCTTGTAGAAAGAAGCTGGATTTTCTAATTAAAAATTTGTTTTAATTAAAAAATTATTGCATTTAGAAATTAGAAAAATTTTCAAAGGGGATTTGTTAGTATTTGAGTTGAATACAAAAGGTTCAAAAATCACAAATTATATGTATGGAGTTGAATTTGTAAGACTTGATCCCATGATATGAAAGTTGTCACTTTTTTGTTTGTTTGTTGGTTCTGCCGTACTAAAGCAAACGAAGGGGGTAAAGCAAACCTTGTACCTGTTCCCATTAAACTGAAGCACATGGCTATCTATGTTCGTATCTTCGAATCTATGTCACTAATATTACTGCTTTCTCCATAGTAGGACAGAAAATAGACATAGGCATCTCTGATTTTTAAACTGTTTTTCTCATATTTAAAAAGAAATTTATTTTTTTAGATTATTAAAAGCAGAGTATATGAAGAGTTGTAGAAAATCAATAGAAAAACAAATTTTGTTCGAGAAGTGTTTTTTTTCTTTTTTTGTTTTCTCTGTTTGCAATGAGAACATTTATACTGAAATAGGATTTGTATAATTTATCCATTTGTAACTAAACCCATCAGTTTTGATGGTTACTAAAAAAATTCTCATGTTGGAGAACAATTCCTTCAGAATACGAAAAATCACTTTGATAAAATATCAAATTCCCTGTGAACAAAGAAGTCAGTCTCATAAAGTGAATTGCAAATTGGAATAATTTTTATAGAGTAGACTAAGACAAAGCGAAATGTTTGAAAAATAATCTATGTAATTTTCTTTGATGTTTATAACCTTATTATTTTGTGGCCTGGGGTGGTATAATAATCATGTCCAGTTCCCGGTTGCACTTCCCCATTGAAATTGAAGGGTTAAGGTCAGGCTCATGGCTAGAGAGCCTGTGGCATCCCAAAAAGAAGTGCAAATCACCCACACTAAACCTGACCTTGTGTCACATTTTATCCTCATGGGGAGGTGGATAAATACTGCTCATGTTACAATTATATTTTTCTTGCTGAAAGTGTGATAATGATTATCTCTGACCCAATGTTCAAAAAAGACCCTCAGATGTTCTTGTCCTTTGCTCAAGCAACTTAGCTTCATCTGCAAGTCACATGACACTGTTCAATGGAAAAAGTCTATAAAAGATTCAGAACATTCTCCCTAAAATCCTGCTGTTTTGGTCAGCGTAACATCATAGAAGAATCCCAGGCCCCTTAAAGAAAAGTTGATATCAGTTTATAAACTGTAATTGAACCTTGCTGAGTTTATCAATGCAAACCTCCCTTATTTCCCCCTAAAATTTTGCATTTCTGTTGATCATGAGTTGTCTTGAGAGGAAATACTACCCAAGATAATTGCAGGTTTGTGACTGAGGATTAGGGGTGCAGATTGGCCAAACAGTCAACAGCATGGAGAATGGAATTAGCCAGCAGAGTTCAAACTCTGGCTTTGACAGTTTGTGTTCACTTCTCACTAATGCCTATGGAAAAAGCATGAATTCATCTCTTTTCCCCCAGTCAGCGAGGGGTAAATAGAACAGATTGGGCTCTCTAGCCATGATTGGAAAAGATACAGATAATTCTGATTCCAAAACCAGCCTCAAGACACACCCATGATGAGATCATCCATAGTGCCCCAACAAACCTTCACTGGGTTACTGGATATGTATGTACATATATATGTAATTGAGGATTCTAAGAATTTGGTCCAACTTTAAGGATTTTCTAACTTCATCTTTCAAATATTAGAAAAGATAACTGGAATATCAGAATAAATTCAGTTAAATGTTGTCATTGTATTCAGTTATAATCAAAATCAGATTGGATTTTTCTTAATCATTCCTAATTTCACTTCAACTGAAATGATGATCAGGCAGAGGCTGTATCTGCATGGATCTGGCATTTCCATAATGTGATGAAAAACCAACAAAGTCTGGTTGCACCCTGGGTTAGTGGTAATGATGGTTCAGCCCTTAAACCACATCTGACCCCAGGGTCACCATCTGATTAAGGCATTTCTGCATGCACTGCAGCAGTAGTTCCATGAATTTATTTATTGTGTATATAAATGAATTGATATTGTACATCCATAGCCACCAGCGTTGCTGAAGGGATCTGTCTTTCTTCATATGTGTATGTTTGTATGTTCCAGTGCTCATGATCATACCATCTTGAAAATTGGGATCAGCACTACATCAAATTCCTTTTAAAAATGTTTTTTATTGTTCATTTTGGGGGCCTTATTTTGACGGGTTTATTGATGAAATCTTTTTTTTCTTTTTAACTCCATTTTAGATGTTTTCCAGTGATGTCATAAATAGAATTTATTCTGAGATGAAATTTTTTTTTATATGCCATCACAGTTAATAATTGACCAATTGAAGCATCAAAATTTGAAGTCGAGTTTTTCGTTAGTTTTACATGAAGATTTTTGAATTATCAAATAGTTCTTGGTGTTGAAAAAAATTATTTGAAGGTTCTCTAAATCCCTCTTAAAATGTTAGTGAGCATATTTGCTGGTATATTATACAGAAATTTAATTTTTTTTTCAAATTATGCAAATATTACACTGTGCCCAAAGTGCTGGTATTATGACTAGGGGGACATTACTGAATATGGATAGTTAGTTTGTCCAGAGATGATGCTGATCGTTGTTTTTTGCTAAGTGCAACCAACATTCTATCTTGTCTTTGAGCTGAAACACACTTTCATCCACTCTTTCCAACTTGCAGATGGGACAAATTTTTGCCATTTTTTGATTTCTTACTAATGTTGAATACACTTCTCCTTGATATTCACAATTTTTAGGAGGTATCTTTCGAATAAACTTCTACTTCGACACTTTTCTTACCTTCAAATTTTTACCAGATCCCATGATGCCAATATTGGATAAGAATGCAAGGTAATCCCCACTTGAGTAACATGTTTGATATGAGACCTGTTACAATAAATGAAGTTAAATAGACCCATGGTAGGAAACTTAAAAGGGCTGGCTACTTCACCTGGGATCAACTGCGATCCTTGGATACCATGAGGTCAACCTGTGGTTACATGAGGTTAATAATGGTTTAATTTTTCCTTTTACAAAATACTAAAATGAATCCAGAATCTAAAGTGCATAAAAACATGTACTACTGTTTACTATTTGTAGTTTAAAAATGAAATAAGTCAGTTCTGAAAATTTTGTGCAGTAACTTTGAAAGCATAAGTAGCATATGCTACAGGCTATGTATTTTGAAAGATATCAATTCGTATCCAGTAATTCTGCATTAGCTCTATTACTATATTGACTTCAACTTTTATGAACAACTGGGTCTTTAAGGTTAGCAATTTTAGCCAATTATCACCTGTAATTGCAGTTATTAGCTTAACACAATAATTAATGGGAGTGTGACATCTATATGATATATTTACAATACATAAATTAGAAACTAAAGTCATAGCTGTAGCGTAAAGATTAAAACAAAGTAATGCTATTACTGAAATGTCAGACATGTTTGTCGTATTATCAGGCAGTATTGTAAATAAATGAATTTAATTACTTTACTACGCAAGTAAAAAAAAATTCCTATTTTAATATCTATATGCATTTTTAAAATTAAGGGCCCCTCTATAACGTATGTTAGAGACCCTGCATCAGCCTAATCCGGCCCTGGTGTTAAATATGAATTGTCATTCACTTTTTCTGTTCCAACTTAAAATGTTGAAAATAAAGTGACAACATTTACTGAGAGAAGTCTGAATCAAAGGTTAATGACTGCAACAAAACTGTATGGCATGAAAGTCTGAAGTGACAGATGCTAAAAGTCTTTTTTCTATTTATAGAAGAATTGTCTCTTGGGTTTTAGTAAATATTATTTGGAGAATTTTTTTCTTTTCCCTCCCAGGTTGACAGTTGGCTGCTTCTTTGTCTTCAAGTGGGAGGAGAGTCCCAAGCCTTCTCAAAATAAAATAAATGCTCATTCTGAATTGTGACTCTTACGAAAGTCATTCCTCTGTTTCTCTACCCATTCTCTCATAATGTTTGAATGAAGAAAATTTCATTTGATGTATGTGAAAGGAATGACAGAGGCTGAGGTTAACATGATAACCAGCTTTTTTTTTACCAAAGTAATATTTAACCAGTATTTAATATGGATGTGCGAGTGGCATAACAGTTTACAGCATAGATAATCGAATCGGTGAGTCAAGTTCAAACTCCAGCTGAGGCTGCTTGTGTTTACTTTGCAATAATACCCTTGGGAAAGGCATAAGTCCATCTTTTCTCCCTCAGTTATGTATAAAATAGGGCTGACTTGGCTCTATTGCCTTTGGAGGCAACCAGTCAAGGAGAAGGACGATTCTAAATTCAAAACCAACTCCCCAGAAAACAGCAACAAAAGATGAACTCAATTTGCCTCTACCTTCCCAGAACTAACATATCTATACAATCGTCATAAGAGGTGTTAGGAAAGGCCTTTATCCAGCATTGAAGCTAAAATGGATGATGATGATGATGATGATGATGATGATAGATATTCAACCAAAACATCTTTTTTTTTTTAAATTATGTTCTCCCAGGTCTATCGGTTCATAGAATTCAGTTTATTGTTTATCTGCAAGTCCTGCTAGGCTGCCATTGGAGCAATAAGGAAGAATCCAGAGTTGATGATGAAAAAGAAACTTAGGCCAAATTGTTCAACACATTGAAAAATTGATTAAGAAGTCTGACTCTACGCATAGAAATAGCAGTTGGCTCGTGTGAAAACAGGACCACAGATGTTACACTGGTATGCTTGATTGCGTTGATATGAGAAGGAATAGTTTACCAAATTATTAATTCAGAGGAAGTCATTTATATAATAATAATCATGGATAATATTATCAAATAGTTAGTGCTATCAGTTTGGTCCCAAACGCTATATTTGAAATGAATTAAAAATTCAAATAATGAATTTCATATTTATTAACAGAATGAATTTATAGCTATGAATATAAACAGTTCCAATTAGATACCATCAACATAGCCAGCCACACTTGAAAACTGTAGTAAACCTGTCTTATGCCTACAGGCAGCATAAGTGGAGTTAAAGGGCTGAAAATTTAGACCCTTACTCCTTATCATATCTAGAAAAAACGTTTTCTTTTCACACACACACACCCCGGGGTTTTTTTTTGGGGGGGGGGGTAATTTACAATGTATGTTTATACTAAATTGTATCCTACAGCATTCATGCTTGTTGATTTTTTTTGTGATTTTCATCCAACAAAAAGCAAGTGAAGTAAATTTTCCATAAATCACCCCAATACATGCTGCCCAAAAGAAGTTGGTTATGTGATGGTTTCTTTTTAGTGACTGATCAGTCCTGTTATTATATCCTTTACCTAATTATATCAGCCAGTTATTGGTATTTAAGAAACTGTGCCCTGAAGTGATCACAATAAAATGGATATAGCAGATAATTTTTTTCAGAGAATTTAAGAATGAGTGCTGAAGAAAAGACTGAAAAGTTGTGGCTTATATTTACTGAGCTGTGGTTTATCAGACACAAGGCCAAAATATTGAGGCATCCAATGAGATTCAAACTATAATAGCAATGGTCTGTAAGATTAGATTGTGAATCATTGTTCAACAGTGAGCACACAAGGAGATATTTTCTAGTCAAGCTTAGTCTGGCATAAGAACACTATAGTCATGCACCCAGTTAGTATCAAACTCACAATGCTTATTAACCATTAGCATTGGTGTCCAAAACTATCTTGGTAACCATTGCTCTGTGGGAGGTGCTCAACTGGAAGGTTTACAAAGAAAAAAAATACACACATCTTTAATACTGGTGGATTTCTTACGAGATGTTCCAGATGAAAACTAGTCAGATCACAAAAGCGATGACACAACTTTGCAGAAAAATCTTTGAGAAACTTTGAACATTTTGTTGTCATCCTCTAAAACAAGAAGAGGTTATTCTACAGAGAACTAAAAGGTGTCCATAAAGCTTAGTGGAGGCTTCATATTATTTGAAAGCTGTTAAAACAGGTAAAAAGAATGAGATAGCATTTTGTTGAAACTGATTGCATATCCTCACAAAATCATAATAATTTGGGATGCTAAACAACATGATAGCTGAAACTAATTCTATTTATCCCTTTTTGAATCTGGAATTCTGCATGAAAAGAATTCTTCTAGTGCTGAATACCCTACTTTGAATGTTTTACCACTAAAGTTTCTGTGGGATCTGACTTAATAGAAAATAAAATAACCCAACCTAAAGATTTCATCTTCTTATGTATTTATTCTACTGATTGTGGGCTAACATTCTCCCTCTGAAAAATAATGGGTTCTCATTCCATATCCAAAATTTTAACATTACTTTCCAATTCTTTGGAATCGAGAATTTAACTTTATACATCATCGATCTTGACTTTGATTAAATTTGTTGATTAGAACACATGAAAACAAGCATGGGCCTTCTCAGACATAAACCTAATGAATTTGGATAGTGTCATCTGTTCTACAACTATCAGAAAGTAATTCAGTTATTATTGCATCATCATTGAAAGTCTTCTCATAAATACAAAAAGAGGTAAAAACAATTTTTCATTAAAAATGACGTGAAATCAATGCCGTTCAACAACAACCTACATTTGGCATTGTAAGAATAATCAAAGATGAGTTTGAGCTAGGCAGCCTCAGATTTGAACATAATGAGTTTAGAAGGTATTTGTTCTAGAATCATTAGAAAGTAATTCAGTTGTTATATTGCATCATCATTGAAGGTCTTCTCCACCAAAGAGATGCAAAAAGAGGTAAAACTGAATCTTACTTCATACATCATAGATCTTAATTGTGATTAATTGAATTTAATTGTCAGAATACATGAAGATGAGCTCAACCTTCTCAGACTTAAACATAATGAGTTTGGATCGTAGTATCTGTTCTACATCAGAAAGTAATTCAGTCGTTATATTGTATCATCATTGAAGGTCTTGAATGCAAAAAGAGGTGAAAACAGAATTTTTACTTCATACACTAGAGATTTTAACTTTGATTGAATTTAATGGTCAAAACACATGAATAGAGGCTATATAATCTGGAGCTCAATTTCCAACAACAGGTGAGTAAAATATATATTGTATACACTTTCAATCGTCATGAGACGACCATTATCATTCCAATCGTTTGGATAACTGATCACATTCTTTTTCTTGCTTTTGTTGTTACCACAACATTTTAGTCTATCCATTCTACAGCCTTCCTCAGTTGTACAAACTATATGGAAAAAAAAAGGGAGCCTCACTTTTCAGGTAGTGTCCACCAATACAAGAAAGGAGAAGGAAGACTATTGTCCACATTTTTCTATGATTTATGAGCTAACTAACAGCAATAAAAAAAACTTACAAGTGAGGAGAGTCCAATCAACAAAAGAAAAGTAATTCATTACTTGAAGTCAGGTCCTTTATATTAATCCATTCTTTAAATTTTATTAACAACCAGCATACACCCACATACACCACAAAAAATGACAGGGTTATTCATGTATGGATTGACACTAAGGAGCCTAAAGCTATTTTATTTGGTAATTTATTTTTGATAATTCAAGTGTCTGATTTAGAGGTTTTTTTAAAGTCTCAGTTTTTTTTCAAGTTTCAAACTGTTCTAAAGGTTAATCAAACGTAAAGTTTCTGTGACGTAATCTTCAATGAAGGTAAGTTAACCAATGAGATGTGTACACACAAACGGAAGAAATTTGCATGTATGCTTATTGTATGAATAGACAAGGCCATGACCCATCACTTTGTTAATGGTTATCAATTACAGGGCTGGCTGATGGTCGCTATTGATGCTATAAGTGTGACAAGCATGGCAGGAAGAGAGGGAAAATGTTAGGTCGTTTGAGAAGGGGGTACGAAGGGAGACGAGAGGAAAAATTAAATAGTTTGATGAGAGGATTGAAAGTGGGAGGAGAGAAAAGTTAGGTTGTTTAATAAGAGCATGGGAAGGCAGAGGAGCTGATGGCTGTTACTGATACAATAAGTGTTACTGACTCAGCTCTAATTATTTATATGATGATTTGACTGGATTCAGATCGACAAAATTCAGAAATTACTGATAACCATCTACAGATTTTTTTCATTTTAAACTGTAGGTTATTTCCTGAAAGCCTCAGAAGGTAAGAGAGTTGGTTGGAAGACGAGCTGGACCTTCTCAAACATAAAGGGTTTTGGATGGTAGTATCTGTTGGTGTTTTATAACCACCAGGAAGTAATTCAATCGTTAAAAAGTAATACAAATTTTCATAAAAAATCAGTGCATTTCAACTACAGTCTATTGCAGCCATTGTTCGATGAAGGTAGGATTTGTTTGATAATCAAGTGTCATTTTGAGCTTCATTATACAACATTCATTTCAGTTTTTGGATGCAAGGGCACTTCTAACACTATACAAGTTTCTACTTAAAATACATCTCAACTACACGAGTTCAGTATATTTTCCTTATAAGATGAAACGTTTAGTCTGGAGTCTCTTCAAAGGAGGACTACTTAACAACTACCAAATATAAGAATTTAATGAAGCTATCAACACTTGGCTATTGCCGTATCAGAGATGACGTGATAGAGATATTCTAGATAGTATCAGGGACATAGAATAGGACAGAACAGTGGATTTCATTTGTGTGTGGAAGGACTCAACAGACCGCTCACATTCCAGGACACGTAATGTGAAAATTTGCACAGTACTTGCACAGACTGCAATAAGACGAAACGCCTTTTCTGTCTGATCAGCAAACATGTGGAATTCTCTACTGGAAGATGTTACAGCAAAGACAATGAACACCTTCAAAAACTGCCTGGATATATTTCGGGAGAATCATACAATTTTGTATGACAATGATGAGGCTGTATTATGATAATGATAGAAATGGGGTTCTTGACAAAAGTTAGTGTCAGACATGGAGAAATTGAAAGAACAATGGTTTAAGAGCTAACAAAACTTGAAATCCCTCAACCAAAATTGTCAATATTGGTGTCTTCAGTTTTTAAACTCATCTGGCTGGCTGCACCAATGTAGATTGAGAACTGAAAATTTAAACATTTACTTATTATGTTTAGGAAAACGTTTTTTTTCTTTCAAAATCACGCACACACACTCATACACACACATGCTCAAAAAAAGGCTTTTAGTGGAGGATTAAATTTACATTGTGTTTTTGCTGAATCGGTCCTTAGTTTGTGCCCAACTGTATTCATGCTAGGTTTTTGAAAATCCGGACTTTTTACTGATCCAACAAATGACAAGAGAAATAACTTATTCACTGGTCATCTCAATTTTTAATTGATCACCCCAGCATAGCCTGCAGAAAAAAGACATTATTCACATGACAGTTTCAATTGAATGACTGAGTAGCCGTGTTTTTTAATTCTGCTTATTCCTGTAGACGCTTTGCTGAGCATAGGGCTGCTTTTTGCGGTTTCAGTAGCAAGTAGGTTTTATTGAGTGGAGTTGCTAGCTAAAAGGACGTTTTTCTGTGAGAGTAATGTGAATGAACAGCCTCGCAAGGCTAAAGAGCTTCAACCACACTGTTATTCACCCATAGATAGGGGGTAATTTGATTCATGCCTTTCGTAAAGTCATTAGAGCAAAGAATGTAAGCAGCTTTGGCCGAAACTTGAATTCAGTTGGTTGATTCCGTCTTCCGTGCCAGTAACCACCACGCCAATTCACACCTCTGTTCTTTAATCACGTTCCACAAATCCAATTAGATCCACATGGAATCTTCTTGTATCCTCATGAAGCTCATAAAAAAAAAGAAATACTCGTACCTTGCATATATTAATCACCTTAGCACGGATAATTATCGGAACTAATTATCTAAAAAAATTATCCAAATATATAGATCTTTCATCTGAAATTATGTAAAAGAATGACTATAGAGACCTGAAAAGGCAATTTCGGGAAGAAAAAAAAAAGGCGTTTCTAGATGTTGCCTAGTGGTGTACTCAAGCAAATGCTTTTGGTTGTAACACAAAAATGTGATCAGAATTGCCTACAGATGAGCAAAGAGAGAAGAATCTGTAGCCCACTTGGCTGGTTGGTCGGGTGGGCTATTGATTGGGCTATGGTGATTCAACAGTTTCTCCTAAAAAGGCTCTTCAAAATGCAGAGGATGAAGGTAACTCTGGAAAAACATGCCTTGAGGTAATCAATACTGAATTAACTGACAAGTGCTGTGGGTTATTTTGTAAATATGTCAATGTTTCTTTGCATCATCCTCAGGAAATCTTGTCATAACTTTTACTGTACATGCCAGCAAATCAGAGAGACATTTAATTTTTTAAAAACTATGCTAAAATTAGAGAGTGTCCAATGTGCTATTATGACTCGGGGAGGGGGGGTCGTCTATCAAAGCTTGATATGGATAACTTTAGGGCTTGGTTGAGTAGCAGAGTGTGGTAGTCAATAGCATACCCTCGTACACCATTCATCTTATAATCTAATATACAGAGAACTTCCACTAAACAGTTTGGTCAGGGCATCAGACAAAAACAAAGCCCAGACCGAAGGACCTTACCCGTAGGCAATGTGGACAAATGATAAGAATATAATAGAGGCTTTTCTCATGAATTTATCATATGCTATCAGTAATGATGGGACTTTGTTAGAAAAAGAAATATCTTTTTATTGAGGCATCCCCAATTTATTTTGCATGTTAGAAGAAACAATAATTCTTTCTATGTCTTTCTATTATATTTGCTATCAAATAACAGAATCGTAATCACAAAAAAATTAAATCCAATATTTAAACAGGTGATCATTTGGGCATTTGATTATTGTATGAAATTTTAATGAAATATTTAGAAATTAATGTTAACCATCCATCGATTTTTTTAAATGTAAATTGCAAGTAGTTTTATGAAAGACTCAGGAAGTAAGAGTGTTGTTTCAAAGACAAGCTGGACCTTCTCAGACTTAAACATAATGAGTTTTGGATAGTAGTATCTGTTACTGTTTTACAACCATCAGGAAATAATTCAGTTCTAATACTATCATCATTGAAGGTTTCATCTTAATGAATGCAAACAGAGGTAAAACAATTTTTCCTAAAAAAAATAATGTCAAATTAGTACAATTCAACTACAATCTACAGCAACTATTGTTAAATGAATTCAAGTTTTTGTTCAATAATCAAGGATCAGTTTGAACTGGACCTTCTCAGACTTAAACATAATAAGTTTAGATGGTAGTATTTATTCTACAATCATCAAAGAGAAACTCAGTTGTTATACTGCATCATCATTGAAGGTCTTCTCAAAAAGAGATAAAACGAAATTTTACATTTACCCTGACTTAAATTTAATGGCCAGAACACAAGAATACCAGTTGGACCTTCTCAGGCTTGAACATAATGAGTTTTGGAGGGCAGTATTTGTTCTACAATCATCAGAAAATAATTTTTTATTGTATCATTATTGAAAGTCTCCTCCATATGTGTGCTGAAAGAGGTAAAACAAACCCAGAAATTAGTTAAAGTCTACGGTAATGAAGAATGAATATTGGAGAAAGCTGGAGGGTACAATGGCTAAAATATTGTGACCATAACAACCAAGATGAGAACACTAGTCCGGGTGAATCACAGTATAAAAAACAATTTGTAAAGGTCATGAAGTATTTATATTAGTAAAAAAAAGTAAGAAAAAAGCAAAGTGTAAAGATTTCTATGTTTCGTATAGACTAATTTTTAAAAGTATGGCTTTACTTTTCATGAATTTTTAGTTATTTGCAATTTATGTAGATAAAAATAAAAAAATATTAAATCACTTCAACTGTTAACATAATTTTGTATGTGACTGCCATTTCATGTGATTACAGCCATAAATTTTGACTGATTAAAACCCTAAATATTTCATTCGTTCCTCATTAAACAAGTCTGTAATATTAATCCAAATTTCTGGAAATAAAATGAAAGAATTTGATTAAAAGTTAGAGAATATTTTTAGAAAGAATTCAGTGAAAGTTCAGAAATCTTTCCATAAAATTAAAAGAGAAATTCATGAAAGTCAGAAATTATTGTATCTAGAAAAAGCTTGAATTCTTATTTCAAATAAATCTGCTGCTGATTGTAGACAAAATAACTATGCAAACATTATTACAAATTTTTGTGAACTATCTTCCTTCATTTTAATTTTTTAGTTGCTTTTTATCACAATTTTACTCAGACTGTCAATCTACAACAACTGAGAATAAGCTCTCAATGAGACCAAAACTCATGTCCCTCTTGCCAGGTAAACCCATTGCTTTACCAACTCAGCTATGAGTTTTTCGTGAGCTCACAGAAGTCCAAATTCAATCATTGAATCCACTCTTTACCTCAGCATCACTGCACCATGTTTGTTTTGATTTTTGTACCGGTAGTATCAGTAAAGCAATTATTTCAATTTTTTCATTAGGTTTCGTAAACCATTATTATTATTTTTACCTCATTCTGGCAAGAGGAACACAAGTTCAAGTATCATAGAGAGCTGATTCTTTATTCACATTTCACACTATAAATTGATGGCTTCTGTTGTGATTTAAAACAACAAAAATGATGAATGTTGATAGTAGTCAAAAATTAATGATAATGGGTTACAATACTTCATCTGATGAAAAATAAAATAAAATAGTAAGCATAAGATGACCAGTGAATTGAAGTATAAGACGCAATAAGTTTTTTAAAGAAAGGATCCAAATATCTCACCAGATTCTATGCCTGGTATTATGGTTAGAAGGCTGATCAACAAACAACCAAGCTGCATATTGAATGGTCAGGACGAGATGCACTGAGCAGTCATTGCCCAAATACTTATGTAAAACTTGCGTCTTTTACGTCAGCAAAGACTGTATTTATATCCGATAATCAGTGATAAAATCTTATGATGTTCTCTCAGGGATGTCGGTAGGTGGGTGTGTGAAAAAGCTTTTAGTAAAGCCAATTGATGGATGCCAAAGACATTTAGAAGAAGACATTATTAAACGAAATGGACTGGAAGGTTTTGTGGAAATAGAAACATGCAAGTTGAATCTGCAATTTGAGGATGGCCTTAAGATTTAAGCATTGGATTGGGAGAGGCAATGAGGTAACAAGTACAAAACATTATGGGAAATGAAAAGAATGTAATCGTAAAATGACCGACATGGATGGAGAGAATTTTCTACAAACCAATTAATTGTTAAACTGCATCTTTTAAAAATGGAAATCAAAATTAAAATATGCAAATCGAAATTCAATTCCCTTCTGATAAAATGTAAAATTTGTTCAACCTGTTTTGTATTTGTTGAGAAAATTTAAGTCAGTCTGAATAATAATGGCATCGTTTTATCCATTGTGCTTAGTTAGTATTTGTAATTAATTTTAATAATTGATTTTCACTCCTAATTAAAATTCCAAACTCCGCTTAAATGTTTCTTTTGGGTCATCTTATACATCTCAAGCGTGGTGAGGGGGAGGCTTAAGAATGGGACTGGTAACATCACTCCGTAAAACCTACTTGTTACTGAAACAGTAGCAGCATCAACCCTGCTGGAGGGAGAAGATATGGATTCATGTCTCTCCCAACGGTATTAGTGTAAGATGATAGTAAACAGCTCATCAATTCTATTGTCCATGCTATCAACTGTTACACCACTCACACCTTCAATAATACCAAAATTGAATAAAACTTTATAATAAACACGCACACACACACACACACACACACACACACACACACACACACACACACACATAAACATACACACATACATACATACAGACAAACACCTATCTTTCTTTTTAAATAAAGGCAAGGAAATTTTATCAAAAAATTTTAAATCCTGAGAATGTATATTTGAGTTTTATGAGAAACTGTCGCAATAGGTTTCTGCAGTTTTAAGTTGGTCTGGCTACAACGTGCACAGGCCATACCAATGTAACTGGAGGACTGAAAATTCAAATATTTACTCCTTATTATGTCTAGAATAACATTTTTTTAATTTCTGAAAGTTCCTCTCCCTGAATGGGGTTTTTTTGTAGGGGGGGGTAGTTGCAATGCAATTTTGTGCTAAACTTATCCCTCGGTTTGTAACCAACAGCATTCATGATAGTTTTGGAAAATTCAGACTTTTAAATGATCACCGCCCAACAAACAGAGAGGGAAGTAACTTACTTACTGAATGCAAATTTTTCCAATTTCTTAATTGATCACCCCCAACATGGCATGTTGTGAAAAGAAGTTGGTTATGTGACAGTTTCTATTCTCTATTCAAGCTTTTCTTTTTAGATTTAATGCTGCCTGTTTGACAAAATTTTGATCTTGACAAAAAGAATGACACAACATTCAAGTTGGGCTGTGAGCCAGATTTGCGGATGAGTCAGTCTATAGCCTGACATGTAGTTATTAGCAAAGTTTTGATCCGAAATTTTCTCTGCATATTGCTTGATTTAAGTCTTTGATATTCACCATTGAATCAAGTGCATTGACAAGGAAGGAGATTAAGTTGAAAAATTCATTTCATCATTAGGTTGTGGTCTTATTGATGTGCCTATATATATATATATATATATATATATATATATATATATATATATATATATATATATATATGTGTGTGTGTGTGTGTGAGTGTGTGTATATACATTTAATTGGCTCTACATATTGTATCAACCAAAGAAAGAAAAACAGGTATAGTCAGTCACTCGATAAAAACCATCACATGACCAACATTTTTTGGCAGAATGCTTTGTTGAGGGTAATCAATCAAAAAATTGGAAAGAAAGGACTGATCAATGAATAAATTACTTATATCACCTTTTGCTGGATCACTAAAACGTCTCCATTTTCAAAAAACAAGCTTAAACACTGCCAGACACAAACTAAGCAATTTAGGATAAATATACTTTGTAAATTGATCCCCTACCAAAAAGTGTTTTTTAGACATTATAAGGAACTGATGTTAAAATTTTCAGCCCTCTAGCTCCATTGATATGCGCATGAGCATCTATTGCCACTCCCACAAGGGGGAGGCGAAAGGATATATTTAAGGGATGGGGATGTGGGAGAGTATATAGAGGGAGGGGACAAAAGGTATATTCAGGTGTTGGTTGTCAGGTAAAGTTCCTAAACTGTGAATTGTCCCTAGCTTCTATATGTTTCCAACCTTCCATACCCCATTTGTTACCCCGAGTAGATGCTCATGGGTGCACATGATAATACGAATAGCTAGCCACAATCACTTAAAGACTGAAGAAACCTATGTTGACAGTTTTGATTGGCGGTTTCTAAACATTGTGAATTGCGTTAGTGGTTAACTATATACCCGCAAATCAATTTCTTTTTTCTTTATAGCTTTCTTAATGTAATTCTCTTCTCCGCATTAGCTTTCATTACCTAAATTCTGTTTTTGTTCTGTTTTTATGCTGATATGATTTACACCTACTGGCAATCATAGTTCTGTAGGCATTAACTCTAGTTAATCCGGCAAACCCACCTAATCCAGCAACCCCTTTAAAGAACAAAGAAGATAAATTGATTTCTAAGGTTATAGTGAACTGCTACCACAAATCACCATTTTGGCAACAGCCACTGGTTTCTCTATACCTTTACCCTAATCAACAGAGTCTATATAATCTATTTAGATACAAATGATTTTTTTCCATTATTCAAGGATCATTGTGACAGATATAATCTGGAATCCAGAAAATCAGATTACTGATCAATAATTCTGGAAAGGACATCTAAAATAACATTAGAGCATGTTTTCCCCATTCATTTATTGTTTACATAAACACTAATTTCTATAGACTTTATTATTTTTCTTTGTTTTCCAACGAATAAACTCTAATCCTCTTTTGCTGTCATTTTTTGAAATAAAACCAAAATTCAAAGAATGAATACTGTTATGACAGTTGTCACAGTAGAATCAAAAGCAATATTTTACGAATGAAGCTATCGATGGTGAAATTGGAATATATCTTTGTAGAATATTATTGAATACATTTTATTCCTGACTGCCTGATTGTAAACATCTTCCAAATAGACTTCTAACCAATACTTAATTTCAGAAGCTAATATGCTCTGAAACATAATTTTGGCTAATCTTGGATGCATAACTTCAAAATTTTATGAATCTGCCCAAGCCAATATTCCTCCTCATGCTCAAAAACAATTTTGGAGGGTCATCTGTTCACACTATTCTCACATATTCTTAACATTGAAAATTGATAGATCTGCATCCAACAATAAAAACAAAAACTCTTTAGGCTACCTAATTCAATTCAAGAATGAAGCAAAAAAATGGTTAAATCAGGATTCAGTTAAAAATTATCATTTTTTGATAGAAATCATCCAAAAAAGGCACAAATGCATGGAATGGTTAGCCATTTGTAAAAAAAGAAGGAAAATTACTAGACAGCTCTTTTACCAACTGAGCTAAATAGAAAAAATTCAAGAATAATTACAAATTAATTATTAGATATATGATACAAAAGATTCAGTAATCATCCTCAATTTTCTATCAAACTTCAGTCTTAGTTAGACTTTGTTTCAACCCTGTAACAAGAACAATCCTCACCAAATTGAGGAGAGTGAACTCTTTACTGTTTGACTATCATATCATGTTAAATCAAACCTATATGCAAAAAAATCATCATACCCTTACCATGATTTGAAATCGAGACCTACTAATTACTAGACAGCTCTTTTACCAACTGAGCTAAATAGAAAAAATTCAAGAATAATTACAAATTAATTATTAGATATATGATACAAAAGATGCAGTAATCATCCTCGGTAAGAGTAGGCTTGTTCAAATCTGGTTTTCAGAAAGTTATAAACTATTTAACCATCTCGATGATTCATTATTTTCCACCCAGTTTATTATCTATTTGAGGATCTCAACTTGTTTTATAATACTCCTTCCTTCTTTTTTTGTAAATTCACGAATTTTTTAAAAAAAATTTATGTTTACTGCATGGAATTTTTTTAGAAGAGGGATTTTAATAATTTTATTTTCTTTATTCTAGTTTAGCTGACTAAACAGAAAGATGATCAAATTAATCTGTACTAACCTAAGTACCCTCCCTGGGAGGAAGTCTGAATAATAGAAAATACTGAAGGAAGGTGAGAAAACTCAGAGAAGCGGCATACATCAAGGTGTTGACTAAATATATAAGACAAACTCACGTGTAGAATTCGACTCGATGTGGCTCTTGCTGCTCAGCACGGACACAGTATGGAAACTTTTGTCTATCAAAGAAGGGATTAAAAACGTTTGCAAACTACATTACGAGAGTTGCTCGTTGAAAAGAAATTCTGTTTGGTAGCGTTATTTCGAACAACTGGGAAAAAGAGTCACTATTTTTATCTGCAGATAATATACCTGAAGAAGGCCGTGAATGGATCGACTGAAACATTGTGGCGACAACAAAAAATGATAAGAAAAATGAGTTTGATCATCCAAAACATTCTTTGAATATAACCAAAACAAATCGATTCAAAAAAAAAAAAAGGGTTGATCAATGAATAATTTACTTTTCTTGCTTTTTGTTGGATAACTAAAGAGTCTGAAATTTTTAAAAAACGAACATAAATGCAGCTGGGCACAATACAAGGGACCAATTTAGCGTAAAATTACATTACAAATCGAACCTTCCACTAAAATCACCAGGGGGTGGTGAAAAATGATTTCTGTAGACATAGAATTAAGTAAATGTTTAAATTTTCAGCCCTTTAGCTTCATTGATTGATGTGTCATACATTCATAGCCTGCCAGCTGGACCAACTTGGAGGCTGAAGAAACCTATGTGAACAGTTTTGGCTATAGGTATCAGATACAATGATCAAACGTTGTTTCTTCTGTGGTGAAAGAAGAGGCGTAGGGTGTCTGAGGGGTTTACAGTTCTGATAATAAACTCACTCAGCAAGCTGTGATAATTTCTAATCACCTTACACTAATACCCTTAGGAAAGACATGAATCCTCTCCACCCCAAGCTTTGAATAAAACAGCATTAATGGAAAATCATTTTTTCAAATTGATACATGAAAAAGAAAACAAACTTTGAACATCCAAAATAAGAAAGCAATGTGATCTGGTATTTTTCACTTACAAATGAAGTGTCACTTTTTAGTTCTACAATTAAAAAAAGGGTAATGTAATGCGGGAATTTTGAACAAAGATCCAATTTGGATTTTAAAAAATACTTTATCTTTGAAATTTGGATAACCTAAAAATGAGAGTGATAAAAATTGATTCTGAAGTATTTAGAATGTGTAAAGATTTTTGATCTTATGATTTAAAACCTAATTTTGACGAGTGATAAAATATATCTGATGCATAATAATATAGTTTTTAATAATCTTTAATAGTTTTATTCTTTTTGTTTGAATGTACACTAAAATTTTATGTTTGGTGGTAAAAAGTACAGGAAAAGTCATAATTTATTGTAATATACAATAAAAAAAATATCATAGGAAAAAAAGTTATCTTTGGTTTCTAAAAAGTAAAAAGTCATAGGAAATTTTTCTTTAAATAAGATGAGTAATATTTTATCTAATTTGCAAAAATTAGATAATATTTCAATAATGTTTAGATAAATTAAACAAAGACTAAAAAAATTGTCATAAATGTATTAAAAAATGATGATCTAAATTAAAACATTACTCACTTAATTTTTAAAAAAATTCCTATGACTTTTTTCTTACCCCAAAACTGAAGTTCTTTTCCTTTCCTATGAGCTTTTCTTTTTTTTTACTGCACATTATGACTTTTCCTTCTTAAGACTTTTTATTCCCGTTCACCAATTTAATATATTGATTTTCATCAAAAGCTTCAAAATCATTTGTTCCTGGAGAGACAGAGAAGTATTAAAGCAGCTTTTATTAGCATAAATACATTTTTAAAATATGATGAAATACGGAATAGAATGATAAAAATAAAGGCTCTAGGACCCTCTTTTCTGTTAAGCTCTTCCATTTTCTTTTTCCGTAAAAAAAATAGTATCAGGCCTGGATAAGGAACCTCCAAGCCCCAACAAAATCTTGAGCAGTTACTATAAATAACATTTGGCCTGAACAGCACAGTGAGTGGCCAATACTTGACATACTGGAGCCGGACTGCTGGCTTTGCAACACAAAACCTATTCTGCTTCCCTCAACCCAATCACAAATGAGCTGTCTGTTTCCAGAATAAATAAAAAAGAAGAAAATCCCCTTCTTTTTTTTATTGTTTGGAATGAAGTATGGGTGCTGGTGAAGTAGAATTTATAAGCCCTAATTTTTGTAAATGGCTGTTCTTGTGGTCAAAAAATATTTCAGATATAAAATTTGGAGGAGATACCTTGAAATATTTAGAAATCTTATCTATTGAAAAAAAAATCACAGATATAATTAAACTGTTCTTTGTTATGAGCAAAACTCTCTGATATCAGCATCTGGGGATCTTATAATTACGCATATATTTATACACATTTTGTTAGCATGGATTGCCATAATATTCTCAAATACTATTCAAAATCAGAATCACTTGAGCTAATCAACCAGTTAATTAACAACTCTTCATAGATTTAATTATAACAAAAAGAATATCTTTTTCAGTTATCTATATAAGTGACTTTTTCTGTTTGTTTCTCTCTCCATAACAATGGATTCTTCCACTTGAAGTAACAATTTTGCTGGTAAAAATATCTCCTACCCACCATTTGAAACAATGGACTCTTCCACTTGATCAAATTCAGTAATTTCTTTCCTATAAGAAAAAAAAAAGATCACATAAATACAAAATTATCCATGCAGATTAACTAGGATTATCATTTTTAAAAATACCACAAGTATAAAAGATATGAATTTATTTATAAACTAAAATCCAACAAGATGTTAAAAGTTTGATTTAAATTAGAATTATAAAAATCAATAATTATTATATCTAAAACAAATAAAAACTGACTGCATATTGGAATAAGTGCCATCTTTGACAAGTAAATCAAAACAAATAGTCAATCCCATGGGTGGATTCAGGATTTTGAGTGGTGGGGCTTGGGGTCCAAGTATTTTGAGCAGGGTGGGGTTCAAACTGAAAAATTCATTTTCACAGATAAATACTCAAATTATGAATTGCATAATATCATATAGAAACGTATTTGAAATGATTCCCTATGTATCACAGAATTTAGACATCATAAATTGAACATGTAATAAAAGAAAATGGGGCTTCTGCAGGAATTGAACCTCATCAACATACCAATGTTCTTACCATTGAGCCAAACAGCTACCAGGTAATTCAAAGGCCAGATAGCTGCTTCCAACCCAAATTCATAGCTCGTTCATTCTCTGTCTAATCGTCTCTTTCTACGCGACAGTTATGTATTGGAGAAATGGACATATTTGGTCAGACAGAATGAATTATAAATTGCTTTATATCATAAAAAAATTTATTTGATATGGTCTCCCATCGTTAAACAGTTAATGTATCACTCAATTTAAATATGAATAGAATAAACAATTTCATCAAAAAAAAAAAAGATTTCAAACATAAAAAACAAAAAAATGATATGTGATTCAGGATTTTTCACTTACATTTGATTTTTAGCCATCGAATTAACAAAAGAGTAAAAGTAATATTGACCTAAGAAATTTACAGCAGAACAAATGAATAAAAAATTGACAAAGAATAAGATGGGAGACATCTTACTTATATTTGATGAAAATCAAAATAATGAAATTTTCTTTTCAAGGTCAATATATGATTAGTTGGGATAATTTGTTTTTTTCATAAAATTTCTCTATCTAGATATTTTTAAAAAATTCTATTGTGCTTTGTGTTAGTCCCTTGAACCCCTCCCCTGGATCCATGCCTGAATCCACACTTTGTTTAATGAACTACAGAACTCAAAAAATAACCAGGAAAATATTTTCAAATTGATTCCAGGAAATTTATGATGAAAATCTAGAAAAAAAAAAAAAATGTATTTAGAAAAAGAGAAACAATAGACTTTGGATTTTGAATATTTCTATTCATTATTTGTTTTTAAACGGAAACTACAGAACTCAAAAAATAACCAGGAAAATATTATCAAATTGATTCCAGAAAATTTATGATGAAATTTTGAAAAATAAATAAAAATATACTTTGAAAAAGGCAAACAGTAGACTTTGGATTTGAAAAATTTCTATTCATTATTTGTTTTTGAACTGAGCTGAGAACTACTGAGAAAATTTGTCAGCATAGAGATTTTTTAAAACTTCATTTTGTCTCATATACCAAGTGATCTACAGGTTGACATTCCTGAACTTATAAGGGGGTTCCACAGCCTGAAAGTGGTTGGGGCTTTTCTCCTTTTCAAGAGGTCAGGGAGGTCAAGATCATAAAAAGTCTCAGTCAACCAGAATGACCCTTTTCCTTCAGGCTATATATCAGGGGTCATAAAATATAACATTAACCCTCTACTTCCTGGTCCTCCTATTCTCAAATTTCAAGTGCAGGATCAAGGAATGTGACTTGAAAGAAAAGAAATAATATTATCTCAACTAAACCAAAAAGATATTATCTTCACATTTTTTGCCAGTTCAGTAAACAAGAGTAGGCTGTAATGGGGGTTTCTGAAAATACAAAATTATCTCTCATCATTTATTTTCATTTGATGAAGTATTGTGAAAATATTAACCTTTTCTGGAGAATTTAGGTGTTATTAACGAACCTGTCAAAATAAGGCCCCCAAAAAGTTTGAAAATGTTGAAATAGCCTCACTTCACAAAATAATGATCAGTACCAGCAAGCAGTGGCGGCTCCAGCATTTTGTAATAGCCTGCACAAGGTTCTATATAAGTGATAATATGAGTTGAGATAAAATTTTGCCCAAGGAACAGGCAAGGATGTTAGGAGCCCCAGGCAATTCAAGGGCTTGCCCTCGCCTGGTGCAGCCAGTACCACCAAGAAGATAAGCACTACTGATCTCAACTTGAACTTTGGCAAACTTTCAAGCCATTTTATGATGCTTTCAAAAATTAGAGTATGCAATGGTAAAATTGCTAATATTATAAAAAGGCCAAAATCATTTCTCTTGCTTATTTGAATTAGTTTAATAATAACTTGCCATCACAGTCAATAATTGAACCATAATGTCAAAATTTAAAGTTATCAAAAAAAAAAATTTCCATCGAAGAATAAATGTGGTCAGAATAAATTCTATTCAATACATCTCTAGCATTTTCCATCGGAAAACATCTAAAATAGAGTTTAATAAAAACATATGAGGAGACTCTAAATGTTATTTAAAAACCCCATCAAAATAAGGCCCCAAAAATAAAAAATGAAAATTTTTAGAAAGGGTTTAGCAGTGTACTGATGCCAATTTTCCAGTCTGCAGATAAAATTGTATGGCCAGGAGCATGGAACACACACATCCGCACATATAAAAAGGGATAGACCCCTTTGCCACTTGTGTTGGCTACAGTTGTCTAAAGTAGAAATCATTCTAATTTGAGGATTACTCTGACTAAAAAAACATCTGGAGACTCTAAATGTTATTAATAATCCTACAAAAAATAAGGCCCCCCCAAGATAAAAAATGAATTTTTTTAGAAGCGGCCTATGGGAGTACAGAAGTCAATTTTCAAGTCAGTAGACAAAACAGTATGTGACCAAGAGTGCTAAAACACACAAATACACAAACAGAAACAAATATAAAATAAGATAAAACCTTACGCCATCTTTGTTAAATGTGTTACAATATTGTTACAATAGATCTGTGACTACCAGGACAGAAACCCTAAAAAAATGCCACTGGAGAGATCTGGATAGAGAGTAGGTTTAAAGGTGAGATTTGGACTTCTGCAAGCCATCAAAGTTTCCTATAGCTTAGATGGCAAAGTTGCAGGTGCGCTTAACTAGGTGAAAGGGGCATGAGTTTGAGTCCCACCAGGAGCTTATTCTTTATTTTCACTGTTTACTCACTGCCTGAGATCAGTAGCTTGAGTTCAGTTGTGACGAACAAAAAAAGCAACTGAAAAATTGAGATGAAGTGCAATAGCAAAAAATTGTAATAAAATTATTTTTCAAAGAACAGTTCCACTTCACCCTTAGAAAAATGTGTTGTAAGGTAACAGAAAAGCCCATGAGAGCTTATAACAATGCTATGCTCAGCATAAAACTGGTTGACATAGAAGGTAATTTGGAAGTCTGTGAACACCCCAAAAGTTTTCTTCTATACATGGGTGGTAATTGCTTTTCCACTTGGCACAATTTCGGCTTACGAAAGGTTTTGTATGAACGCTCTGCTTTTAGAATACAGATGTAACCTGTATTTGAAAACAAAACATCAATTTTCCTTATTATGGTCGGACTGAAATACCAAATTGAGAAAAATAAAGTTAAATCTATTTTTAAAGAAAATCCATCAATACTGCGATCAACGAAAAGTAATATGTTCCACTCTTTAACTTCATTATCAGATTAAAGTAAAACAGTTTTTATGCAGACTGGTCTACTTACTTACTTAATAGAAACCGTCATGTGACCAAAGTCTTTTTGATGCCATGTTGGAAGTGATCAATTAAAAAACTGGAAAAGGAGGTGATCTACAAATTAGTTACATCTCTCTCATTTTGTTGGGTAGAGATCACTGAAAAAGTCTGAATTTTTAAAAAAACAAGTGTTAATGCTGTTGGATATAAACTAATGGATCATTACATAAACTTACATTGCAAATTGAACTGCCAAATAAAAACCTATCCAGAGGAAGGATTTTAGAAAATTATTATTTTTTCTAGAGATAAGGAATGAATGCTTAAATTTTCAGTCCACTAGCTGAATTGGTGTGGCCTGTGTGCATGAAACATACATAGCCAGTCAGCCAGTCAGTGAGGCCGACTTAAAAATTGAAGAAGCCTATGTAGACAGTTTCGGTTGATGGTTACAAATAAGTTGTTTTAATTATTGGAAGAAATATATACTTATTTAAAATATGGTAAGCCGAGATATATAGAAAACATCCTTTGAAGAAAATTACATGTAATTCAATGGGTTAAGTTTCAAGTCCCTAGTGGCATTTGTTCCTAACAGCAACGCGAGATGATCTTTTGCTGCTTTGAGATAAAAGTTTTAGAGGGTTAAGTTTACAAAATACCCATATTCATTTACATTAAAAACTACATTTTTCTTTTTAGATTTTGCACTTTAAAAAATAATGAAATTGCTATGTAAGTGGTACAAAGTAGCACAAGTAAACACTCCTGAACACAGAAGCAAACCATGTGTGACTGTCTTACTGATTGCATTCTTTTGTGCATACTAATAAAGTAACAAGATGGTTCCTTATAAGGAGGTGGAAATTCAAGTTAGAAATCCCAGGGACAGACAAGAAATGAGAAATTTTTTTTTTTTTGTAATTGTAGCTGTCAAGTTGTTGCAAGATCAAGTTTCATTATAACAAGGTTTTGGTCAAAGAGGAAATATGAAACAAGGTATTAATGTTCTAAGTATTGCTTGAACAGTTCAATCTCTTCTTCCCATCTTTCATGTTATCAGGACTTTTCAGCCAATTCATTCAATAGCTTTCTTTGATTATCTGGACAAAAGTTGGAATGAACTCTTCCCAAGGTACTAGAGTATATGAGTGGCTGTGTATGATAAGTGCCCAATGAGCCATTATTGAAAAGCTAATAATTTCGTTATTTCCAGAGCCACGATGCTCAGTTTTTTAAAAGCTTGAACACTCTGCATAGTGATCTTTATAGTGTTCAAGTTACAAAATTAAAAAAAAAATTTATTTTAGCTCAGAAAATAACAAAAATATCAACTTTTTAAAAAATGGTTCATTGGGCACTTATCATGTGTGGCTAGCCACTCATAAAATTCAATGGAAAATATCTCAATACTCTATAAAAAAGTTATATAGAAAGATAAGGTAACTTACACAACATAAGGACAACTCTCTTTCTTTTTCTATCCAGTGGCAGAAAGTATGCCTTTATTGATAAATAGGTGAAAAAAGATGAGAGAAAAGATAACATATTTACTCAGCTTCATTAAGTTTGGCACAAGCCCACAAAAATGGAGCACTCAGTGAATATCAAACTCTCTGGCAATGGTTTGCAGGACTAGCTTGTTAACCATTGCTCTATAATATGAAGATAACTGAGTAAAGTGAAAAAAGGTAGAGCATTCGTTTCTTAACAGACAACTCCCATTGGGATATGATCTGCCAGTGACAAAGTCTCAGATTCTGTTGCTAGCCTCAGCTTAGTGATCCTTGCAAGTTTCAAGTCCGGTCGAGACCAGGACTTTATCCTTACAAATTCTTATGAATACCCCCTTGGCAGGATGCAAGTCCACCAAAGGGATATTTCTGCCCTAATCACACAGCTTAGATTGTACTCAACTAGCTGCTGAGTGCACAGGTAAATTTGTCCAAATGAAGAAGAGTTCCACACTCTCCGCTCATACAAGGAATCAGAGCGGGAATTTCCAGATGTAAGATAAATGAGCTAACCATCACACTGTCCAAGTGGACAAAGATAACAGAGTGAAGGAAGCTAACATGTGTGTTAATCGAGGTGCATGTGGCTTAACAGTTAGCAGCATGGAGAATGGAATCAGCTAGTAGAATTCTAACAGTGACTGAGACACTTTGCATAGTCTTCAGTTCCCTTTGCACTAAGGTCCTTGGGAGAAGCATGAAATCAACCATCTCCTTTTCTCTCAGCTATGGGAAAATAGCAGAGCAGACTGGGCTCCCTATCCAGACAAACAACCCTCATTCAAAACCAGAGAGGAGGGCCTCCTTAAGGCTGCAATTGAGCTCAAAAAGCTTGGCATGATGCACAGAGCACTCTGATCATCCACTGCACCCTGGTCTGTCTCCAGTTGTCCTGACAATGTCTTGCTGCTGAACCAAGGCAGGCAGAGACAAGAGAATGACACTGGCGACATGCACAACTCTCCCTCACCATAATCCAAGTCAAGCACAAGTCATGACTACAAACTGAGGCATTGCAACAGCAGTTGCTGCACCACTCAGAAGTGAAGCCAAGGTCATCTTGGACCACAAAAGACAAACATGATAATCATATATGACAGCAACCATTGTTTTGTTTTTTTTATAGATGCTTTACCCAGACTGGATTGAGGTAGTGCAGAGCCAGTAGCACGTTATTAAGAGGCCATAAATTTTTAAAAAATACTCATGATATTAGAACATATAAATTTTTTTACGTACATAGAAATGTAATTTTTGTTCGTTTGCTACACAGGCAAGTACAACATTTCAATAATAACATTACTTTGTTTTTGTTTTGAACTTTGCATAGTGGCTGTGGCATAAATTTCAAATATGTTTATATGAATGCATTGTGTATGTATCACATAGATATCACACTTTCATTAATTACTGTATTAAAATGATAACCCTCATTTGAAAGATAGGTGCAACACAATCATCCATTCCTCCTATTCAAGTAGTTCTGTGTAAGACTTTATAAATCTTGTATGTGTACACATATCACACAGAACGAAGTTACTCTTTTTTCCTTTTCTTAAACCCAGTTTTATTCTTTTGACAAAATCTAGTTATTTAACTTGGTAAAATAATGTTTAAAAAGCCAGTAGGTTGAGACAATAAATTTACATAACTAAAAGGTAATATGTTCAAGTGTAGCAACTCTTTTATATTTAGTTCAAATTGAATCCAAAAATAAATAAGTATCAGCTTTAGGTACGAAACCTCAAATCTAGCCACAGATGCAAATGTCACTTCCTTTATCTTCTATCCATAAAAGACTTGAACCCAAGTATACCAATGCTCATTTGCCCTGACTTTCTTAGTCAGTACTTTCTCTCTCTTTCTTTTCTTCTAACCTCTTCATCGGTATAGTTTCCATTCTTTGACCATGACTATGATTTGTCACCAATCTTCCTCGATGTGAGAATCCATAAAATTTTTTGGGCAACTCAACGCAAACACAGCATTCATTTCACTTGTTTCCTTTTGCTCTATTTTGTCCCTAGCACCTAAACCAGCCTGATCAACAATATCATTCATTATTGAAGGCACCACTAATCAGACTCCACTTGATAAACTAAACGACATCAGACCTGTGATATCATGTTTCCTTTGCTATTCTACATTCTAATGTATAGGAATAACCTAATAACAATGATGCAACATAGTGAGTTATCCTGAAGAGGCCTCTTCTATAACAATAAACCTTACTAATGTTAACATTTATTTCTTTTCCAGCTTCATGTATTGTTTATAAAAGTCCCATTAGTTGGATTATTAAACATATATCCTATTTGCTTATCTGGACATTTACACTTATCTTTATTTTGATTATGAACTGTATTTGATCTCCATGTCCATATTTATACATGGGATGTGTATATTCTCCCTCCTAACAGAGAACTGTCATAGCAACTAGCGCATCCTCCTCCTACAACTTTTAACTTGACATCACAGAACATGTGGCAGTCAACTCATAACACTTGGGATAAATTCCTTTTTCCTCAGCAACTACAATTATCTTCTCGCTACACAGAACTAACAACCACTCATGCAAAATAGAAACTTACAATCCTAAATAAGTTTACATTTAAAGGATGAACATTCAAAAAATCTAGAGAAAATCTGTTTTTTTCAAAACAATGAATTTACTTACCATTTTAACCTTTTAATAATTAAACATATGATGATTGATTCAGAAAAATATTTCAAAGTCCAAAAAATGATAGAAACATCGAGCTATAATTTGAATTTCAGATGAGGAAAAGATCAGCACCCTTGAGGTCCCCAAGTAAAGATTAGTACCACCCAATGAGACGGAGATAAGATTGGCACCACCAGGGTATGAATTAAAGGCAATGATGAGCAAAAATGAAGTTTTACAACAATTTATTAAAATTTATTTATTTATTAGACATCAAGGAGCCTGCACAGGTCTGCCCAGGAGTATACCAAGATATCTTTGAATGTGTTGCATAACCACATGAAAAACACATTCACCTTTGATACAAAAATTCAAGGAAAAGCTATCGTGTATCGTGGCACACATAAAGGTCTGAGGAATTCACAAGAACAGCTTCCGAAAAGCAAAGATTAAAAACAGCAAGCGAACACAAAAGCCAGACAAAGATTTGATGATGGAAATGAAGGGTTTAAATCAGATAGATACATTGAAAGAGGAATTTTCATCAGATACATAATAGGACAAGTAGCCAGCTAGCTACTTCCTCTGGAATAGGAATGTTGGAGGAAATGGAGCTTGTCTATCTTCACTCTGAAACCGATCAGCTAGTAGCTGGAGGGGGGGATGTGACAGCTCCAGTGTCTTTGTTCGAACTGCCACAGTACAATGCAAAGCCTCTGCTGCTCCCGCTGTCAACATGGCATCTTTGTTTTACCAATGATAAGAGAGAGCTACTCCTAAGTTGTAGGCTGATTGCCATATGAAAAATTGTAATTAGCCAATCAACTCTACAACCTATTCCTGCTAAAACTTTGTTTGGTGATTGAATAGATAATAGCCTAACCAAGATAAGTACCACCCAATGAGACCAAGTTGAAGAATTAAAAGTGAAGATGAGCAAAAAAATCTTACAGCAATTTATTGAACTTCTTTTATTTTTTAAACATCATTGGGCCTGTATCATATCAAACAGGGGACCTGCATGGGTCTGCATGGGATTGTACCTCAGATATCTTTGAATGTTATAATAGCCTAATTTTACAAAATAATGATTAGTACCAGCAAGTGGCAGCTCCAGAATTTTGTAATAGCCCGCACAAAGTTCGGCCAGAAAACTATGGGGATGGCAAAGATTTTACATAAGTGATAATATGAGTTGAGATAAAATTTTGCCCAAGGAACAGGCAAGGATGTTAGGAGCCCCAGGCAATTCAAGGGCTTACCCTCGCCTGGTGCAGCCAGTACCACCAAGAAGATAAGCACTACTGACTCAATTTGAACTTTGGCAAACTTTCAAGCCATTTTATGATGCTTTCAAAAATTAGAGTATGCAATGGTGAAATTGCTAATATTATAAAAAGGCCAAAATTATTTCTCTTGCTTATTTGAATTACTTTAATAATAACTAGCCATCGCAGTCAATAATTGAACCATAATGTCAAAATTTAAAGTCATCTAAAAAAAATTCTATCGAAGAATGAATGTGGTCAGAATAAATTCTATTCTATACATCTCTTGTATTTTCCACTGGAAAACATCTAAAATAGAGTAAAAAAAAATATCTGGAGACTCTAAATGTTATTTAAAAACCCCATCAAAATAAGGCCCCCAAAATAAAAAATGAAAATTTTTAGAAAGGGTTTAGCAGTGTACTGATGCCAATTTTCCAGTCTGCAGATAAAATTGTATGGCCAGGAGCATGGAACACACACACACACATATAAAAAGGGATAGACCCCTTTGCCACTTGTGTTGGCTACAGTTGTCCAATGTAGAAATCATTCTAATTTGAGGATTACTTTGACTTACCGGAAGGAGAGAGACAAAGGACTAAAAGATATAAAAAAAAAAAAGAATTTGCAGTCCAATACTTTTTCATTGACTAATACACTTTTCAGATTGATACATTATTATACAACACAGGATTTTAATGGTATTATTAATATCATATGATTATGCATTTGATAAAAATGTAATAATAAGATAATTTATCTATATTTGCTACATGAAGCGTAATTATGGCTGTGCAATTCCTCTATGTCTCCTCAGTCAAAGATTTTCAAGTTCTTACTACATCTTTTCCTTAAGTAAGGCAAGTGAGATAACAGACACCCCAAAAAGTTAAAAAGTATCGCAAGCAAATGTTAAAATACGGTATGCAAATTCAAAAATATAGCAAGCAATGTTGTATTTTTCAATTTGTTTGCCCTACTTTAAAATTTGCCCAGGAAAAGATAATGATATCAATTCAGAAATCAATGTGGAAGTGCAGGAAATTTAAAAAGGGATTATATGATAAATTGAAAATGGTTGTCTACAAGTGCCTTCAAAAGGTAATAATATTACATAATAAATGCATAAATAATCAATCATTGACTTTCTGTATTAGTTACCCAAGTTAGCTCCGCTTATTTTAAAAGTAGCCCAGAATGTCACAAGTAGCAAAATTCAAAATTTATGAGCTCTAGCATGCGTCTGTGAAGGATTGCAACGGGGGTGTATTCGCACACCCACCCCCCTGGAAAAGTACAACTTATATAATCTACTCATTTACAATAATAAAATAATATAAGTAATCTACTCAAAAAGAAATCTCTGAAGAATAAAAATTCCGGAATTTGTAAATTATCTTTATTACTATACTTAACATTTTTATACCTCTTACCCCTGTACAAATAACAGAATTAAAATTCTAAAATTACTTCCCAATTTTGAAACTGTTTTTGTATAACTTTTGATTCCCACAGGCTATTGAGATAGGATGAAATCATTTCTGCTCCTCAGTCTGTACTCTCTCAGAAAATACATCATGGTCCTACAATCAATGAAAAATTCTGACTTGATCACCCAAATAAAGAGTAAGCTTTTGCCAAATACATACCCCCACCACCAGAAATTTATCCTTTGCACCTCCCAGGAAACAGGGCAGCAGACACTCAATGAGCACTTGGTTTACAAAATTAGGCCAATTTGTTTCTTGTAGCCCCATCTGAAAGACTCGGGGCTGCCTTGAAGGTGCTGTCTCTTGTTCAGACAAATGTCATTATTTTATTGTTTCATTCACAATGTTCTTGAATCAAGGGTCATACAAGCAATAATAATAATACCCACAAGTTGACCAAAAGTGCAAATGCTTTGGTTTCTCAACATGATGGTTGAATTGATAGATATTTCATACCTTAATATAGTAAAAAAAATGTTCTGAGACAAAATTCCCAATTGAGTTGATAGATTTGAGGGTTGGTCATTGATACTTGAAAATGATCAGATAACATATCAAGGAGAAATATGATTGGAAACTCCAAATAAATTTATAGCAGGTCTGGTTAGTCACTCAATAGAAATCATCATATGACCAACATCTTTTGACGACATGCTGTGTGTGTGGGGCGTGTTCAATTGAAAAATTAGAAAAAGGGGATTATCTTGAATAAGTTACTGCTCTCGCCTTTTGTCAGACAGTGATCACTAAATAATAAAGGGTGAATGTTTAAATTTTCTTGACATATTAAAGAGAAAAATGTTCAAATTTTCCATTATGTATGTGTAATATAGTGGAATGTATGGATAAAAAACTCAACATTTTCATTTTGTGCATAATCTTGAAAAGAGTCAACGAGTTTTTTGGACAAGTGTACTCATTCATTGTGTTATTTTTGTTGCTCCTACGTTGCAGCCAATCCATTCTATGGCCTTCTTCAAGCGTACTTGTCTAACAAAGGAGAATCTACAACTTACGATACAAGCATTGCTGATTTGAAATATTTTTTTCTAATTATGTTTGCTTCCAATACTTGGGAGAAAAAAAGAGTCTCTCTTTTTACATGTAGATAGTAGACCTGAAAGAGGCCGTAGAATGGATCAACTAAAACGTTGTGATGACAACAAACATAACAAGAATAATGAATCCTATTGTTTTGAAAACATTTTGAAAGATAACACTTTTGTTTATCCAAAGAAAACCAGCAGATAAGTCGTTTCATTCATAAAATGATGGTAAATATTAAATTTTTTTTTCTTTCATGTGTTTAATAAAAGGAACAAACAAAAAATCATCTAGAGGGTGCATATCATTCTACACTGAAAACTGAATGAAAATCAGTTCATATATACCTGCAACACATGGAGGTAATTGTAAAAGAATTCTTTGATTCACCCCGAAATTCAAACGATTCCTCCTTAGCCCATGGCCAAACATTCAACAATTAAATACCATTTAAATTCATTGAGAACTTTTGGAGATATTGTGTGGACAATGTATGAAAAAATATCTCTCAATTGAAAAGAAAAGAAAATTCCAGGATCCAGCCAACAATTAATCAATTCTCCCTTAGCCAAGGCCTAACCTTTCACAAAATATCACGGACATTCATTGAGAACTTTTGGAGATATTGTGTAAATAAACATGAGTGAATAAAAAAAAAATAGGCGTAAGAATTATTTACCTCTTTATGGGGGCTTTTGACACAAGGTTGGTTCAATGTGAGGTCCAGTCCCTGCAAAGGTGTCAAGGCAAACCAACTCTCCCCTATGGACGCCAGAGGAGGTGCTGACCCAGGATAACTGATCCCCTGGGATTGGGCATACTTGACGTTTTTGAGGCCACAGGATAAATCCTGTGCAGAGGTGAGTATTTTTTCTTTTTCATACATAAATGTATATAAAAAAATGAAAATCATTTAATAAAATAAATACTCCTTTGTCTACGTCTTCCCAGTTGGTTGGCTGAGGTAGACAAAGGAGTAATTTACAAAAACCACATTAAAGGAAACAAAATTCAGAAAGTGGACATTGAACAAGTGGGGCAGGAAAGAAAGAAGAGAGACAGAAAAAAAAAGGTAAAAATCAGCAGCAGCAGTAGCCGCCGTGACAAGGAAAAAAGCCGATGTGGCCAGTGGGGAAGAAGGAATGATAAAGAATCATAAATAGTGCAATAGCCAAGAATTAGATCGCAAAGTAGCCAGTTAACACCTCTAAGGAGAATTTTTGCCTGCTTTAAGGAGCTTTATTAGCCTCAAGAGCAACGACAGATTCGATAAGAGAGAAGGCACATGCATGTTCATAGTGAGTGACATGCATGTGAAGAGAGAGAAAGAAACAATTTCTTTTGTCCAACACCTGAGGCTATTGAAAGTAGGTCGTACGTAGTAACATGGACTTTGGTGAATTGAACAAAAAGAAATAAAACAATGATTCCGACAGACTTGAATCTGAGATAAGAACTGCAAGCATTAAAATCGACTTTTGTTACTTATGATAAATGATATTATTTCAGGTGCCTATCCAGGGGAGGTGGGGGTCTGGACCCCCTCCCTCACACAAACACGTCCCTGGCTCAGTCAAATCACATGAAAATTTTTCAAAAAATAAATTTAGATAAAAAAATTTTATTAATGAAGAAAAAAAAAAGAAGCGTAATCCCAACTAATGATAAATTAATTTTGAAATTAGAAAAATCTATTATGTCCATTTTCTAGTTGAGAAAAAAAGTTTGTTTTTTTTTACCCTCCTGGCTCAAAATCCTAGCTCTGCCGCTGAAACAATATAAGTCGATATTATTCTTTAGATGGAAAACTTAGTATGCAGTGTTAGCTAATTGCATTATTTTTTGATCATAGCAATTCACTTAATTGTAATCTATGAATTAGATTAGATTCAGCAAAAGAAATAATTGACAAAGATAATCTGAATGTAGTATTCCACTGAAAGATCATACAAAAATGCTGCCAAGATTTGAGGTCAATACAAGGTTTTTCTTGGAATACTTAAAATTACAAGGACAGCCTTGAGTCAATACAATAGATAAAAAGGTGGTGCAAATGGCTGAGCAGATAACTGCATAGTGAATTGGATCTGTAAGCAGATGTCCAACAACGGACCTTGAAACATTGATAGAAAAAAGCAAAATAATCTTATATATATAGATATATATGCGCGTGTGTGTATGTAATTAAAAATCTTTCAGAAATGAATAAGCTTTGTACAAGATAAAATTACTTAGCATGAATCATGAGGAAAAAATCACTGGAAAAAATAATCAAAACAATGGAACTTTCAGTATTTAATATGAAAAACTATTTGTGCAAAAAGTATTGATTTCTGTCTTTGTAATAATGAGATAATCCTAAAATGTGAATGCAGCTGAAATCCGAACGGATCCATAACAAAACCCCCCAGATCGAAAACCCCAGGACCCCTCTCCCATACACACACACACTGGACAAAATTGCCCTCTCCTACCAGACAAAAACCTCACATAGTAAAAAATAAAATAGAATTTGTTTTAAGTTTTCAATAATTTTCTTACAAATCCATTTTGAAAGTATAGACTACGGCAAATTACTATGTTGATTGGTCAAAAAGCACCAGTGGAAAATGTTGACACTGAATATTTCAACTGAATTTATACTAAGTAATTTAATTTTGTATTTTTTTGGTAAATTTGAATGAATCAAAGTTTTATTGTGATTTTAATTTCTCATTTCATGTTTTATATTGCTGGAAGAAAAAGTGATATTTTATTTTTTTTGATATTTATAATAAACAATGAGCAATACTTTCAAATGAAATAAGTAATATTTTAGGACAATATCTTTTAATTCTTTTAATTATTTTCAGTGACGTGTATGATTTTTGGCCATCTAAAAGCAAAAATTGACTTATTATTTTTATTAAATATTTTATTGGTAAAAAATTGTCCTAAAATATTACTTATTTTTTGTAGATCAATATCATAACTTGCAGTTGTCTGCACTATCAAAGTGGATTTGTAAGAAAATTATTGAAAACAAATTGTTTTATTTTTTACTATGTGGGGGTTTCTTCCATACTCAACAAATAATCAACTGAAAATTTGGTAGATAGAAACTTGTATAGAATGATGGTATTTATCTGCCTCCCCAGGAGGGTAGAATGTGACACAAGGTCAAGTTAGAAGTGGGGACCCAAAAATGTTCATGCAGGCAGAGAAAGACAAAAATTGTCTGGTGGCCTCAGGTATGACCCTACCCTTTTGAATGCCATGGAAGCCTCAGGTATCAGGTGATGAACTTGACCCTACCCTTTTGAATCCCATGGGGATGTGAACTTAAGGAGGGAGACCCCTGGAATTGAACATTCTAGTGCTCCCCTCCCCTGCACCATGAATGACCCAGGATGGGAAGTCAAACCCAAAATATCACACTCTGAAAGAAATAATCCTTAAAAGCTTGACAAAGAATACAATAGAACTTCTTTCAAATTATTAATGATATTTGAAACCAAACATTAATTTCATCATTAATCCAATTTATTATGTAAAACTTATTCGACCAATGAAAGATATAAAAATCATTTGAATTTGAAAGAAAAGATATCAAGAAAACTAATTTGTGAGCAATTTTCCATAAGAACTTTTTACAGTTGTCATTTTGTTAGTAAATATGATTACATGACACCCATAACAGGGCCTGCCTTAAGCTAATTGAACCAATTGTTCATAATTGGACCCCGTGCTCACTTACATTTCGAATGAGGTTTTTTCCAAAACAAAAAATAGAATTAAAATTAGTAATATTAAATCTCAGCCACAAAAACAAATGGTTTTGCAACCATTTACTTTTTAAAGGTAATCGACACATTTTGTATGTTTGTAGACTTACAAGTAGACAATTTCATATTGTAATGCGTTTAAATCTATTTGGCCCATTACAATGCATGCACTTTTTAAGCAAACATTTGGATTGCTTTCCATTCTACCATGGGAATATAAAGTTTGTAGCAAACTTTATTTAAATCTCTAAGATTTTACAGACCTTGGCAGTGGATCTGGGGCCCTGTAAACAATGTTTCCAATTGGGCCCCACATCCCAGAAGACTGGCATCAACACATATCTTGGAGTTGGATTGACCGAAGTTGCTTAATGTAAGCCACATACTATAAACCTCAGATGTCTGAGAGCTGCAAGGCCAACATGTTTTTAGTGTTACACACATTTTGTTATGAAAATTTTATATAAATATTACCGAAGACGTGTACAGAACAATTTTTATTCAGGTATGTAGTTTTTTGCACTGATTATTTGTATTAGTTTCAGTAATCACAAATTATGTGTGTGTATCAATCGGAGAATCACCCTAGGATGGCAAGCCTTGAACAGAGCAAGCTCCACCTTCAAAAACAAGAGGATCCCAATAATCCCAAAAAGAAGAGTATACAACCAACGCATCCTCGTGATAGCCACTTATGGAGCTGAAACATGGAACCTAACCAAGAGACAGACCTGCAAACTGAGAAGCATGCAGCATGCTCATGAGAGAATCATGCTTAACCTCACATGGAGTGATCACAAGATAGCACAATATATCAGGAAGAAAACAGGGGTCCGAGACATCATAGGATCTATTAGAAAATTCAAATGGCAATGGGCTCGACATACTACAAGAATGACAGACAACTGATGGACATCATAACTCACAACATGGATCCCCAAAGATCACATGTAAAACCGAGGCCAACAAAATACAAGATGGAGAGATGAACTAAACAATTTTAGAAAATATTGGTTCTGCGACCCCCATGATAGAGAAATGTGGCAGACCCTGGGGAAGGTCTATGTCCAACGACGGACATTAAAAGACTGATGATGATGATATATGTACATAGCCGCTTAATTCCCATTCCTTTCATTTTTGTTCATTCAGTGTCCATGTCTGCACTTGTTTCTTCTAATGCAAACAATCATATTAATGGATTTCTAATTTGACAGTATACACCACGATAAATAAAAATGAATTTTTTAAAATTCAAAGTCATTTTCAGCAGCAACATGAGAAACCAATAGTAGAGTAGTAGAAGATATGCTGATCTTGCAAGCTATTGATAATAGGTTTGATTTGGAAATGCAAGTGTATCACTCATAGCTCAGACCAAATCTGGAAATACAACCTTGTATCAGACTTGGCTTCGATCAAATCTGGATGTACAACCTTATATCAGAATAAGCCAAGACCGACAATATTGGATTTGAACCGGGGAAACTCCAACCTCTCATACTGTATCATAAGAGGCTAGCAACCAATACAATAGGGAATGTGTTGCCGAAATGAAGGGTCAACAGGGTTTTGGTAAAACTTCAATGGGCCTAGCAGGCCAGAAGTGGATTATAACTAATTGCTTAGGTAAAATAAATAAAAATGAAAATAACAAACAAAATAATGTGGCCACCATCACCATCTCCACCTCCAGAAACTTTATGCCAAGTGGAAGATTAAAAAGAAAAAAAAAAAAACTTGCTATTGTTAAACAAAACCAAAACCTTGATTAAACAAGAACCATAAGTTCAAAGATGGATCAACCATCCTACTATGGATAGTGGATGTATCTTTGCAATAAGAGGAGGAGGAAGAAGAGAAAGTTGTCTTCCTTTGAGCCAATTGATTCTCAAAATACTATCTGCATGACCACCAAGTGACATGCGGATAAAACTGAGAGAAAAATTCAACCTTTTAAAGTCTTGTGTATTAATTTTCATCCAATTGTGATTTTGCCATATTCTACAAGAATTATTTTCAATAAATATTGTGAATGGACATTTTTTGCCTTTCTTTAGCCATTTTCATCTTTTTTTAATACAAAAATGTAGACATTAGACATTGTATTCCGACAAGCTGGTAAAGGAAAAATGAATCAGAATAGACATTCTTTTAATGACATCTCAATAGCAGCCGATAAATGAAACAATACTCTCTTTTTTTTTTTTTCTGTTGTTTAATGTAACTGGAACTGACCAACAAACCAGATAACCAACTGAAAAACGTCTCATTGAGATGTGTTTGGACGCATCTTAAGAAACAATGATTAAGACATTCAGACTAAAATCAAATCATTTTCAAACTTCACTCCTACATCTATTCAAACTGATGATGATAACTGCAAATTCTGCATTATATATGTAATAAATAAATTTGTAGGTAATACGATTTGTCTGTTTAAGATGGTAAGACAATCGCTACTAATCACTTGATTTCAAATCATGGTAATGAAAAGTTAATTTTACATATAGGTTTGGTTTATCATGACGATATAGTCAAACAGTTTACTCCCCTAAATTTGTTGAGGATTGTTTTTGTTATGGGGGAAAAACAAAGTTGACTCCTACTTGGACTGGAGTTGGACAAAATTTGAATCTTTGTCTTTGATAAACTGTAAGCAAAAAATGTCCTCCGTTATTATTGGTCAATATTCATCTGGCAATAGAGTTGCTTTATTCTTTCTTACAGACTGGACACAAATCCCTGCCAATTTTGAAAATCAATGCCTGATTCATTCTTTCCATAAATTGGATAAAAGTATTAGATGCCAAATAAGATACATGGGCCAAAAAAGGGGCTCCCTAACTTCATCAGGAAAGACATAAAAAATACTGGTTACCTTTAGTAGCAACGGCAAAATATTTGTTTGACAAAGTATTTTTCTAGATTTCTCTATATTTTTATTGTACAGCTTAGGCCTTCAATACTTGGCTTCCCATCCATACTAGCCAATTTGACACTTTAAGATATGGATAATTTTTTTTTTCAAGTATGCCTTATAGATTGGCATATACAGCAAACATAACATATATTGAACTCCTTATACAAATTATAATTAATATCGTATTTAGATTAGATTTTCATAAAGAAAATGCTTTCATACAAAGTACATTAATATCGAAACTTTTATTAAACCGTGTTTTCATATTAATCTTTAAAATGCCCAACAAAATATTTCCAGGTGCAAATTCATAGGTATGTTAATAAATCCACAGCCTAATGATGGAAAAAAGCATTTATTTAACACAACAAATATTTTTCAGCATGATCTTTCATTGTCAATGCTCTTAATTCAGCGTTGGATTGATTGAATATGATAGTTAAAATTTTAGCTCCAATTCAGCTAATAACTTCAAGCTTGTCCACGGACGTATCGATCCAACCTCATATTTTGCTAAGAAAAGAAAGAGAAACAACAAATTTTACACAATTTTTCTCTAATGTCTCATGCATTCTTAATCCTTTTTCTTTTGATCTAATCATTGTGAATCAGATCATTTTTTATAAGAAACCACTTCCCAACATTATTTCAAACCATAAATTGTGCTGTTAGCCACAGATAAAAGTCATGAAAATTCAAAGAAAAAAATTTTCTCCCTAGGAAATCGCTGTTTTCTTTGTTTAACATTCAGCAACAATAGCTACAATAATAATAATAATAATAATAATGATAATAATAATAATAATAATAATAATGATGATAATAATGATAATAATATTGATTCATTGTCTAACAAATAGAGGTACGGAGTGACTCAGCAGTTATCTACATGGAAAATGGAATCGATGAACCAAGTTCAAATTTCAGTCAAGTATACTTTTATTTGATTTGAAATAATACCCTAGGGAAAAGCATGAAACCGATTCTTCCTCCCCACTATGGGTAAATAGCAGGGGAGTTGGAGCTCTTTAGCCCTATATGGCAGTCCATCTAAGAGAAGATGACTGGTCCCAGAAAAAACTGGTCCCAAGCTGGGGTAAAGGAGGGAGTTGAAGCAACTTCACCTTGAAAAACCTACTTGTTACTGAAACCTCAACAGCATCACACGATGTGTTTGCAGCCCAATGCTCTACAAGGAATGAACAAGAGTAGCCTAACAGAGTTTGGCCTGTGGTTGATTCAAGATTAAATTATGCCTCTTTGGCCATCTCCAATTATACACACTATTTACTTATCAACTTCAAAATAATTACAAAATTCTTAAAATATATTCAATGTACATAGATACAAGCAACATCTAACAATTTAATCCAATTCACGGATCAGACTCTCTTGAAAATATATTCCAAAAATGTCCTTGTAAGCTCTTGCTCTTTCTATAATTTCTATACTTATCAAAATTATTATAAAAACTATTATACATTATTCCTTTTTATAACATGACTAGGCAACTTTTTCCTAAAATGTATTACTCTATTAGAAAAAAAAATCCAATTGTTTAGCAGATTTAGTTTTTGAAATCTGTCTTGTCAATAGATTTCCAGTTCGAGGAGAGATATCAAAGAATGGTGTACCATATTTAGGAATTCCATTAATTAAAATAAATGTCCCAAATCCCCTGACATTCTTCTGTCTAGCAAAGTTGTTAAACCCAAAGACTCTAATCTCTCTTTATAACCAAGATCTTTTATTCAATTAATTAGTTTGGTTAATCCAAATTTTTCACTCCACAAAACTAGCACAGTGAACATCAACCAAAATAAACTGTTATGTTTTTAGTGCTTAATTTTGTCTGTGATTAAAATTTTCTACAATCATTTCAGATTTGCAAAATATTTAAATGCTTTAACCTTTAGCACTCTGTAGGCGGCATTGTTCGGTGAGCAAAAGGTTTCCACTGCCACAGCAAGTGACTCTGATCACTGAATGATAGTGTGTTTGAATTTCGAGGTGGTGTTGTCAATCTCAGTCATACATGAATAGATATCATGGTGCTCTTGAAAGAGAATACAGAGAGCTAAAGGTTGAAGAAACAATGAAAAGTTATTCCCAAAAGAAGAAGAACAAACAATTGAATTTAATTAAATGGTCTTTATTTTAATTTGGTAAGAATTCACACTTGAAGAGAGAAATTGAATCAGCAAACCAAATATCAAATGGACAACAAAAACATAACAGACACATATCGTAATTCCCCATACATAATCCACTATCATAGATAATCCTACACTGATTAAGCTTCAATTTTGAATGAAGAATGCATGACCTGTGTATACTCCGCACCCCCTTTTTTTGATCTGATCAGCATCTCCAAAATTTCTGCTGCAAATCAGAAAATGTGAATTTTAAGCTAAGCTTTGCTAAGTACTGAACATTATTTGTCTTCAAATGTATGCTAGTTATGAATGACTGATTGTAGTAAAGTAGACACTGTCATCAGTGTACCTGACTATAAGCAAAGAGTAAGGAAGAGAGAAGTCAATGAGTTGTTTTGAAACCTTGAAAACTCAAGGACCCCTTCTACAAAGGGAATATTCTGGCAGGCCCCTATTTTTAGCATTCAATTTTCAAGACTGTATTCAAAGAATTACTATAATAAACAATTTTATTTATTCTTAATCACATCTATTTGAATTCTAATATATAGTAATAGTCTAGGTACAAAGATTATTTTCTACAATGGATGCTGCCACGTTCATCAAACAAACTTCTGCACCCAACAAACAGTACTTGAAAAATGTCCCAAAATCATGTTTTCATATCTTTTAGATCAAACTTTCAGAAAAAAGTGTGGGTTATATATGGGGAATTATAGTTTATAAGAGCATTCTTTTAAACATGACTCTGTCACATCAGAAAAATACTAACAAAAAAAATAGAGGTTACAAAAATAAGAAAAAATGACTTGAAATTGTGTCAATGCCTCATCGTAAATTTTAGCAAGAAGAATCAAAAGAGGATCACCTGAACAACCCCACCTAAATTGGTTTAGTGGGGAGGTTGTTCAAGTGATTTGTTTAAGGGGGGGGGGCATCAAGTGATCCCTTTACATAAATGAGGCATCAGACTTTAATATCGAACCTTTATGCATTCAGTGAATTTTGTGAATCCATGAGATGGAGTTCATATACTCATGAGAGTTATATTGGATTGAGCAAAAGTAAAGAATTAAGGGAATGCGTGGTTGTCGCTGTAAATGTGACTTTTTAAAGGAACACTTACAATAATTTATGTGGCTTGACAGATTTGGCGATTACGCATTTGAAAATTTATGCATTCATCAGTGAACAACATCTTCAACTTTGTCAATAAAATAAAGCATTTAAAACTTATTAACTCATTCATATGAGTGAACAAAATCTTCTTTAACTCTATTGATAAAACATTTTTCCAGGTTTCCTTATATTTAAATTATTGTAGTTCTCAATTAAACATTCTCCCCCTTAGACTGCTTGAAGGAAGAGGATGTACAAGTGATCTGGAAAAGCTCTCTATAAGATGTAAGATTGATTGGTAAATATCAAATAAGATTAATTTAGTTTGGCATAAGATTACAACTGTTTGACAACCAGTAAGAATTCAATTCACTATCAAAGGCTTGGGAGATTAACTTATTTGCCATTGCTCTCTCACAAGTGCTCTAAACCAGTGGTTTCAAAACTTGCGTCCACAGACCACTGAGGGCCCATCAAATTATGTTTGGACGTCCGCAGCAGTGTTCCTTCGGAACCTGACATGGTTAATCTTGTGGCATAATTATTGTACACAGACCTGTACAATATATAAAAATATAATAAATAAATGGAATCCATTAAAAGATAATGATTTTTAAAGGTCAAAAATTCATATTTATTGTTGTTCATTAATCATTAATTAGTCTAAAAACTTAATGCTGAGAATAGGGGTTCATCAGAATATTTTTCTTCTACAGAATGGGTCCTTGAGTTTTCTTCTAAGTTTTGAAACCCCTGTCCTAAAAGTTTACTCAACATAACTTAATCTGGCACAGGGCCACAACAGTAGAATACCCAGTGAGAATCAAACTCTGTCGCAATAACCACCAAGATAAGTTTGCAACTCAGTGCTCAATGGCAGGTACCCAAAAGAGATATTCACGAAGTTCAACTTACTCTGGTACAATGTCTCATCAATAGAGCAGCCAATAAGGATCAATTTCATTGTCTATGGCTTGCAAGACTAGTTGATTGACCATTGCTATATGGCAAGAACCCTGACAGAACATATGAGTATCTACAAAAAATAAAGATTGAAACAATTCTGATCAGACCAAGGATTCTGAACGTAAGAGGTACAGCTCATAAGGGGGGCATGTGGAGATTTCAGTGAGAAGAGCAAAAACCATTGTATGGCTCAAAACTGAGTTATGTTAAGCAGGATGGATTAAGCTAGAGGCGGGCCTGTAGCATATGTTATAAAAGGACCCTAAATTTAAAAAATGCACATAGTTATTAAAACACAAATTCTTCACCAACATATTAAAGTAATCAATTTTTCCCATTTGCTATACAACTTGATAATACAAATATATGACATTTCAGTAAAAGTATTACTTTGTTTTTATTTTGATCTTTATGCAACCGCTATAATTGCAGCTTCTAATACCTACATATTCATGTCTTATATACCTATCACATAGATACCATACCCCCATTAATTACTGCAGTAGAATAATAACCTCAATCAGAAGTGATATTTGGCTAAAATCACTAACCTTAAACATCCAGTCGTTCATTAAAATTGAAGTCTGTGTAGTATTATAATACTAGATCAAGTGTAGAATCAGTAAATTGGAATTGATAGCTCGCAAGCATTTAGTGTGGGGCATTTGAAAATGTGTGGGGCCTGTAGCGTATGTTACTTTTGCTAGATACTTAATTTGGCACTGGTCTTAAGGCTCAACTGATTAATTCCTACTTATACTGTTAATTACTAATTTTGCTATAGATTCCAAAATAATGAATGATCAACTAATTAACTTTGTGAGGTATTCGAGCGATCAGGAAACTGTGTTCGTTACTAAATTAATAAAGAGATTACAAAAATTTTTACCAAGTACCCTGAAATTCTTACATCAGTATTTTTACAGAGAATCTGCTGAATGATGTATAAATAGTTTTATTAGATACCGTCAACCAAAACAGTCAGCATAGGTTTCTTCAGTTTTCAAGTTGGTCTGGCTGACTGCCAATGTATGTATGTATGATGGGTACAGGAAGTACCAATAGAGCAAGAGGAATGAAAATTGAAACATTTATTCATTATGTCTGCAATTTAAAAAAAAGAATTCCTTGGTCCTGATATGTACATAATGTTTTGATAACTTGCAAATAATCCCATTTAAATGATGCCATTTTTTACTCACTCTTGTACAAATTTTAGTCATTATCAATAATTTCATCTTAAGGTGATGCTGGTTTTAATGAAAATAAGTTAATACTCTCTCATGATCAGAGCCACATGATGGGGATATAAAGATATTGAACTATAAACAATTTGATTATCTATGAGAAGTTCAGGGATCTTTTCATCTATCAAGACCATTGTCGGCATTAGGTCAAGGCAAGCCCAGGCTCCGAGTAGCCCAGCTAAGACTTGCAAATTTCCATCCTAACTCATTATATAAAAACCTTGCTCAAGGTGGTATTAAACACTGGGTGCTACCACTGATTGAGACATTCTTTTGAAACAAGACAAACTTTTTTCTGAAATTTTCAGTTTCAAATTAACCCATTACTTGCAGCAGATCAGTCTCTGTGTTCAACAGTAGTGGTAATTTTGATTATACTGAGGAGAGTAAAATAAGCTGCACAGTTAGTTTTCTCCGTAAACACTGGACCCCACCACTTGAAGTCATAGATGGTGAAAAAAAGTTGTCTGCAACTTCAAGTGGAAGGGTCGATTGTTCAAATGATGGAAATTTCTTGTCATCTGTAGTTAATGATTTGAAAGATGATTTTATAATGAATGTAAATAGAATATAAACTCTGGGGAAGAAATTCTCTGAAAATACAAAAATGAGAGGATAGAAGACAAAAAAATATTAGATAAATTACATAAAACTGAAAAAAAAATCAAATGAATGAATTATTGGAAGGAAAAATGAAATGAGAGATTAACATAAAACAGATTGCATATGTATTTTTACAAGTGTGATTTTTAAGACGTTCATAATGAATTATCAAATTTGAAGGTGTTATTTATTTCTGTTAGAGAGATATAACCAAAAAACTAAAGTCTCCCTAGGAATGAAGAGATTAAACCATTTGGTCACCACAAGCTTTTTGGGCTGTTGGCTAAAATGTGTCTTTCTATTCCATTTTGTTAGGTTCCATGATAAAGAAGGAATCAGCAGCAGTAGCCGGCGCCACCACCGTCGCCAATAAATAATAAGGTCAGGCCAGAGAGAGACAGTCAGCAATGGCTAGGATGACCAACCTATTGGCTGGACACAAGGCCCACATGAGCACTACCTATATAGATAGATATCTATTACATAGTCCTTGATCATGAAAAATGACCAGAAGTTATTTGAAAGAAATTAACACCCAATCACTATTTTCTTTTTTTTCAAGTTTTATTTGCAAAGTTGAAATTGACACCCCCAGGGGAATAAATGGAATTGAATGATTTTTGTAGTGAATAATGTTTAGAGCCAATTTATGAAAAAACCCTAAAGAAATTATACATAAAAAGTTCATCTTGAAAGGCCCACAAGAACTTGGAATTTAATGTGAATGTTTCCAAATTAAAATGATAGAATTTTGCCCCAAGCACTCCAATGGGATTGTTGAAAATGCACACATGCTTTTTTTGTGTTTAGTTCGGAAAATGGAAATAAATAAATAAATAAGAATAAAATAACCCCTTTTTGCGATGTTTACTTTCCAAAAAGTGTCTATGTTTAGTTTTGTCTAAACATTTTGAAACGTAACGTATTTTAGGTAAAAGATTGGTTTAGTAATTTTCCTTAAGAGACGAAAATCAAAACGTTAAGGGAAATAAAGTAAACGTAAAAAAAAAAATTATAAAATTACATAATGATATGCGAAGTTCTGAAGGTGACTATCGCTACTTTGTTTGGATCGATACGAAGCAGGTTGTGAGGACGGCAGCAATATTGCCGGGTGGGAGGCGGACTAAGGATTGGGTGGCACCCTACCTCTCCACCCATGGGGAAGGAAAGAAAGGAGAGATGCAGGGTACACACACAGAAAAATGTAGGACATCTACATATTACCAACTCTGACAAGGAATCTCACACAAGCCAAAAAAAGAAAAGAAAAAAAACTAACGTAACACCACATAAGAGATATACAGAAAAATGTAGGGTTGAGAGTATGAGTGTTTGAGAGAGAGAGAGAGAGAGAGAGAGAGAGAGAGAGAGAGAGAGAGAGAGAGAGAGAAAGCACTTTGAGAGAGAAAGAATGTAGCGCACACACACACACACACACACGAAGAGTGAATATAGGACAGGCACATTAATATTCACGAATAATCGGAAATGTAGGACAAGCACATTAGTATTCATACACACAAGAATTTGACGCACATGCTATGCTGAATGGTACATGGCAGCAGGGATACCCGCAATAATAGACAGCCTTGTTCTTATAGAAGTGCTTTCATAAACAAACTAATACATGACAGTGCAGTTAATATAGAAAAATTAACCAATTTAAGGATTAGGTAGATATTAAAAATCTCTAGAAAAATTCAAAGAATAAAATTAGTTATTTGCCTCAGTCCCACTTATACAAACTAGATTTTTTTAGAATAAACTGTTTCTCTCTTAATTTAAATTAAAATAAATGTGTGAAAAATGGAAACAATTTATCAATTAGGTAGATACAGAAAAGAAAAAAGAAAAAAAGGAATTCAAGATCTAAAATTAGATGATGATCAGTGTCTCACTTTCAGAATAAACTTTGTTTACCCTCAATTTAAATTTCCAACCACTAAGGGTGTAAAGAAGGTGGAAACCAATATAGGGATTGAGTAGATATTAAAAAAGCCCCCCCCCCCCGTTCAAGTCCCACTGATCCTGCCTATTTTCTTTTCTCAGAAATCAGTTTCTTCATTTTATATTTCCAATTGCTGGAGGAGGAGGCAGTTTTTTAAAAAATAACCAATTAATCAATTGAGTTTTTTTTTTTCTTCCATTCATAAACCTAAGATTAAATAAATAGGATTTCATTTGTCCAATCCAGGCTAAATTATCTTATGATGTACTATTCTCCCTAATCTAAATTTCTGAATACTGGGGATCTAGAGGTGGTAAAAAAAAGGAAGAGAATCCAAGGGAAATAAACATATATATATAAATACAGAGACTTTTCCCTGACATTTGCCTCCCCTCCCAAATAAAGTTAGATTTAAAGTTTTAATAATAAAAATAATAAAGGTTGGCGGTGTGTGGGGTGGATTTAGCAACGTTACAAAAACTACTGAATTTAAAAGCCAACAAGTTTCTTCATACTCCCGTCGGGGTGAATTGGCCAACAAGCTGATCACCCACAAATAAAACTCAATAGCGAGTTGATCCTCACTGGGTACACCATAACGGTGTCAAAACTAACTCAAGTAAACAATTCTCTCCAAGGTCCCCAAGGGGTTCTAATGTCATAGTTAAAGTAGGATTATCACCTCAGAATATCAGTTTAACTCACTAAGGGCTCCAGCTAACAGTTTTAGGGAGGAAAAAAAAAATAAGTACTGGATTATACAATAATAGAAAAAAAAATTCAAATTCTGCCTAGTTGATAAATCAAAGTTCTAAAGTTGAAAAAAAAATTGAGCTTAACCTAACCCAGTATTAAGTTTCATGCCTTCAACCTAAAACTGGAGCGAGCCACTTTCGTATTCGCCTTTTTCAATCATCATTGGTGACACAATAACTTGTTTTGAGAAATCGAATATTTCCTCATTCTCTCATTTTTGTAATGTTTTCCTAAAATCACTGCATCATCCAAGGGGTTCCATTTCCTCCTTGAGGGCTTCCCGGTCTTCTATTACATCTTGGGAAACTTGGCTCATCTGTTTACATTTACTAATAGCAATGAAGACGGCCTCTTATCTGGCTTTCCATCTCTTCCAACTGAACCTTATTTTCAAACTCAAACTGTCTAAAAAATGTAAGCTATGATCGGAAAAAAGGACCCATTCTTCTCCCCCCTAGTTGCAATGCCATTATTATAGATCCCTTTTTTTCGTATAGTCCAACGACTTGCCGTTTTTCACAAGAGCGTGCACCTTATTTTATAGGCTGTTCAGATTGAAAACTATGTTTCATAGAAGGTAAAAAAAAAAAGAAAGGTGATTTATGTTGTGAAAAAGAGAGACGACTGTGGGTTATGGTGAAGAAGAAGACAGCAAGCAAGCAAGTAAGAAGAAGGCTGCTCAGGTGAGAGGAAGTGTGAAGGCCTAGCAGCAGCTCAGGCTCAGCTCTGATAGTAGCAAGCATAGCCAACTCCTCTACCCATATCAGCAGAGCCGCCTTTTCCACCATCAGCAGCAAATAAAGCCAACAACGGTGGCCAATAATAATATTACAAGCAGCAAAGAGAGTATAAGGTAAGAGAAGCCAGCATCCAGAGCAGCCATGGCCGCCACTGTCGCTTCTTTCTCTGCTACTATCAAGCGAGGAGGCAGTTTGCAAGGCTTATGAGAGAGGGGTTAGGTCGAACCGTGACGTGTATAGAGAGGGGGGCTGACTCGCTGCTCCTGCTGCTAGCCTTTACCCCTGCTACTACCACGTTAAGCTCTACCTCCTCCTGTCACAGCCACTGCTCCTGCCACCCCCAACACAAAGACTATAGCAAATAGAGAGAGGCAAGCCGGCCATCACTGTTGTACTACCACCACCTTCAGCAGCACTGGGCTTCTTCTTTTTAAAACTACTACTTGCTTGCTTTTAACTACTACACCGCCACCACCATCATCATCTCTTCAACACATACAACCAGCCAGCTTCTTCTTCCTTCATCAACCAACAATCTTCGTCATTACAGCCGGGCTTCGGTCGGTGGACGTCAAGAAAGAAAAAAAATTACATTAAAAAAAAAAAAAAGGACAATAGACCAGAAGTCGAAGTTACACTTTACAGTTCGGATTTTACATAAAGAACTCATTATTTAAAACCCAAACCAAAACTAAGAAGAGTGAAAAAAAAAACAACAACAACCCAAACAAAAAAATGTAATAATAATGTTACATTATTCAAAATATGCCATAGTATTTTCACTTGTTAAAAACTACGACAGTCACGGTGGAGGAAGTAATGAATGAAGTCTACTCGGCAAAGGACGTAGCTCAACTTCCTAAATTCCAGTCGTAAATCCCGGCAAAATAAGATTTAAATTATCGCCAAAAAGTCAAAGAAGAGCGAAACAAAGAGTTTTTAAACTGGCAGCTACGATCGTTCAAGTTGGTCGTAAAGCAATCTCCTTCTCCAACTCGCACACTCTCCCTCCTTTCCCTCACTCACTCAGGCATTACACACTCTCACTCACTCCCTCACTTGAGTAGCAGTTTTAACCCCCTCTCTCTACGCGACTCTATAAGCCGTCCATTCGCTCATTTGCTCTCTCGGCGGGACCGAAAAAGGTAAGGCAGTGCGCAGGCGCACGTTGGAATCTCATCCACTTCGGCTACGTCCGGAGACCAACGGAAGTTCACGAGTCTTCACGAGATAGTATCCGGAGATCGACGGAAGTTGACGGTTGCCAACGGAGACTTGCGAAACTTGCCGAGTTTTTACGACATTAATTGCCGACCTACGAAAGGGAGATAAGTGAGAATCTTTTAAGGCAAAATAAACCGCCAACATACACAACAGGAACAATGCTTGGCAACTACTCCTATACAGATATGGGCCGTATGAATGTTGTAGAACCTCCAAGGAGGAAAAAACGGGCCCACGATGCCAACAAACCCAAGAGGTCTACATCGGCTTACTTTTATTTCATGGCAAGTTGCCGTGAACAGGCCGCAAGAGCCGGGACCCAAATTACCAAAGTTACGGAGTTTACCAAAGAATGCTCTGCAAGATGGAGGAATTTTACTCCCCTGGAAAAAAAACCATTTGAGGAAAAAGCTGCCTTGGATAAGGCTCGATACGACCGTGAAATGGCCCAATACAAAGGGAAAGACATGGTTGATCCTAACAAACCAAAACGGCCGCAAACGTCTTATTTCCTCTTCTTGGCAGAGTTCCGGAAAATGATGCAGGGCAAACTCGATCATAAAGACATTTTGCGAAAAGCTGGAGAGCAGTGGAGAAATATGACGGACGAACAAAAGAAACCGTTTGAAATAAAAAGTCAGGAAGAAGCGAAGAAGTATGAAATTGCGATGGCCGAGTATCGAAAACGACAAGGAGGAGTGGTGATGCTTGATGGTGGACCTGAGGAGAAAAGAACAAAGATAGAAGATGGCGTGGTTGGGTATGGGGAAGATGTCGAGGAAGAAGAGCTGGACGACGATGAGGACGAAGAGGGAGATGAAGACGATGATGAATAGAGAAAGAGAAATATAGAGAAAGAAAGACACATACATAAATAGCGACGAGAGACATATATATAATTAAAAGACACACGCATACATGACATACATTGACAAACACGCACACACACATTTGAAAATATAAGATATAGAAAAATTCAAAAATGCCCTAAAAAAAAAAAAAAACATTTTTCATTCTCAGCCACAACCAACCATCACTTTAAATATTGAGTTAATATTATATGTATATATAAAATTATATCATTTTATATATGATATAAGTATTAACGATACACACGTACAAAAAAGAAAAAAAAATAGAAAAATTTGAAAAATGCCCTAAAAAAACCTTTTTCATTCTCAGCCACAAACCATCAATTTAAATATAAATTTGAACTCCAGCCCAGAAATTCACTTGACATTATTACTTCTCTGGAAAATACCCATAAAAATTTCAAATCGGTCTCTCTTCCTTGTCAGATTTATTATTTTGTCAAAATAACAAATACTACATAATATAGTCGTCGTCGTCTTCATTCTCCCTTTTTCGTTTTTTTTTTTCCTTTCTATCTTGGAAAATGTAAGAAGTGAAGAAAGAAGATATTTCCTTCATTTTGAAAGAAATGTTTTGTTTTTTGTTTTTTCACTTTTTCAAATGGAAGTCCTGTTTTTTTTCTATCCTCTCCCCGAAACTGTTCGACCATGTCACTGTTATTTTTGTTTCTACTTCCCTCAATTTGCTCTTTATTTCCTCATTTATTTATTTATTTTTTTCGTTATTTCCTATTTCCCTCCTTTTTATTTTTGATTATTTCCCCCTCTTTTTACATGTCCATATTGCTTCTCAGGATTAAATACATCTTATTAAAGGAAATGCTCATAATTTATTTCTTTATGACTATTATTTTCGAGATTTGTAGCCTCTGTTTTATTTATTGAGCTTTTTTTTATATATATATAGAATTTCTATATCCCAACCCAATTCTTAAGCCGCCTATTCAATCATCACCACCCCGTCTTGATCAGGATAGTGGAAAAAACTTATCGAAATCCCTTGAAAAGGAAGAAGATGAAAAAAAATAGAATGGGAAAACATTACAAACAAAAAAGGGGACAAAAAGCGGAAGATGACAATATCGGCCAATCGACTTTTTCAGTTTATGAAAGGAAAATGTTTAAAAAAAAAAAAATCAATCGCTTTCTTCTCTTGTGGACACTTGAATTTCAAGAAATTTCAATGACTTACAAAAATTGAAACTTTTCCGACAAGTGAAAGTGGATGTTTGTTTTTTTTTATTCCAGGCCCCAGTTGTGGTGTGGGGACATCTTTTTATTAAGTGCAGCCTCCACATCCGCGGACCCTGCCTTTGTCTCGCACTGTTTCTAACTTCAACCACTGATGACTCTAACCCCCAGCCCACCTATTAATTGCTACCTACTTTCATCTCCACACTTAATTTTATTATGAATAATAGTGACGACTAAAACAATTTAGTATACTATCTTTTCTAGGTCATTATTGTTAGTTCGAACATTTCCCACCCCCCGTAATTCTGACTTCTTCAATTTTCATGTTATCTTTAGTAAAATAATAATTATAATAAAGACATTTGAAGAAAAAAAAACTCAAATTATCATTCTCACTAAACCACATTCCTCAAAATAAGATGATGAATAATAACAAAAAAGGCTTTAGCGAGAGAATTAAAAGGTTTGAAAAAAGGTTTATTAAATATTAAAAAAAAAAAATGCCCCCTTGAACCCCCAGACGGGACTTCCCGTGTTTTTTGCTGCTGTATATAGAGATTTTTTTAGAGAGTAAATGATGAAAAAAAAAATCCCATTACAAAAAAAGTGAAAAAAAAGCTCCCCAAAAATCTGATAAAATTCATTCATTCATTCAAAGCTATGGTTGCTGCATGTGGTTCTTAAATTGTCATTTGAAAACGTTAAAAACAAAAGCTTTCCAAATTTTTTTTTATTATTTTGCTGAAAAAAAGGTTTATTTCGTTTATTTTTGACTCTTTGATGTCCACATGCAGTAGGTATGTGCTCTGTGGTAGCAATGTATATATTTACTACTTGTTTGTCATGTTTCATTATTAATCTTAGAACTCTTATTTCTTCTAAGGTCCTTTATTATTTTTTTATTTTTATTTTCAGCCCCTTAGTTTTCCTTTTCATTACACCCCTCCCCTCAAGAATTGCCCCCTTTTTCCGGTCATTTACAGTCACTCATCCATCACGTGTCTACAAACCTATATATATATATAAATATATATATATATATATATAATCAACATAACAAGAACACCAAACACCACCAATTCCTAACTTCTCTCTTTTCCGCCATCAAAGAAAGCTTCAAAACTACTACTTACTAGTCCAACCTGGAGAGAAAAAAACGTGTTTCTATATCATGTCCGATTTACTTATTATTACTTATTATTTCTGCAAGGAACACCAGCCAGTAACTTGCTCTTGTATTCCGTCAACACACCTGTCCATGTGTCTTCTACTACCTACATTATATATACATATTATATAGCGATGGATATATATTATATATATATTTATATAATATCTATATATAATCAGGTAGCTATATATAACTATACAAGAAAGGAAACACTAGCCAGATTATTTCCAGGAGAAATTGAAAAAAAAAACAATTTTTCTTCCTTTTTTCCAATGTTAACAAAAGGTAATCTACCTCTTCCTCTTCTAGAAATATTAATTTCAGTTTGTATAAATAATTGTAATAAGCAATTGAAGAAAATCAAGTATGTTCGTTTTTTATTGATGAATCAAGAATTTTTGAACGAAAATTCTTTTTCCGAGTCATTTTTTTTTGCTTTCTAACATAGAACGGATATAAATTGTTTTCAGTTATTAAAAGAAAATTATATATGTATTATATATATTATTAATTGTCATCTGTTAAAAGAACTAAGTTGAGACTTTTTTTTTTTTCTCCCCCTTTTTGAACCTCTAATTCTATCTCTACTACCATTAATTCTACTTTTCTTCCTCCTTGTCAACATGTACAGATCTAATTCATGGCCCGCCTTTTTTCTTTGGTAATTTCTTCCGTCTCTTTCAAACTTTCCCCTTCTTGTCTAAATTAATTTTGAAAGACATGTGCTTGGATTTTTCTTTTTTTTATTATTAGATCAGCATTTATCTTGGGAAAATGATGTTTATTACGCTACCATCTTTTATGAAAAACTTCACATGGGATTCTCTAAGTTTTAATTCAAAGTGGAATTGGTATTTTCACTTTTGCTTATGAAGCTTGTCAGGGAATTATGTAATCCTGACATGTCTCCCACAACCTGTTTATTTATTAGCAACTGCTGATTAATTTGATTTTATTTTAAGTAGTTTCCCATATTTCTTACGCTCTTAAATTTGACTTTATTTTCAATCTAGTTGGCTGCTGCTGTTGCCACTTGTGTTGATTCAGTAAATAAAATTAATTTCATTTTCTCTCCCATGTTCAGGATTGCATAAGAGAAATTGAACTGTGCAAACGTTCCTCTTTGTGGAAGGAACTTTGACAGCTTGGACAAAAAAAAAGAAATTCCTTTTCAATTTTTTTTTCTTGTCCCCTAAGGCCCAAAACCTGTGTGTCTGTAGCAGCTTCCACCACTTGGCCTGCCTTATTTTTCTCATCACAACCACAAGGAGACAGTTGCCATACTAGATCAGAAATTCCTTTAGTTATATTTTTTAAGATCATCTTTTTATTCAAAGGCCTCTCAAACTGCCATTATTAATATGAAAAGCTCTACTAGTATAAATCATGTAGTAAACACTTGGATGTCTGTATATCCATTGCATGTTATTTAACATAATAATCTTTTAGTTTGCACAAAAAGCTAAAAAATTAAAAGTTAGTTAAATGAACCAACAAAGTGAAGTCCAAGCTTTTTCAGGTGAAATTTCACTTCTAATAAATTGTGAATTGTTTTTAGCCAGTAATGTCTTCCAAAAGCTTTATAATCACTTGTATTCTAATTTCCATTTTATTCATCTTATTTAAGGTGCTTCTTCTTTTTGCCTGTGGGAACTTTTTCTTCAAAGGATCTTAAATACCAACTTGACCCCTCTTTGAGGAGGGGTATGAAGAACCAAGGGGAGGGGTTGTGAAAGAGGAAGAAAAAGAAAACAATTTTTTTTTTTTCTTCTGAAATGATAAAATTTCTGAAGCAATAAGTACTACTCTCTCTCCAGTTGCAGTACTTCTCTTTGGGAATATCTAAGATATGCCTAGAATTACTACGTTTAGTACCTTGTTCTGTAAGTTGTATAGCGCTTTCATTGTGCACCATGTGACCATGATAACTTCTGTGCCGTGATCATGGGACCGGTGACCACCTTTGGTCCTGGACTTGTATTTGTCGTGGTTAAATAAAGATTTCATTATTAGTCGAAACTCTGTCAATTTTTCTCCCTGTTAGACACTAACCAAATCAAAGAGAAGTGTTTGTAACAGGTGGTTTTTCATTTCACACATGCTTTTTCATCTACAAGAAGACAGTAACAGCTATTGTTAGAGAATTTGAAGTTGTTCTTGAACCATTTCAAGAAGTTAGATAAGGGGTTTTCTTTCTGAGGGTTACTTTTGACTATCACAATTTTTGTCAATTTTTGATCATTAAAATATAACTTTGTCCAGCCCCTCCAAATTGACAACCTGATGCTGTCTACTTGTCGTCATATTGGGTTTCAAATTGCTTCATTTTGATTTTCTTACTCCATTCAAATGTTAACCCCCCCTTTTTTATCATGAATTAAAAGCATTGAACACCAAATAACATTTAATTTTCACATTTTTCAGAAATACAGTACTATATTGAATGAAAACTTTCTTAATTTTTTTTTTTTCCATTTTTTTTCTTTTGTTTTCAAAGGCTTTCATTTTAATAACCTTAAATAATGGCGAAGTACTTGAATCATTTCCCTTTTTTATTCTTTAATGCCTTTACATTAAAGAAAAATATTCCATCATACAATGTCATCATGTCTATGTTGCACTTCTATTTATTTATTTATTCAAATCCTTCATTTGATTAATATCATTGATAATATTACTTGGATGTTTTTGTGCCATTTTGGACTTGGGCACAATTATATATCAACTTTTTTTATGCAAATTTGGCGTTTTAATGTATAGTGGTAATATGGCTTTTTAGAATTGAGTTTCTTGAGTCAACATATCCATTTTCTCTAATTGGGAGAATTGAGCATATTTAAAATCTACAAAAAACTTGGCACTAAGTAGCATTTACAGTTTTTGTTTACAAATACTGGTTCATGTTATTGTCACATGTGCTGATATGGAAATTCAATTTAACATTTCTATTTCTCTTGAGATTTTCTTGAGCAGAAATTAAATAAGTACAGGAGTCTGGTTTTTAAAAATCCACCTTTCAAGTCCAACAACATGTCAACATTGTGTTTTGGAAAACAATTGTCAAACCCCCTTGTTTTAAATGATGGATTGTATGGAAATTGCTGCCTGTGGGGACCCTTGGGAAGGAAGTCTACTCATTTGCCTATCACCCCCAGCACTTGGGAGGAGACTTGGTAAGTTCATGATTTGAATTTAATATTAAGACACTTAGTGTAATTAATTACCTGCACTTGAAATTGTATTAAAAATACCTTTCATTTGAAATATTTCTCTATTTTAACTTGAACAATTTTTTTTTTCTCTTCTGAATGCATTATGGAGAGTTCAACCATTCTTTGTTATCAACATTGAATGTTTGTGTACAATGTAAGAAAAGTGGTACCAATTGTGAAGTTGCACATCCTATGTTATAACAGCCAACAGTTGACTTAATTTTTTCTAAGAAATATCAGTACAATTTGTTAACTTGAGTTTCTTTCATTAATTCTCTTATTTGTGTGCCACTTTTTACATGAACACACGTGTGAAACTACGATCTGCAATTAGGATCACCCTTCTTACATTGTAGTAGTGTTTGCTTCAACTCTAAGTTGTCATATCAATGCGCTGAATGGAAATGGCGGGAAGTGAACTCCTGGCCAGAAGATGCTGAACTCTTTTCAAAACAGAAAATTGATGTTATCATCATAAACTTTGCCTTCATGAGGAGATAGAAATATGATAATTGAAGAAAATTTATTTGTGTACCCCTTTCATGGATTTGGGAAAGATGTCCACCTCTATAATTAGAAGTTGGATTTCCTTGGTTAACTGGTATCTTCCACTAGAAGAGTTGAAATTTTGCTTTCAAACTCTGCATTGTTCCCAGTAAACCAGTGTTTTTCATGGGGTTGGTGGGAGAAATCCCAATTCAATCGCGTCTGATTATATTTCCACTGCCACTGATATCATATGGGGGTGCTTCAAGACCTATATTGTATAGCAGTAATCAGCAAGCCCAACTAGTCAGTGGGTTTGGTTCTCATTGTATCCCCCCAGCATAGCATACATTATCAGACATCTATTTGGAGATCAGTGCAACCTTTTTGTCTTCCTGTCCTTTCCAATGAGGGGATAAGAATCTTCCTGAAGGAATAACCAACACTTCTACCCTAAAATTGAATGGAAACATTGTTGTGCACAGTATCTTTCCTTGTGGCCCCTCCCATATGATATCAATCTGAAGAAATGCCATCCCAACAAGCTAACTGGGTCTGTCCCATCAAAGAACTGTTCAATTCGACAGGGCTGAGCAGTAGTGCTGGTTCAGAAGATTGCTGACAACTTCAAAAGCTGAAAGATCCTGACTGGTAACATTGATTCAAATTCACTTGACACCTGACAGTGTGCTACATGGAAGAGAATGGTTACCCACACATAGAACATCTTACTTCCTCAATGATTTATTTTCTCCAACAAATACTATAGACTTGCTATCCCAATTTTAGATTCTTCATAAGACATTGATCCCTCCAAGTGACCCCTAAATATTTTGTTACATCAACCAAGTTTCAGGTTTGTTATCGTTTGTTTGTTTGTTTTTTTTCTTTTCTCAAACTTACCACCTCTGTATCATCATTTTGAATCTTGCTGCTGTGAGTTATGGTTAACCATAGGCTGATCTACAGGGTAATGATAGTTGAACATTGGAAGAATTTATGGAAAAGCAGGCTTAGATAGCCTAAAAATAATCATAACCTTGAACTGTCACCGAACTCACAACTGGACATACTGATTACGAACATTTGTGAAACAAAATGCAAAGAAGCCAAATTTATACCATTGAGGGATTATAACGTTTCTGTTCGTGGACGAAATGTGAATTGAAGCTTTAGCTAGAGAAACCTCTTGGAGTTGCTGTTCAATATTCTCTGCAGAAACTGAGATTAGATACCTTTTATGACTTCTGATCAGATTTGTATTCATTTGAGAAAAATCATTTCATTAATCATTGTTGGTTTAGTAAATATAATCATTCATCCAACTTGTGTTATTTTATTTTTTGCTTACCTCTCAGAAGTTTTTCTACAGAGGGAAAGGGTTTGGGATTCCCAAGATTTTGAAGAATCACCGACATTCAAAGTCTGTCGGGCAATTGAACTCATTGTTGTCTCCATGATGAATTCAATTGTCAGAAGAACTCCGTCGTATTTTGTTCTTCGATATGTGCACCCTAACCAAGTTATATATGGGAAGAGGCAAAAATAAGTTCTATCTGCAACTGGAAATAACTTGATTGAATTTCATCTTCAGCTTTTTTTAAGCAAATTTAATGGGTTTATTTCTCAAAATTTGATTGCATAAATCTATCGCACTGACATTTTTTGTATTAACTAGCACTCAAAATGCGGTCAATAACATGCCTTTTTCCAAATCTCAGTTATGAAACCTTTTAATAAAGAATTTGATGTACAAATCATTTCAAGATAAAATTCATCTGATTTGTGTATTGTCCATACGTGACTGATTCTTGATATTGGAAACAGAACTATTTCTACCCAGTGCTCTCACTCGGTATGAAACACTTTATTTTATCCACTTGTGGGTAGAATCAGAAAATTATGGAAATTCATTCTTGAATTCCATGCAGTATTTATTATTTGAGCTGTAGCTGAATAGAGCATGTTGAATTTCCGAAAAAATAAATTTTCTAATGAAAAGTTATTTTGCTCCATAAAATATACTGATTCAGGATAGATAATTGAAATGGCAATAACATTTTGCATGTGGTGGTTAGATCAATATTGAAACTAAATAAGAAAATGCTTCAAATATACCTCTCACAAATTGTCGTGTGGTCATTCATCTTATGCGTAAATTTTCCTTTTTAAAATGACATTTCCTTAGGATGGATGAAATTTTTTTCTGAATTAGAAATTATTCTTGAATCGGATCGGTTCTGTTGTACCTAATCGAACTTTAAGTTACTCCAGGACTTATTGGCCTTTTGAGATTATGAATTTTTTTTTTCCCCCAGCTCAAGGTGAATTAACACCTAAATGATTAAGATCTGTGAAATGGACTGATTGAAGTATTCAAAATGTTGCTTAATTATTGGGATGGAATTTGAAAGTGCCCTTTACTCGACTTGAATACACCAAATCCACACCATGGAAGAAGTCTTTATTTCGCACAACCAGTACTTATTTTTCAATTTTTTTTTTTTTTTTTCTCCATAGTCAGTACATGTAACTGAGTGATGAAGATTGGTAGTTATTAGTTTCGACATGCCCATCATTGGGTTAATCTTGTTGATCAGAAACTTTAACTGTATAAAGCTCGATCTTGAGTTGATTCAATAAGTGTTTCAGTTGAGCCTATTGGTCCTCCTTGCTGAATTAAGTACCAGACCGGAATCATTTGAACAGTAAACAAATATTAGATCTGGGAGCTTATATATACGTGTATGTATTCTTAAAGTTTTATTTGGAGGTAGAATTTTCCTCAAAAGACAAAATTTAAATAAGTTTTGGTGTTTGAATTACTGAAAAAAAATTTATAGGGACAATGAAACATAAAATGGAGTGTATCCGTCCTGGAACATAACCTTACCTTCCATCGACAATGACCGGGTCGCAAAGTTGTTGGATTCAAGAGATACAACGGTTCTTCCAGAAGATACTAATTTGCTGATTATATCAATTTTTACTTGATATCAGTCTTTGTCTTCGCTACCCTAGAGAATAACGTGTATACCTAATTTTAAGGTTTCATCTGATCAGTAAATGGATATGAATTTTTTTGAAAAAGTGGAATGTTGAATCGGGTATCGTAGGGTAGAAATAATATGTACAGTGTGTAGTTGGCATTTCTTAGTCATAATTATTCACTAGTCTTTCTTCATCTGACTTATCTTGCCAGAACTACAGGAGGATAAAAATGTGCCCATTCTATCATTATAGTTACATTGTAAATAAAAACACACTCCGAACTCCTCTTTGAAACCTGAAAATGTTTTTTCCTTCTAATAACTAGAATTTCGGCGTGGTTCTTGTGACTGAAGGAAAGAAAACTTTCTCTTTTGGGAGAATTTGCTTCTTACATTGCATAAATCTCTGCATTTGATTTAATACTATCGCTAATTTGTTATAATGATTTTTGTATGATAAATGTCTTTTTTGTAGAGAAGAAAAAAAATTTATTTATTATTTATAGTTATGACCAATGGTATAATCCCTTCTCTAATGCTTAGTCACTCACACCCTACCATACCTGATTTCATCAATGATTAATTTGTCAGGTGACACTTTCTGAAAGATAGCAATTTTTTTTTTTTCTCTCTCTCTTTCTTACAGAATCATCTTGAGCTTATTTAGCATGTGTATCCTGAACCAGTACAGAATAAATACACTGGGAGTTCACTGACAAAATATTCCTTTTCTCACTGCCATTCTTGTGTAACTGGGCTTTTTTTAAATTGTTTTTTTTTTCTTTTTCTTAACTGAAATGTTTCTCAGAATTCAATGACTTGATACGTGAACGTGTGCGCACATAGCTTTATTGAGAGAAAAAGAGATCACTCCTTTTAAACTGTCTCCATTTTATAAATATTTCATACTTGTCAACCATGAGTCTTAGTTTCCGATCTCTATGATTTTGATTTTCAGATCAGGTTACTCAATTAAATGATTTTCAACAACTTTTAAGTTTCATTTAGGAATGAAATTTAAAATGCAGAAGGACAAGTTGATACAGTATCGAGAGAATGTTTTGATCTGAATCCACCTGAGGAGAATGGATGATGAAATTTTGGTGCAGAAGTTCCCCTTATTGGATTGTGACTGGAAGTGGGAAGCATTTATTGGTCTGTTATTGATTGAATAAAGATATTTGGCTAAAATAACTGAAATTGTACAGGACCTCGTTTCAAACCCCAAAGAACCTGTGACCCTAATTAGAGCATAATTGGTCCACTTGATATGGAATAACCTAACTTAATTGGCTTGAGGTAATGTGATATGGTTACTGTTGGAATTGTAGCCACCAGAAAGTGCTTGACCCATTGTTTATGGGTCATAAATATTTTGTAATGCTGTGAACAAACCATTAGAGTTTTGTTTAATTTAGTTGATTAAGAAAAGAAGACAATTCTTCCAAGTTGGAAATATCTTGAATATATTTCAGCGTTAGGAGCTGAGGACTTTGGTAAAACCCTTTGTTCACAGGGCTTGTAAATGCTGTCTGCCCTTTCTCAGACTACTGGTTTCCAAACTTGTTTTCGAGCTGCACTTTCAAAATTGGATTATGATCATCCTACAAAATTTTTATTGATGAATAATTGGAAAAACCCAGACATGCTTGGTTCATACCTGAACACCACCACTTGATTTTGAGACATCTCCGTCATGCAGCTACAAAAAAAATGGGATTCATTGCTCAAATATACTGATATTGTTAACTGTTTTAAGCATAGTATAAAACTCACAAATACATTAGAACAACCACACTGCACTTCACATGAAAGGATAGCATGAGATTTTGGCACTTGTATAGTGTGATACAAAGACCTGGTTTCTGCCGGGTCAAACTCCACTCCTACTATTTGACTGATAATGACTACTGCAACTTTTGTATTGTGTACATATGTAAGAAATAAAAAATGTTTTTTTTTTTTTTTTTTTTCTTTTTTAAATCCATTTTTAGCATGGATGTAATTATTTTCTAAAAATATAAGAAACCCATGTATACCTGAGAGATGAATCTCATTGATGTGTAAGACTTGATAATTTTGCTCAGTTGGTGAGTTACAACTACCAATCATTTAACCCTGATTTAAAATCATGGTAGAGGGATGTGAACCTTAATCCTGAATTTGGTGAGAATGGGACAAAAAGATTCAATTTGGACTTGTGACCTTCTATAAAATGTCCTTATAATTGTCCTTGCATTCTTCTGCTCCATTAGTCACTCTATCTTGGCATGCCTCACTCAGAAAAGCTAAAAAAGAAAATAAGAGAAGAGCATCTGCCTTGGAGCAGTAGTTGGCAATCTCGTCTCAACAACTGCCATGGAGTGTTTGCTCTGGATCCTGTATGATCCTGGCAACTGAACTATTCGAACGCGAAGGGAAATAACTCATTTGACTTTTCTCCTTGATGCCACAAATAGGAACAATTATCATTTTAATTATTTAAAAACGTTCTACATGTAATTCATTTAGTTTTCGAGGAATATTATCATCCAACCTGAGTTAGGCACCCCCCCCCTGTAACAAGTTCAACAGAAACTTTCTTTGTTAAATCTCTTCACTGTTCGACTATCCTGCCATGTTGAACTAAACCTCTATGAAATTATCATTTCCCTTCTATGATTTAAAACCATGACCAAGTGATAAACTGGTTTCTTACCAACTGAGCGAGAGTGACAAGTCTTACATACCTACATATTTATTTAATGGTTCTCTCATCTTAACAATTTTTGGGATCAGTACAGACCTATCATAAATAGCAACTTGAATCATTCGATGAAATTTCTCAATTTCCCCCCCAAAACATCAATCACATATTTGGTTGAATGTTCTGCCAACTTCTATGCTTTGAAATTAGAATTATCTCTCCTCTGCACCTCAGCCTCCTGTACACTCAAATCTTTGACAACTCTGCCTAAGATACCATCATCACTATTATCAGGGTCTATGAACACTTGAAAAAAATTTCCAGTATTGATTTATTGTAATGGGCTTTTGGAGGGTTTTTATGGAAATGCTCTGCTTTCAGATAACAAAAGATGGAGAAACCTGTACTGTTTGAATGTTAGAAGGAAATCCATGGTTTGGGATGATTCTGCAAATTTTATCTTTTGATCACATGTTGAAAAGAAAGGTAAAAACTCTTTCATAAATTCGCGTCGAAGTGCTTCCAGCTGACATTTATACACGATGTACAAAACTTGTATCCTTGCATCATACCAGTGGTTTCAAATATAGGGAAAAGGGCAATTCAGAATCCTGGTGTGAACATTGGAAAGCATTCCGTGGTTTGTAACTGTCACGTTGAGCTTTTAACTGCTAAATTCCCAATTACACAATTTATATTTCAATGATTTTTGTTAACATGAAAATATTTCATCATGAACAGTTCTGAAAGTCCTACACATTTATATAAACATTCAAACTTGAAGAATGATATGAATGCAGGTGATGTTCAAGTGTTACATTATCCTCCATAGGAAAGGTGTGCGTGTTCTATGTTAGTTGTTCTGGGGGGGGGTTGTTTTTTTTTTGTTTTTTTTGTCCCCCGCCCCAAGTCGGAATCAGAATTGAAAAAAAATTTTCTCCCCTTTTGGTGATCGAAATGAAAGGAAGACTTTTCATTTTCACTCTTTCAGTTCAAAAGATGATTGAATTTTTTTTTCACTTGAAGGGATATTACAAATCATGGGGCATTTTTCCTTGCTTAATTGTGAATATAGTGTACATTTGATACAAATATACAAGATGTGGTTTTAAAAAAAATATAACTATTCCTTTTTTTTTGAAAATTGAGCCTAAACTTGAAGTAGGGCAAAGAGTATGAAGGGGTACTTGTTTGGATGAGCTTTGTTGTAGGGATGGGTTACCAGTTTGAAACGCATATGATACAGAGTATTTGGGAAGGAATAGACTTCACTTATTTACATGATTCAATCTCTAGAAATACTGTTGAAAATGACAAGTTAGTTATTCTGTGGTGTTAAATTCAACTGTAATCATTTAAAAATTTACAAACATGGGGGGAAGTCCCTTTTACTGATTATATGCCAGCCCTAACATGAACACTATATTATATTCCTTGTAGTTGAAATGGTCAAATTTTCTGCTTTAATTTCTGTGATTAATTAATTTGCAGCTCTGATTATCGTATCTGAACTAGTTACCTTCCACTTATGCAAACCTTATCTAAACATTCACTCAAAAAGGTTACAAATTACTGCATTATACTTCATTATAGAATGTACATGACATTTCTAAAACATAAGCTCAATTAAACCTGTTGACTGGGTCGTGTTAGTTATCTCCAAAGATATCTTATTTCTGATATGGATTTGCATCCACGCATCTCTTAGAGACACAATTGGGCTTGAACCAATTCCATATGAGTTTGTTACTCAGAAAGTCAGGAAAAAAAATTTATAACTAAATCTGTCTCTAACTTGTTAAATATCAATTTTCTTTACTCATTCATAAAATGAGAAAAATTTGTCCAAACCTGTTAATAATCATATCTTGATTCATGGAACTACCATGGCTTTATTGCTTCCAAAGGAAGTGATTGACACAGTCCAGTTATAGTGCAGACAATAGGATTGGTGACTTGAGTTCAAATTCCAGTTGGGCCTGTTTATGTTAACTTTGCATTGATGACCTTGGGAAGGCAACTGTTAGTCTATGAGGAGGATAATGGACTCCAAATTGGGGAGTGGAGACCTTTTGAGATGGTCGATGTCAAATTTATTGCGCTCTACTTTTCTCTGGACTACATCAGTGAGGCGAACAAGCATCCCAGGATTTCCATATGCCTTGCACAGGTATGTGCCCTGTCTGACAGTAAAGACACAACAGAGACCATGTCTAAAGAGACATAAGAATTAGGCCTGCTAGGAGGCTGAGTGTTGCATATTTTTCAATGATTAGTAATGAATAGATTCAGGTATATTTTTCTTCATACTTTTTTCCTCAATAGATGTGAAGTTTGATGTGCATCTATCAAATGTTTTATCATCTGAATCAGGATCTAGAATGTGCCATCTTCATAATTCAATGATTAATTTAACAGTATTCTACCGAAGTGCATTCCTATGCACAGTGTAAAATAAGACAGGAGTTGCCTCCCTTAAATTCTTGAAAGAGCCACTTGGAAGTTTTCATAAGTGTATCAGTTTTTGTCATGTTAGTATCAGCATTTATAGTTTTTGTTCAAACCAGATTCGTTTTAAGTAGTAAGATGTGGGTTGTCTTAGGTAGTCAAGGGATTGGAAACTTGACAGCAACAAGCCTACTGTTCTATGGATCCCAAAAAGTTAACCGGTCAGACCAAATTTGAAAAGATAAATAGTGTTCTTGAGAAAAGAAGGATAGAGGAGTGGGTAAAAAGGTAATATTTTTTTCTTTTTAGTGTCTTAATTCTTTTAAACAATTTTCTGGAAATGGGAAAAAAAACTGGGTGTAAGAAAAAGCATTGATTATTCAAGAAGCTAAAGCATTTTTTCTAAATCTCATAAGTGTGGAGATCGTAGCTTCTGAGGAACCTGAATTGATACATTCTGGATACAGACAGAAATGTGGCGAGGCTCAAGAAAACTGATCAGTGCCATTTTCAGGAGATCTTTCTTCAATCTAACAGCTTTACATCATTCTTTTTCTTTTTAATCAACTGGAAACAAGTTGCAATTTTTTCTGTTATGAAACCGTCAAAAATTGTGTTAGCAACCAGGCAGGTTTTGAACAGTAACTTTTTGTTCTCTCTTTAAATGAAAAAAATGTTATCTTCAGATTTTGATAAATACAGGTAAAATCATTAAATATACTTTTTTTTTGTTAAAATGTATATTTTTATTGAAATGAAATGAGCATGTGTGTATGAGAATGATAATTTTTTAACATCCAAGATTAATCAACTGTCAGTAAGTTGGTTATGAATTTAATTCACGGTGAGGGAATGTGGGTTTAAAATATCAATTTAAACTCCTCATTTTGGTGGGGGTTCTCATTACTGTTGATGGAAGACAACTCCTCAGTTTTACAAGGTTTCTACTTCAATTAATTTCCATCTATTCATTAATTAATATCTGTACTATTTGGCTTTTAGGTTTATGAATATATTTTAAGAAAGTATTGCATTAGATGAAATATAATGAATTATTATTACTTATTTAATTTTTTGACTGCTTTTTACCTAAATCTTAATTCTATTAGATGCTTTTTATAGTAACTTTTTGCTAAGGCCAATTACCCTCCAGCAGTGGGTAAATATCATTTAATAGGTAAATAAAGAATAAACCTTTGGTCAGATTCAAACCCTTATCCTCATTACCTGGGTTAGCACCATTTAGCTCGGCCTTTGTTGCAATAAAAGCAAGTATTAAAATGAGGATGAATAAAAACATTCACAAAATTTTTTATATAAAAATAATGATATAAAAGTAGTTCTATGAAAGAGGGAGTCAGTTCATCAGGATCAAAAAAGGTGGTCTGCTTGAGAAGAGTCATTGATTTAGAATCCAAGTGAATACTAGGCTAATAATTTGAAAGTGACTTGTGTCACAAGTTGAATAAGTCGAGAAGGATTAATTGCTAATTCTAGTATGAAATCAAAAATTATCATAAGAGAAGAAATTGAGGCATCCTACTATAATTCACAAAATGTCTATTTGTGTGTAGCAGTATAACTCTGGAATCTCACCACAAATCTCCATGAAATTTTCTGTGTACTATTGGGATTCCCTAGGCATGTTTTTAGAAAGTGTGTCATTAAAAATTCCTCAAACAAACTATATTGCACAGCCTGTCTTCGCAATAACACTAATAGTGATGATCTGATTTTCATCCCTCTATCTCGCTATAATTCACCTATCATTTGTGAAATCTCCCCAGATATTTAAATTAAATGTAATCCAAGTGTTCATGATTTCAATATTTTTTTAAAATAATTTATGATTCATTTAATGCATAGATCAAATCGATGATCTTTTATTGAGTCCAAAGACCTCATTCAGGCCTTCTACCTGTAGGTGGTCTAAATCTCATTCAACTTATCATTTGTTGCTGACAAGATTTTGCTTTTAAATCTTTCATTAAAGTGGTTCAAAACTGATTTTGTCAAACTGTAGTATGAAGTTGAAGTCTGTGGAACTACCGTAACAAAAGCTAAAACTAAGCTCACAAAAATGAGGGGTGTAAACCAATGTATAGAATCCTCATTTTCTAACTGTGATTTGAACTCTCGATCAACTGCTTGTCAGGAGGCTGTTCCAAATTGACAAGTCTAATTTATGCATAGGCTTATTTCATTCTGATGAATAGATACATTTATACTAAAAAATAAATGTACTATTTTTAATTTGAAGTTGCAATAGTCATCTTTAGTTAGAATAAGGAATGAAGTTTGACCATGCAGCAGTTGGTTTTGTTCTTGATGGAATTAAAACACCGAAACAGGATTTTATGCCCAGCCAACTTTTGATTGTTATCCAAATTAACTTAGATTATCAGACATGGGTTGTCAGTTTCTACCCTGATGTACACCCTTGAGAGATTTGATTTTGCTGATTGTAGATTCATGGTGTCTGCCAACTCTGAATATTAAACTAATGTACTGATTAGTTGGTCATTGAATGAATACACAGGTACTATTCTGACAGGCATACACGTGGGGATGTGTGTGCACCTCCCTACAAGGACAGAATGTGACACAAAATCTTGGCACCCTTGAAAAAGAATGCTATGTGCTGTCTAGAGGTTATCAAAAATCCTTTGTTATGATATTGGGTTTGGAAAAAGGTCATACATCAATATGCACAAAAGCCTTGCTGGCTTGCTTTCAATTTCGTCTTCAGTCTCCTCTTTCTATTGTTGTGAGTTCGTTGACAGATGCCTTACTCTTTTCATCATATAGATAGGATTATCAAGGACATAATGTAAATATTTGTATTTAGCTTTTCACTTTCAGCATCAACATTACAAGCAGAGAGTTTTAGTTGTTACACTGTCAACCTAAACTCTCATCATAGGTTTCTCCAGTTTTTAAGGTGGTCTGTCTGGCTAGCTACATTTGTATCACACATTCAGGCCACACCGATAGAGCTAGAGGGTTGAAAGTTTGAAGATTTTGTCTGGGAAAAATTTTTTTTTAAATCCTGAAATGAGTTTTTTTGAAGGAGTTCACTTTGCAATACAAGCTTTTTGCTAAATTGATCCTTTATTATGTATTTGGCCGTGATCACACCTGTTTTCTCTAATCATCCGAAGGTGAGAGAAATAACTTATTCATTGGTCATTCCTTTTTCCAGTTTTGATTTCTTTTATATCTGATTATGTTTTGAATTGTTTGTGCTGATTTGCGATTTTAAGCCCGAATACAAACTCTGGATGATGCTGTTCAATTTCATTTCACGCTAATGCCCTTGAGCAAGGCACAAATCCATGTTTTCTACCCTGTGACAATGGGTAAAATAGTGGGAGGCAACCAGTCTAGGAGAAGGACTATGAATTCTATACTAGGGGCTGGAGTCCATGAAACACTCAGAAGTTATCTTCAGCCTTTCTGGCAACTCCTGCGACAATACTGGTGCCAAGCTGTTGTGGTCCTTGCCCTTCCCTTGGACAGCATCGGTGTGTGGAGAGGTGACTTTCTTACCCCATGGGTCATTGCCTTTAGTCTGTACAACCTTGCCCAGGCCTGTGCCCTAGAGAGAGTTGAAGCAAGACTCTCCAGATCTAAACCAACTGTGTCGTGAGATTGATGGTTGCCACCATTTTTGAATATATATCAGTCTTTTGGACTAAGGGTTTTTTTCCCACCATTTTAGTGTCAGGTTAAACACTAATTCTATCTTTTATCATTTGTGCTGATCTCCACCATTGACCTTGAAAGCGGGCGTATATTTAGAAACTGGATTTTATTAAGATTTAAACATAGAAATAGCAGTGAAGGGAAGAATTTGTCATTTCATTATAGAAGGTTCCAGTAGGAAAAGAAATAAGATGTCAGTATATATCTACAGACATGCAGAGTGGCGTGGCATGGAAAATGGAATTGGCAAACTGAGTTTGAGTTCTGCCTGAGGCTGCTTACATTCACTTCATGCCAATGCCCTTGGGCAAAGCATAAATTTACTTTTTCCCCCCCATGGGTGAATAGCTGGACAGTTAAAGCTCTTCAGCTCTGTATGGCAGTCCATCTTCGGTGATTGGCTTACAAACTCCACCTGATAAAACCTACTTGCTACTGAAAGCATAATGCAGTCCTATGCTCAGTAAAGATTCAATAGCTTGAAATAGATATGCATATATATCCTAGAAAGCGGTACAACTTTAATACTATAGATGTAAAATAATTTTCAAAAAATCCATCATTCCAGTCAATTACTTCAAAATGTAGTCAAGTGTAAGATTTTCAGAGGGTTTTTATGTTTTACACAGAAGTAGATAATATAGTACTATGTTAATTTTTCTTGTTAGGATCATGAGTTGTTTACCAGGTAACTGTTTTGGGGATTTAAAAACTTAACAGTTATATTAATGGGGTTCCCAGCAGTGTGTATCAAACACCATCTCCCTTCGAGTTGAGATTATAATATTTAGCTTGTTATATTTTTTTTTAGGTCGTGTCATTATATATATGTATATATATATATATATATATATATATATATATATATATATATATATATATATGTAATGAATCAATTGATTAGCCACGAGGAGAAACCTTGAGAAGCAGAAACACAAGTATGCCTAGGTAGCGAATCAATTAATTCATGATATTTAACGCTCTACTTCAACTAAATGTTTTTGTATCATGCACTCTTATGAAATAAACCAATCACACGTCATATATTGAATTATAGATTTGTACTTTTTTATATGTAGGTGAAACATATACCACAAATTGTACATATCATTCCAAAAATCTTCATTCCAACAGTGCTTAATACTTAGTGTAGAGACAATATAATTTATGTATTTAATTGAATTATATATATATGATATATGATGTATATATATATAAATATATAATATATATATATATATATATATATATATATATATATATATATATATATGCAGTTGACCACTGCTTTGCAATAGATTTAGAGTTTGTTAAAATTGGCAACTGATTGCTTCCTATTGGAGAACATTGATTGTTTAACATCGATTATAATGATTGGTGATCAGATTGTTAACATAACCTCCAAGCAGTGTGATAGTGTTAGGGGAACAAGTTGTAAACTAAGGCTTGATTTGGGGAATTAAGTATTTGGTAATGTCTCCACTAGTAAGCAGTTAACATACAAAAAACTTGGAAATCGAGAAGTAGGTTTACACTATACTCTTGCGTACACACCTGTTTCAATCCCTGAGTGTCAGTAGATTTTCTCTCCATCCATTTGTATTTTATTTACTGAATGACTTGAAAATCATCAGAAAAAAACAAAAAAAGATGTATTTATTTCAGAATTAAAACAAGAAATAATAGTGAAACACTGTATAGACTTATTTAATTACTCTTCCTTTTTATTTATTAATGAGCGGTCTATCGATATGGATTATAATTAATCTAATAGTATTACAACGAAGAGACAATTTGGAAGGCCATAGAATGGTTTACAAATGAGATTTTTATATTTAATTTGACATTCCATTTGTTCAAAACTAACATCAGAAAATTGAGGAAAATACATAAGCGTCTTCCATAGACCTCAGTTGTTGGTCTTATTCTCAGATGTGGGTGTTTGGTGTTGATCATTTCTTAAATGAACCATGCGATTTTCAAGTCTGCAGAGAAAACGAATTGAATTATTAAAATATATTTTTATTTGATTTTCAGAGTATGATCTTCCTTAATTTCACTGAAAAAACTGTTTACCTCTAATTTTTCTGTTGTTTGTGAAGTACTCAATCAAAGTGCAAAGTGGCTGAACAGATGGTAGTTTGGATGGTGGAAATTGCAATTCCAGCCAAAGGTGCTTACATTCACTTCACGCTAATGCCTTTGGGAGTGGCATGAATCCGTCAACCTCCCGAACTATAGGTAAAAAGTGGGGCCAACTATGTTCCTTATCCTTGCAAGGCAACCAGTGTTGGAGGAGGACAACTCTAAATGAAAAAAACTGGATCTGGAGTCTCAAAGGCAAACCGAGGTCGTCTTAAGCTTCATTTTCACACCCTCAATCCCAAAACTGGTTCCAAGCTTGTTTTCCCCTTAAACGACATCGGTGCATGGAGAAGTAAGACTTGCTAATTAGGCTATTCCAGTGGATTTTAATTGATCACTTGATCCTAATATTCTCTTGCACCAATTACCATTATGGAATGGTGGCTGGAGGTGTTCCACTTTAAATGTAAAAACAACATTCCAGAAAGGAATTTATAAAACTTGAATTTTTGAAAAATCCTTTTTAAAAAAAAAATAATTATACTTCTTATAACTGATTCATTCATTTTTTAGTTTTTTGTTTATATCTGCCAACAAAGATTTCTTTTTTGTTGTAAATTCTTATAATTCAACTCGAAGGCTGGAGAATATATTATTTGAAAGTAGTGTGATAAAATAGAACAAAAAATCTTGAAGGTATAAAGGTCCTCAGTAAAAAATGGTGGAAAGAGAGAGAGTGGCGATTAGTTTTTTTATTAGGATCAATTCAATAAAAGTTTTTCATTCGAACCGATTCTTAAAAACGTTATACATTTTCAGTAATTATTTGCCCAAGAAACAGTATAACAATTTTCATTCCAATTGGTTCTGCAGATCAAAATTCAATACTTTTTGCATGTTGACCCATGGTTATTTAGATAAAAAATGAAAACAAAACTATTGTATCAGCCATACCTCACCATTTTTCAATTCCTAAGGTTTTGTCAACATTATTGACAAATTTCAGCAAAGTCAGTCAAGATTTGACAAATTTCCTCAATTGTATACAAAAACTACGTTTTTGCTTATAAAAGGTAAAGAAACAATTGGATCAGCCATGACTCACCATCCCCCCAGGTAGAAGCTCTCTACCAGCCTACATAAAGAAAATTTCATGGAAATATATTTTGGAGTAACTAATTTATCCAATTGAGAAAATGACACTATAACAAAAATCCGTAGCGAATGATAGTCTCCGGCTTCCAATCTGCTGGGGACAGAGAGAAAAAGAAATGATTATACGACAAAGAGCTATATAAAACATTTTTGAGATCTCTGTAGATGAAACTCAATTGAACTAAAAATAGGATTTGTCTGTCTTGAAATGTTTCTAAGATTCTCTGGCAAACTTTATTTCCTTTTTTCTTTTTTTTTTTAATGAATAAAATGATTGCACTAAATTAGGTTCACCGTGTCCTAGGCATAACCCATTCAAGACCAACCTTTAGGTGCTTATTACCTGAATTAAAATGCCCCAGTAGACTTTTGAAAGAGATCTATGGGACATATATCCCTGCAGTAATAGAAACTTCAGCATGATGCCAAAGTCGGGACCCATAGCAATTGTTTCCTTTCCCGTTTTAAAATGGCCTCTATTTCTGACAATTAGGATTAGAATTTTTAGTGTAAGGGTTAGTTCATCATCAGCATCTGATATTCTGCAGCTGGTGGTCATTTTAAAGCAAGAAAGGTAACACTTGCTAATGATTTAATGTGGTACATATATCATTTTCAGATTGTCATATGATAGCAGATAAATTTACAAAAGCTGTAAAAATGGGTTCTAAATGAACTTACAAAAAGAACATCATTCAGCAATTAAATACTTTCTTTTTTTTTTTTTTTGTTGGAAGTTAGTCATTGGTGAATAAAAATGAATTTATTTGGAGAATCTTAAAGCCAAAAGTGATGTGGAACATTGATTTAAGGATAATTTAGTTATTGGTGTTTGATTGATTAAATTCTGTTTTATGTTGAACCTTGTTTCCATTATAAACTACTTATGGGTCCAGACTTCTGCACCATTCTGTCCCAGGAGTTTTGAAAGGATTATTAAATCTTATGACAAATTCAAACTTCTTTCTTTAATTCTATGGATAAGTAATTCACTTTTTATTTCATAGTAAGTTCTGGCATAGGCATATGGGAACTCTTTGGTGGAGGCGGGCATAGAACTTGATTTGCCTGAAATTTTACATTTGTTTTGCCCAAATCAGACTGATTTGTGTAAATGGTGGAGTGGTATTGATATAAAAAAAGGTAATCACAACCTTCTGTTCATTCCTCTAGATTCTTTGTGGATCATAGAGCTACAATGTGGTTTCAGTAGTGAGCAGGTTTTCACAGGATTGAGTTGCTTCCCTAACGCCACAGTTAAGTTGAAAAGCAGATTCATGCCTTTCCCAAGGGCATCAATGCAAAGTTGACTCGCTGATTCCATTTTCCGAGCAGGTGACCACTAGGCCACTCCCCTCCTCCTGTCACAACCAACTCATGTTTAAATAATCTAATCAGTAAAATAGAGATAAAATGTCTGAGTTGACAATTTAGTCGTTAAATATCCAATTGTTTCTGATGAGTCGATCAATTCAGCCGATCAAGAATCCGCGAACTAAACATTTGACGAAGCACTGTGAAGCTGAGATAACGATTCAAAAATTATATGCTAGATTAGATTCTCAGTTCAATTTCAAAAGAAATTGTTTTAAAATAATGAGAACCGAGTAGGCAGGGGAGCATCTCTGTCTTTGGGGGATGCATTGCAAACAATTCTTCCTCAAAATTCAAAATCTTGATAGATCCTCTCAGCTGCCATGAGAGTCTGGCCCTGCAGCAGTGTTGCCAATTTAGATATTTTTCATCTAGATCTAGATGTTTTTTTTATTGTAGTTAGATGTAAGAAAATGCTATCCAGATCATTTTTAATGAAGAAAAGTGATATTTTCGTTTAATTTATAGTTCCAAGAAAATCGATTTTTTTTTTATGATATAAGTGATATTTTAACAAAGTAAATGTTAACGACGAAAGTCACGTTTGATTTACTGATAATATGTAATATATCTCCTAGATTTTGAATACATATCTAGAGAATCTAGATGTTTCTAGATGTTTTTTTGACTCAATTTTAGATATAAATTTGAAAATAAATTTGGCAACACTGCCCTATAGCAGTGAATAGTAGAGGAGTGTGTATGACTGTCTGGCTTCTGTTATGTGGAGTAATACCCCGCTTAGCGCTACAACCGTTTAGCGCGGGTTCGTTATAGTGCTCTTATTCAAATATTTTTCGTGCTAAATTTAGTAATGTCACATTTCCCTAATAAATAACGGCATTATGCAGCATCGGGGACAATCACCGAAATAAATGGAATCTGTATAATCGAGATCACCTCATCAAGGTTTCACACCCTCGCACACTCAATGTTAAAACCGGCGCACATTTAAAAAAGAAGAGAATTTATGGAAGAAAAAGCTATAAATACATAAGTTATATTTTTATAGCTTTTGATTGATAAAACTGCTTTTATTTGTGTGCCGTTTTTTAATATCGAGTGTGCGAGGGTGTGAAACTCTATTTCGGGACCACCTTCCTTATATTACACCTAATTTATTACGTAGCGAAATACATCTGCACCTAATGATATTTACACCATCTCCGCAGAATAGCTTGCTACCACTACCAGACGATATACACAGTAATAATCCATTCCATCTCGTTGAGGCTCAACAACGACGTCATGTATTTTAAAACGATTACTGGCACCATCTCTCTTCATGCTATTATTATTAGACCCCCGTATAGCGCGGTTTCGTTTATATTTTTATTTTAGGGGGGGGGAGGGGCGTATCTAGAGCGCTAACCGAAGTAGCACTGTATTTACAGTGGCAGGAAGAGGTGATTTTTTTTTCTTCTCAGAGACCTACCACCAGTGAGCCACAAAGCAGCAAGGCTGTCTGAATTGGTAGGAGGGGTGAGCAGGCTGTGTGTGTATCAAGTGGCAACTTATCTAGGGAGTGAGTCACACATTGCCTGTCTGACAACCTCATAGAATTGGAAAGCAGTACACATCCATTAATCTTCTCCTCTTCCTTCTCCTCCTAATGCCAGATGAAAATCACTCACGCTACACTGTGTCTGTGTGTTTGTGTGCAGAGAAGGGTAGAATGGATACTGGCACATACAGGCTGTACTCATTTTACGCCGGGTACTCGTTCTTAGAGGCGCAAAATAAATCCATCATGTGAGTGATAATATCAAGTTTTTACTGATAAATATGATCGCGATATAATAGCTGTTCGTTAATTTTTGTGTAAAATATTTTTTTTAGGAGTTCTATTGGTGAATACTTCCTGAATTACCGAAAAGAAGGGGAAAAATTGGTAAATTTGAAAAGAAACTGCGATATTGACAATCGACGTAAATCAAACCGGCGTAAAATCAGGGCATTGTTTTTTATCTATTATTTTTGTAGGGTGTTACTGATAAGCAGAAATCATGTAAATTCTTTTGATTTTGTGTGCCATTAAAAAGATGCAAGATTGGGTTATCAAATGAATGTAAGATGATTTCAAGATAGAATTTAGAGATGGAATATTTGATGTAGCTGTTTGTCGACTGCTGTATTTCTCATTTCATAATATATATATATTCTAAATATTACTCTGTGTATAATATATACATATATATATATATATATATATATATATATATATATATATTGTGGATGTGACTTTTCCTGCTTGTTTCTTCATTTCTAATATACGCTAGAGTACACAGATACTACTACACTTTGATCCTAGGCAGAAGTGTTGGAGAGTGACTTTTTCATAGCAGAGAGAGTGCACAGTTACTCTTATTCTGAGCATAAGTAATAATTCATCTATAAATAATCCTGTCACTTTTTTTACTGGTATCATGCCAGTATATATCTCTATATAAACACCAATTCTTATTGCTAAGTTCAAGTTAGGAGTAGAAACAAAAATTTGAAGCCAGTCTAACTTTGATTAGCCATGCCCCCCCCCAGTTTCTCTTTCTCTTTAGATAAAAAAAATCAAATTACCTCATGATCAAAACATAATTACTAGTAATCAATATCTGATTAGTGAATAAAAGTTGAGTAATTGTGTTAACATGGGATAAATATTAATTATTAATTCTAACATAATTGTTAAATCTTACAAGCGAATAAACACTTACTTATTAACGAATTCCCATGACTTGATTGTTAATCAGATATTGATTCTCTGTAAGGATGGTTTTTGGAGTTATCTTCACTCTTTATTGATTAAAATTATCTGAGAGACAAGACATATAGATGTAACCCAGTGGGTTAAGTCGTGTCAGCGCTAGGTCTGAATGCAACCCCCTGCAAATTTTTGAAAGATTTTTCTACATTGTTTTATAGATTTTTCAAGGTTCCTCCGATATATCGTGCACCTGCCCCTCACAGTTGTGGGGTGCATGTGCCCCAAACACTGCCTCTGGGTTGAAGGACATGAAGTCTTACCAATGGTATTTAGGGCTCAGATGCTTATCTATCAATTTTCCAAGTTGATAGTACCTATAGTTGTCAAAAATTAATACTAATGGTTTACAATACTTCATCTAATGAAAATAGAAGAAAAAGAAAATCGCTTTACTCATATAACCAGTACAGAAACAAAAAAACGGCACTAGGGAGATCTGAATGGAGAGTACGTTTATGGTTAAGTTTCATCTTCTGCAAAATGGTCAAGTTTTCGTAGCTTGTATGACAGAGAACTGTTGTGGTAAAACAGACTCAAGGGTCATGAGGTCAAGCCTCATCAAGAACTTATTTTTATTTTCAATCCATGCTGTTTTTTTCACTGCTATTGATCAAGGACCAGAGTTGAGCTGTGATGATATAACAACTAAAATATTAAGATGAAGGAAAATAGTTGTCAAAAATTAATAATAGTGATTTACAACAATGATTTACAATCTGATGAAAATAATGTAAAAAGATAATTATTAATGCCTATCTTAACTTCCTTAAATATTTCACTTGATGGATACTTATCGAAACGTAAATGTCTGCCTTCAGTCCTAATCAAAAAATCAATTTTTTCCATTAGTTATAGTTGATGAACCTTAAAATGTAGACCTCAATGTTCCAAGTTCACTATTCTACGATTATAAATAATTTTGACTACGAGTTTCCTTCATCTTAATTACTGCTGCTTTTTTTATCGCATCTCAACACAGACCATCAACCTACAACAGCGAGTAAACAGTGCAGAATCATAAATTAAAAATAAACTCCTGACGAAGCTCAAATTCACGTCCCTTTTGTCAAAGGAAGTCTGTTGAACATCCAGCTGGTACCGTCTAAGCTATGGGAACTCATTGACTTTATTTTCGATCCGCACACTGTTTAATCATTGCTGTGGGCCAACAACCTGATTCAAGTTGTGATAAAAAGCTTAAGGGAAAACGGTTTTGGTTAGTCACTCAATGGAAACCATCATATGACTAATGTGTTTTGGCAGCATGCCATCCTAAAAGATTGGAAAAAGGGCTGATAAATGAATAAGTTACTTTTCTTGTCTTTTGTTGGCCAGTGATTATTACAAGAAACTGAATTTTCAAAAACAAGCATGAATGCTTCCAGACACTAACTCAGGGATAAATTTACATTAAAAAACAAAAGACGCTTTTTTTCTTAACATAATCAGATGTAAATGTTGAAATTTTTAGCAATTTACCCTCATTTGTGCAGCCTGTGTATATGATTAGTCTAGCTGGCTGACTATGTACCTATGTAAAAACTGAAGAAACATGTTGATGGTTTTTAATTGGAATGAAAATCAATTGAAAAGATTTACAATACTTCTAAAAATGAAAAGATGAGACTTACTGTCTTATTCAATGATTGAACAACCATAGCAGAGTCATGTGAAGAAATTTAAAGGCATGTAAAAAAATTTCATTGGAGAATAGATATGGTCAGAATGAAATCTATTTATGACATCACTGGCATTTTCCAGTGGAAAACATTTAAAACAGAGTGAAAAAACATCTACATTCTAGAGAATCTAAACCTTTCATAATAAAGCATAGGAAAGGACAGATGAGCTTTTTTCTCCCTCCAAAACAAAAGCATTTTAAGAAGGGTTTCAGTGGAGTGCTGATGCCATTTTCAAGTCTATAGACAAAATGGTCTGGCCAGGAGCACTGGAACACACAAACACATGCAAATAAAAAAAAAATGAAAGAACCCTTCCCAATTTTGACGGCTATGATTGTTCAATATTCATTATTTTAAAACTGAACAATAGCAGCAAATTGGGTTTATCCACATTCCCCAATGTTCTTTTAGTAATCATCACTTCTGGGATTTGGTTGCCAAACTCTGCCGCTATTCCAACCAACATTTGATTTTAAATTGGCAATCCCCTTCTAATATTGACGTCCTTTTATTCTTGGACTTGGAAAATCCTGACTCAGACTAATCTGTTCGTCATAACCCTTGACCTCTGTGCATAATTTGATGACCTGGAAGATTTTCTTTTGAAGATAATGCCAGTTGGTAGGAATTACAAGGAATCTCTCTGGCATTTCTTTCAGGTAGGTTTCAAGAATCAAAGCCAAAAGTCTATTCAAGATGATTTGTATCACTATATTAAGCTTAGATGCTCTCATATCAAATCAAAGAAAAGGAAATCTCTCTTATCATCTTATCATATAAAAGCCAATGTCATTTTTTTGTTTGTTGGTTTCTGTCATGCTAAAGCAAACAGAAAGGGGGTAAGGTGTTAAAACAAAGATTGCGTGTTAACTTATGCTAAAGCACAGCTGTGTGTTCATTACTTCTACTGCAGCTTCTGTCTTTGTAGTATAACAAAATACAAATATCGGCATTTCGAATTTCTTATGAATAATACTAATGTTTTTCTCATATAAAAAAGATTTTTTTTACTCAAATCTGTTGCATTATTGTTTTAGAATTATTAAAAACAGAAAATATAAAGAGTTTTTTTTCTTGTTTATAATAAATACATTTATAATGAAATATAAATTTTTCATAATTTATCCATATGTAAATAATCTCATGAAAGTCATTTTACAGGTATTGTGCTAGTTGATTATTAAAATACGAAAGTGTTGTCTATGCGTTGTTAAAGAATGTAAATATTTACTAGATTCAGCCAAGTCTGACATTATAAACAAAACTCACAATATTAGCTGTGGCCAGGTAGATAAGCTTGTTAACCATTGCTCCATGAAAGGCAGCCAAATAGATATTTATCAGGATTAACTCATTCTGCTATCTATATTATACTAAAATTCTCATTCTGTTTATGTCTGTTACCGCTAAATAACTGAAAATGTGCATTATAGCAATATACCCTGAACTGAAGTGCCCCTAAAATCCGTTAACTTGAAGAATGTCTAAAAAAAATCCAGATAATTTGCAACTTGATAATTTGAGGTCTGCATTAGATTTCTCAAAGGAAGTAACTATTAAATGCTAATTACAGAGTAGTCTCCCTTATTCATTTATTTGCAAATGAGTAAAAAAAATTCCAGGTGCAATCAGGCCTAAGTATCTGATGTTCATTCTGATTACATCAGATTGCACAGCATTCTTCTTGAAGAGTGATCCAATTTGTTGCAGGGTTTTCTAGTATAGCCATGATAGCAAGCACCAAGTGAGAACTGGACTTGCTAAACTAGCATTGGCCCAGCAGACAATCTTGCCACACTCCATGGTGAGCACACTTTTCTGAATTTGGCTCTGTCAGGAAAGAAGCCACAATAGTGGGACACTTAGTGAGGACTAAATACACAATATTAGTGAATAACTATGATACTAACGTGTCAACCATTACTCAACAGCAGATGCTCATTTCTGTGTTTGGTCAGTGTAAATCTGAAACAAAGTTTATTTTGAATTTTTGATTTGATGAAAATTTTCTCTGAATTTTTTTTCATACATTTCAAACATTGGTTCTTAGAATGAAGCTAGTGTTAAATTGAGTAAATCGGTTCAAGGCATTTTTCCCTGGAATCTTTCATCCACACATAGATATTAACTATGTGCAGATGTCTCCTGTCACATAGTAGAATAGGATTCATTCCTGTATCTGATAGAGTAAAATAGAATTTCATTCACATTCAAATGACAATAAAAATGCTGAATTCAGAGAATTGTAATAAGAACAAACAACGAATTAAAAAAATTCTTTGTGGTCAACAGAACACTATTCTCAAAGCTCACTGCAAAGCAAATTTCTATCATTATTGTAGAGAAAATGCAATGTGTATAGAATACTATTCTTCAAGCTTACTGCTATACAAATCTCTATTATCCATGTTTATAGAATGCCACATGTATTCATATATTTCATATATGCTGTCATTTTGACAGTACGGGTTAACTAGTAGCTAAATAATGAGCAACTTGGAGTTACGAATTGCTTCACCTGGATAGTATCTTCATCTTTGTTATGTTTATCACAACATTTCGGCTGGTGCACTCTCTAGTCTTTCCTGGCTGGAACATTGTAATAAAGAAACTAATTGCAATGATACGGATAGTTCCATCATGAGATAATGGTTCTTTCAGAATAGTATCCTCATTTTTTTGTTTGAGCTAATTGACTCAAGGACTGAACTCACGATTCCCACTGAAGATGATAAACCATACTCACTGGGGAAACTCTCTCATTAAAGAGATCATTGAACTTGCTGTATTGTATGAAATTGTATTGTATTCTATGAAGTACAATTTCTTGTACTCGAATGTCATAATTCAACATTCTGTAGGAGTCATTCAGAAAGCAATTACAAGTGTGTCTACACCCTCCAGGCAGAGACAGAATATGAAGATGTCATCCACTCATCTGAACCATGGTGTAGATTTTAGTAGTGCCCTCCTTAGTGCCAAATCCTCAAAGTATTCCGGGTAGATGTTGGCCATAACAAGTGGAAGTGGTGATCTCATTCGAAGAACAAGAAATATGGCTGCAAAAAGGAAAAAAATAGCGAAGATGTAGACAACCATTAAAGAATGTATGAAATAATAAAAATCCTTCATCTCAGAACTTGAGAAAAGAAAAAAATAATTTAAGTTTTGTGTTTTTATTCCATTGATAGATCACTTGAGTAAAATGTTTGCGAAAGATTCCTGTTGGTACAGCTTTTTGGACAAATTAAAATTTTCCTCTAGTTAATACACAGGCATGGATGAAGAAAGAGCTGAGATGCATGAAGACGTCTGCGTAAGTATTTCTTAAATGAGGGATCTCGAGAAGTGATGAAAAACTATTCCAAGGAAATTCAGGTATTAATCAATGCTATCAGACTGTTGGTTTAGGCTATTCATGTGTTTTAGCATTTATATGTATATATGTATCTATCTATCTGGACTTTGCCCAGCCATGATGATTCATTGTAGAAACTTGGAATTTTGCACATGTAATGAGGAGGAAATATGATGTTTTTTTTAAATCCCCATCCCTTAATTAGGTTTTCATTGGGGGCTTCAACTTGTAATGTAAGTTTGTGTCCAGCAGCATTCATACTTGTTTTTCAAAAATTCAGACTTTTTTAGTGATCACTGCTCAACAGAATATTGGAGAAGTAACTTATTCATTAATCATCCCTTTTTCAAATCTTTTGATTGATCATCCTCAACATGGAATGCTGCTTGGAGACATTGGTTATGTGATGGTTTCTATTGAGCAACTAACCAGACCCGTTTTTGATTTTTAAAAAAATTATGAATTTTAGGTTCAAACCATATCGGAAACATTTTCATCAAGGGCCCTTTTTTTACCTCCACTTTTACTCAATTTACAATGTAAAAAGAAGCATATGTGTAGTTGTGATTCATAATTTCCCTTGGAATTCTAGTTTCCATTTTTTAATCAATTTTTTTGTACAATTACAATATATATTTTTTCAAGTTTATGTTACACTCTACACATGGTACCTTTCGATCATTCTTGCTCTTCTGAACGTTTTTGAGTGCTAGAGGTCAGGTTTGGTGGTGGTCTACTTTGCGTTTTAATACATCATAATCAAAACAACAGATGGTTGTCCATTTCTGGGCTTTATTTCAAAGGACAAGTCACTACTTTTAAAAAGAGTAAATCCTCTTTTGGGTAGTATGGTCAGATGTTTCATTTCCTTCTGCTTGCCAAATTCTTCAACCAGCTTCAGCAGTTTTAAGGCCTAGTTTAAAATAATGCCTGAAAATTGCCAGAATATCAATACTCGCATCAGCCATTAAAAAGAAAGGTACAGTTGATTAGTATTGATAATGGTTTGATGTATATATATTAATAATACTAATAATATAGTTAAGTCATGAATTGTTTTCAGATGTGTACATGAAATGAGCTTTGGAGAAAAGGTCTGTAAAAAGTGAAAATACTCTAATAAAGACGGATTTAACATATGCCAAGTTTGTTGACTACCTTCTTTTCGTAAACTTAAGCTACTGACTTCGGTTAAATTTGGTTTTTATGACACTGTTTCATTTACTTTTTTATTTTCAGTCCCTTAAAAACAATCATGTAATTTAGCTTTGAAAGAGAGATAAAATAAAATATTGAAGACTTGGCATAATTCTCTCATCTTCAAAATTTGTTTGTTGAAAAAAAAAGGAATTAAGCCAGGTATTGTAGGAGTGGAACCAATATGTTTAAAGGAAAACGAGAGATGATCAAATGAATTGGTAATTTGTTGGAAAACAGACTGAATGAAAGGAGTTGGCTATATTTACAACATGTTCACCTTGAAGGTATACTATTTTCGATTTCAACCTGCATCAAAAACAGAATCAAGAAATTGCTCACATGCATAAAACATCATGTCTTTACCTACACCTGTTTTGGCATGTGTCAGGTCAGTGATTGTGTTGTAATTAGGGAGACAGGAAAACAAAGGCAGAAAGGATGAAAAAACGTGTGAAACACGATACATAAGCTAGAATTAAATCCACCTTTTAAAAAATTGGTGTGAGGAGAAATTTAAAATTTTTTAACAAAATTCTAATTGTAAGGCATTAATACTTTGAAGAGTTACTTCCCTTAATGAATATGTATTACAATTTCTCCTCAGGTGTTTTCAAATAATAATTACAACTTATCAGCTTTACACGTTTGGCTGAAATCTCATGACTTAGGAGAGAATAGCAAAATGATATTTTGCTTTTGGAACCCAGTTCAGAGCATCATAGAGTTTTGGAGTAAATTGATCGTTGAGGAGAGAAGATATTTGAAATCAGTTCTACTTCTCTCAGCTTCTTGGACTTCTGTCACAGAAAGTGCTGTACTGGACCATTATCCATCTTTCAGAAAACAGGAATTACCAGGAAATTTGCTATTTTTCAAATTGGCAGGCTTTATGGTAGTTTGCCAATTGGCCATTCTTTGTTTCAATTTTGCGGCAAGTGTGAATTGTTTTCAGATGAAGATCAGTGAATTAATATTGATTAAGCTGACCATGTTTTTGAAGAGCATTAATTTGTATATGATATATACAGTGTAATTCTTTACTTCTCTCTGTTAAATTTTCATCATATATTTTGTATTCCATATTTCAAGAATTTTGAGTGGATTAATAAAGATCAAACAGACCCTGCTTTAGAATTGAATTAATTTGTTTTTGTTAAATACAATTTTGTTCTTTACTTTATTTTGTATTAGCATAATACTCATGAAAAATGATAGGATTTTCTGTCATCTATGGGTAGATTAATATTTTAGAATATTTCTATTTTTAAACATCATTTTCAGTCTCATAAGCATTACTCTCTCCCTTTTTTTAATCATCTTCAAAGAGGGCAAGAAAGTAAAATTCATATTTTTTCTGCTAAACGTACACACAGACACAGCAAACTGTGTCAGTTACAGCAGTCAGTCACACTTTAGCTGCTGGACACATAAATCTTTCTCTCTTCCTCGTTTTAATCAGCTTTAAAGACAGTAAAATTTACTGTGACATAAACAGACAAACAAACATGAACAAATAAACTTAGCACCTTGGGTCTTTATATGCATTGATTATTAGTATATATCTAGACTTGGTCCAGATGTCTGGAAAATTCTGAAATCCAGATCATCTCTGGTCCAAGCTTGCCTGGTAATTACATGTCGTATGTAAAATAGAAGATGAAAAGTCAATGTAATGTGTAAAACTCACATTCCTCTTCTGTGATTTGAACTCACTACCAACTGATAACCTGAAGGCTATCTTACTGACTGAGTTTAATTGACAAGTTTCAGATATTGATGAGATATTATCAAGTATAAATACATAGGCTTGTTTCATTCTCACGAATAAATACATTTATACAAAAAAAATATACATTTTGTGACAGTAATCATCTTCAGTCAGAATAGAAGTTGGAGTGGAGTTTGGCCCTGCATCAGCCAGGCTTATTAATCATTAAAATCATCTAAAAAAGGAGATAATTCTTTTTTCAAAGCAATAAGATAATCTCTATCTAAAATATCTATCCTCAGCTTAAATTAAAATGTTTTAAATTATTATAGTTGAGTATGAGGGGCAGTTGATAAGTTTGTAGTTACATAGTTCCAACTAAATTCACATACAATTCAGCCCTCTGAATGATTAGAGACAAGTTCATAACTGTTTGTTTTTTCTGTTCTATAAAAATTGAAGCTTCAGAGTGAACAATTGTGGAGAAAATGGACCATACACAGTAAAAAGTTCTTATAGCTCTTGATACCTTTTGTGACTGCATGTTGGGTGATATATTTACAAACATTTTGCCCTTCTCTACTGGTCATTTATGGTAGTATTCACTGATTTCTATTTTTTACTCATCATTCAGTATGGTAAAATAATAATTGGTGAGACCAAGATAATTTATTTGAAAATTAGCCCCTAGTTTTATTTAAATCAAATTTAGATTAATGAATTTTAGCAATACAAATATTTCCTCTTTTCATACTTATTCTTTACTTCATACATATATCATACAGAATGGATGAAATTGCCTAATAGGCGATGTTTCAATGTTTTTTATAAAAAATAAATAAATACGTAGTTGTAATTTGACTAAAAGTTTATTGAAACAAAACAAGGATATGAAACAACTATTTTCATACAATCAGAGGTCTATGTAATCAAACTGAAATTGAACATTTTCTACAAAGAATAATTAAATACATAGTTTTTTCAAATAAAACGAGGATGGAACCAAATATCTTATCCAATCAAAAGTTTATGCAATCAAGATGAAATAAACCTTTTTTTTGTCATACAAAGAATATGTAAATTTTACCAATCAGGCAATTTCACTAATCTGGTATAACATATAAATGAACTAATAACCAAAATAATCTCATGTTGAAGGCCCCAGAAAAAAAAAGCATGTATTACTGAGTTTTCTCTCCTTGACAGTTTCACGATCTATGGAGAGGGAAAAAAATTTGCATTGACACTCTCATATTTTTTAAAAGCATATTGTTTTTATCTGTCGTATTTAATTTTAATTTGTAGCCAAAAATTTTTGGGCAGGGAGAGAGAATTGAGTTTTCAAAATTTGAAAATGTTGTCTGATTCGAAGATTTTTGAATGATTGGACTCCTTGTTTGTATGGTCAGACACAGCATTTCAGTTTATCCATTCTACTATCCGAATGTGATGCTGGTAAAGAGGATTTTTGCTCTAATAGTAGCCAGCTTATAATATAGGATTCAGGTGTTTTTTTTTTTTCTTTCCCTGAATTTACATACCTTGTTCTTGTTGATTAGTGGAAGCCATGTCGGATTGAACTCTACCCTCGTCTGTCTTATAAACACTGTCGACATGTTGATGTGTGCTGCTTTTTTCAATATTTTTCTCAGTTTCAAACAGCGATCCCTGTCTACAATTTGGACCTCTTCCCCAAAAAGTTATTGTTCTCTCTCCAGAAAGAATTCAATTGTTCAAAAAACTCAATGAATCAACGTCTCCCTAAGATAGCATAGGCTTATTGCTGATCCTGAGCCTGTGTAAAGGAGGAGAGTTAGGTGTGAAGCCAGCTACTACATCCCATAAAAACCTACTTGCTACTGAAACTCCAATAACATTACCCAGCATGGTGTAGTTGTGGCTCGATGCTCTACAAAAAATCTACTGGAACAAGAGGTTTTTTTGTTTGTTTTTTTTTTAAAGCTTATTCAATGGATTCCAGATGATAGGGCCACATCAGGACCAACAATTTAACAAAAATTCTTGTTTTTTTTTTTCATTCACAAACCACCATACTTTCTATCAATCCAAGGGAGGCAACTTGTATAAAACTCACAATGACTTACGTCCCTTTTCTATTAAGAAAAATTCGAGTCAAAAAATATTTAATATAACAGATAGTTGTTTTGAGAACTATATAATACATTTTTAGTGATTGTATCAAATTTTAAAGAAATGTCAATATGGCAGCACTGCCTGGTCCAGATAAATGGTGCATTGTTCATAATGAATTAAGCAAATTAGAGATGATTACATACGTTTAATTATTAGTTCTTACAAAATTGGTCCAATTAAACAGGATATATAGTATTTATCTGTGAAGTCTGGCTTGGAAGAAAACTGAAAATAATCATAAATCTTTTGAACGTTTTGATGGAAGTATTTGATAGTTAAATAGTTTGTTAACCTAAATCCAGTGTCAGCTTCATAAATTGAGTTCTTCACTGATCATTTCTCTCAGCTTTTGAACGTCTGAATGAACTTTTCAGGCATTTTTTATTAATCTCTATCAAACTGAAGAATTATTGCTATCACCACTTACCAAGTTTGTTTGTTTTTTGCTAAATAAATGTAGACAGAAAATAAGTTAAAACTCCCCAGCACAAATCAACCTTTGTCCTGACAGACTAACACTAGCCCAAAACCCTAAACTTGAGTTATTATTTCAATAAAATAGTCAAGTTGCTGAAATGTCCTCAACTTTTTTTGAATTCACATTTATTTAGAAAACAAAGATGCAGTGTGCTGTAATAGCTATGATTATTTAGTGTAGCAGGGCCTAACAAAAAATACCTAACTTCTCTTTCAGGTTTTTTAAATTTATGATTTTAGCTGAAATCTTTCTTGATAGGATCAAAAGACTGAACTTTAAAATGAATATTGACCCACCATCACAGTCAATAATTGAATGACTGTAGAATTAATAATTGAAACGATTCTATTTATGACATAAAATAGAGTAAAACGACATCTAAATTATTAATAAGCCCATCAGAATAAGCTGCCAAAAGTTCAAAGAACTTTTTTTCCAAAAAAACATTTTTCAATACATCTAGCAGTCTAGTGGAGGACTGATACCAATTTTCAAGTTTGTAGACAAAATGATATGGCCAAGAGTGCTGGAACACACAAACAAACACATAAATAAATGCATGCATTTCAATCGGCAATAAGATCAAAGTCCACAAGGTTTCAGTTTGACAAAGTTTGGGGTGCCTATTCCTATAAAGGCTGCACCAAGATATATGCATTTGCAAAGAAACATCTTTGAGCAAAACCACTCAGAATGCAATTTATGAGGAACGCTGAAAAAAATGTTAATGAATCTGAAAAATCATTTTGAAAAATCTTCAAAAATTCGTAGAAGAGGCACAGTCAGACCAAGCGCCGCTACTGATTGTATATGATTTATGGTTTATTCCTGTAGACACTTCGGGAAACATAATGCCACAACTCTGTTGTGGTTTTTACAAGAGGCATTTGCTTGCACAATGCCCTATCTGCTTCCTTTACCCAAGTATGGGACCAGCTATGGTACCTGCCTAGTTGAAGTTTTTTTTTTTCAATCAAAATAACCATCTCTTAGATGAACTGCTGTGTGTAGAAGTGAAGTTATCCCTTTCCTAAGGGCATCAGTGCAGAGTGAATGGAAACAACCTGGGTTGAAACTCAGAGTTGGTCTGCTGATTCTGCTCCCAGTGCTGGTAACTGTTATGTTACTATAGTCTTCCTGCATTGAATATAGAATTTGTAGAAATTGTTTTTATAATCTACTGTATGCAATGTTATTGAAGATATGTCTATAACTTCATAGAAAACATAGAATAAAGATCTAAAAGAGACAATTTTTTAAACTGGGGAATTAAAAACCAACAAAAAATGTCAAAAAGTAGTGAATACAATGTTAACTCAGAAAAAGGGAAAAATAAATAAAAACAAGTCTGGCTAGTCATACAATAGAAACCGTCACATGACCAATGTCTTCAAGCAGCATTCTATGTTGGGGATGATCAATCAAATGATTTTAAAAAGGGGGATCAATGAATAAGTTACTTCTCTCACCTTTTGTTGGATATTGATCGCTAAAAATGTCTGAATTTCCAAAAAACAAGTGCAAATGCTGTCAGACATAAACCAAGGGACCAATTTAGCATGAACTTACATTGCAAGTTGAATCCTCCCACTAAAAACCTGTTATGGGGAGAATTTTAAGAGAAAATCTTATTTTTAGACATGATAAGGGGTAAATGTTTTAATTTCCAGCCTTCTAGCTCCATTGGTGCAGCCTGTATGCATGATGCATACCTAGCCACCCAGCCAGACCAACCTGAAAACTGAAGAAACCCTTGTTGACAGTTTTGGCTGGCAATTTCTAATAAACATTAAGAAAAAAAGATTCTAGATTCAGAAAGTATTTATTGTCTTTTCATTCACACATCTGATAAATTGCAGATGTCTTCTGTCATGCTAATGGACATAACTGACATGGTAAAAAAAAGGTTTCATTAAAAAAAATCCATTTGTGGTCAACAGAATGCTATTCACTTAGCTTACAGCAATACAAATCTCTGTGACTACTGTAATATGCCGAAAAATTTTCTTTATTTTTATGACAAACACTGTTATAGGATAATTTATTAGTGCATGTGTCTGTGTGTTTTTGTGTTCCAGGGCTCCTGGCCATACTGTTTTATCTATATACTTAAAAATTGGCAGCAGTGCTCAATTTTACTTTTGGAAAAAAACTTTTAGGGGCCTTATTTTGAAGGGTTTATAAATAACATCAGGATTCTCCAGAATCTAGATGCTTCTAGATGATTTTCTTACCGTAATTTTCTAGTGAAAAATGCCAGTGAAGTCATAAATAAAATTTTTTTTTCTTTGATGAAATTTTTTTTCCAAATTTTGATGCTGCACTTGTTCGACGATTAACTGAGATGGCAAATCTCTCTTAGAGTGATAAATGTAAATGGACTTGGGCACAAAACCCTGAAATAGGAAGAACAAATATGAAACCTCAGGGATGCTTACATAAACAAACACATTAATTCAAGCCTTCCTGCCAGCCTATGGCAGGAAGACGTGAGTGACAGGAAACTGTTTATGGCCATCCTCTATCTGATCTTCAGAAACACATGGCTTGGAATTGGGGTGTTTTCATAATTTTACTGGTACTAAGAAATTTATAATTGGATTATTTCAGCCAAGAATTACTGATTAGCCAAGAATGGTCCAAAAATGCCTGTTCCCCACCTGAAGAGACATAGGCTAAGTTTATGAATTATTAACAAAGTCTTGTTAATGCTTGAAAAGTATAATTTCTGCTGGCATGAAGAAATTAAGGATTTGTTTATTTTAGCCAGAGATTGCTGATTAGTTTGAGAAGGTGGTCAGAGAGTGCCTCTTTTTTCATCAGGGTGGGGTGGGGGGGACATAGACCCATGTTTGATAATTTCATGGTGAAATTCTATCTGAGTTATAAAAGTGGTGTTTATAGAAAAGTTGTTGGTATAGGGGAGTTTGGGCAGAAGCGTCTGATTGGCTTTGGGCCCCAATAGTGAGATGACCTTGCCTATCTAATAAGTAATGGTAAGAGACTTAGGGCCAGTCAGAACTCAAAGTCTGAAAGGGATCAACTAAATATCAGAGGCTTAATGAGACTAACCTAATCAATTATACACCCTGGTAACACCATACTACAACTCACCCTTGAGGCTTCCAGTGTAAGCAGGTAGCATTTAACCTTTAGCAGTAGTTGCCCCTGGGACTGTAAGGGATACATCACACACACTGAGACTGAAGACCACTGAGGGGACTTTGCAGACGATCAGAAGTTAAACTTCGAACTTGAAAAGATCCTGACTAAAATGAAACCTGAGAAGCTGACTACTCTGAATACTAAGAAGAAGCTCAGTTAATACTTCTTGACTGAAGGCCTGGCACAGCTGTTCCCTGACAGTGCAATTTTGCTTCCCTTCACCACTACAGGTTCTTTGCAGCATTTTGATCATATTTTAAAATAAGCCTTCCTTTTCATTTCAACTTGCTATTGGTGTGATGAAATCCCTCTTTTTGATAGACCCTCCTCTAATTGCACATTTCAACCAAATCTAATGAAAGACTTCGACAGATCTTAAAAAGACGTGGGTGGAGAAGGCTATTGGTGGGATGGGACCAACCCAATGACAAGAGGGGAAAGGGTCATATTCACTATCTATCCTAAATAACAAATCAATATAGCTGTCTAAATGAACCAATACAAAAATCATTATCGTGTTTCAGTTTATGAAGTTGACAGTATAAAATTCTTGTCTGGATGTCAAGTATCCCTTGTGCAAAAAGATGAGGGATTTCTTGACATGACAAAGCTCATTGAAGTATAATGTATTTTTAATATTCACTATCGAAGTTATAATGTACAGAAATAGTCAAGTTTTCTCCCTTTAACTCTATATCAACATTTAAGTAGAGAGCTGATAGTATTCAATTGAATAAATACATAGTAGAAGAGTTTATATCCAAACAAGAATAATAACATTTAACATTCAATAAGAGTTCAAGCATGCACGATGAAATTGGTAAAAGCATTCAAGAGGGAAAACATCAAAGGTTACATAAATCAACTTGTTACCAAATCACTTATTTCGGTAAGTACATGGTAAGCGTAGAAGCAAAAACACAGCAAAATAAATCTACATTCATCAATTTATGGCACTGGAATCAGAGAGCATTTTCACCTTTACCAAGGAAATGATTTCAATCGAGAGAACTAGAATTCAAAAGGGAATAATGAATCATCGACAACCATATATGCAGCTTATCACCTTATTAGATAGAGCAATGCTTATGGTAAAATAAAGAAATTGAAAAAGGGGTGATCAATGAATGAGTAACTTTTCTTGCCTTTGTTTGGTCATGATCGCTAAAAAATTCAGAATTTTCAAAAAAAAACAAGTGTGAATGCTGCTGGACACAAACTTAGGGACCAATTTGACTTGAATTTTCATTGAAAATTGAACCCTCCAATAAAAACCTTTTTTTTGAAGAATCTAAAAAAAAAAGAAGTTTTCCATACTCATAGGGGAGAGGGTGTGTGAAAAATTTTACAATTCTACTCTGAATGATTCGGGGTGGGTGGGTGAAGTCTGGATATGTAGAAACATGTAAATGTCAGAACATATGAATAACCAAAATCCAGCAACTGAGATAAAACTGGTCTGATTGAATGTGTAAAGACGTATCATGAATCTTATCATGATTTGTGAAATGTTTGTCTGTCTGTCTGTCCAACTGTCTGCATGTGACTGCCTACTGTAGAAACCATATAACATAATTCCATCACATTTTCTGTGTGTAACAGTGTTACCCCCAAGCAAGTTTTTAGCAGGTTAGTTTTTGATCACCTCCTAAAATTTGTTTATAGGGTGAGGGGTTGATTTGATATATAAATTCGTGCTAAAATGGACACTTTTTGTATCCACTTTTTCCAGCGGAATCCACTAGTTGCTGATGAAAAAAGGCTTAGTCGCTGAGTAAATGGATAATGTCTTCTGGTAGCAAGCCAAAGTTACTTTTCTCGCCTTTTGTTGGGCAGTGATCATTAAAAAAATCCCAAAATGTTAAAAAAGAGAATCATTATACTGCTTTGCATTTTCTTGTTTATGTTCAACTAGAATGCATTTTCTCATTACGCTCAGCCAGAATGAACCCAGATTTTTTAGGGCACGCTACCTGAAGACATTGGTCGCACGACAATTTCTATTGAGTGACTAACCAGACCTGTTATCAATATTTCGTCAATGAACAATTTACATCGACTGGGTTTCTCAAAAGACTTTTACAACTACCCCATTGATTTTGCTAAGTTGCCTTCTTGTTACAGCATGAACTTCGAATAGCTAGCTGAATACCCACCCTACCTGGTAAGATGAATTGCTGTTCAAAAAAAGAATAGATAAGATAGATAGAGTGATAGATAGACAAATGGAAATCAGGTTATGTTTGTTTAATTCTGGTCATAGCACAGCAATGATTTAGAAAACAAGTCTTTTTGGTTACTCCTGTCACACTAAATAATTACTGCTATCCGTATTTTTGTTTGCTAAATAAATCTGAGCAAAATAGTTAAGGACATCCCAGCTGTTATTTAGATAATAACCTAGGGTTAAGGTTAGGGTTTGAGGTTAGAGTTAGTCAGTCAGGGCAAAAGATAGTTTGTGTTAGGGCTTTTAACTTTGAAAAAAAAATTATTTAGCAAACAAAAATTCAGTGAGCTATAATAGCTATAATTATTTAGTGTAGTGAGGACTGATGAAAAAAAACAACAAAAAGATAAAAGTTATGGAGAAGTGTGGTTAGTCATTCAATAGAAACTGTCATGTGGCCAATGTCTTCTGGCAGTATGCCGTGTTAGGGTTGAACAATGAAAAAATGACTGCTCTCACTTTTTTTTGGCAGTGATCACTAAAAAATGTCAAAACTTAAAAGAAAAACAAGCATGAACACTCCCAGACTCAAAATAAGGGGCAAATTTAGTATAAGCTTACACTGTAAATCAAATCCTGCACTCAAGATCTCTTTGTAGAGAATAATCAAAACACAAAAAAAGTTTTTTCTCAACACAATTATGAGTAAATGTTTAAATGCTCGATATTTCCAACTTTCCGGCTCCATTGGCGCAGCCTGATTGAGTGATACATACATACATAGCCAGCAAGGCTGCCAGACCAACTTAAATACTGAAGAAACCTATGTTGACAGTTTTGGTTGACGGTTTCTACAATTTTGCATTTTTAGGTAGAAAAATCCAATATTAAGAAAACAATATGATTTCATATGTGCAACTAGGATAAAAGAAAAATAGTCTTCGAAAATGATTACTTTGTTTTCAGTGGAAGAAATCCAACTTTAAGCAGGTTGTGTTGAATTTTTCAAGAGAAAAGTTTCTAATTGGCAACATGACAGAAATTCGACCTTCCATCACACTTCCAGGCCTTCCAGACTTAGAAAAGACTACTTTGATTGTACATGACCATTGTTCATCAACATAATAATCATTTAATTCTGCCAATTAACCGCCTTTTGGTTCCTCTTTCAGGAAGAATAATATTTATTTGTTAGGTACCTCCATGCACTTTTGACAACAAGGCGATACATGTCGAAACTTGTAACATTCCAATTTTATCATAATCTTTATGTCACTTGTAAGAAAAAGATTATTTGGGTCTATGATATAAACCTTGAGATATTTGTGTTAGAATAGTTGTTCACACTGAGCAAAACTGTGTAACATAATAATTAGCTTTAGAATTTTTCAAGAGAAAACACTCTGAGGTTTTAAAATTCTACCTAAAATTAACTAATGATTGGATTTCAATACCATTTCTGGTACTTACTCATTTATGAATGATTTTTCTTTAATAAGGTTAGTTTTGTAAGAAAAACTTGGGGAAATATTTTTCAAGTCAATGACACCACCCTTCTATAATTTTATGAATCTCAATAAAAATGTCATTTAAATACTATGAATATTTACATTTCTCTAAAGATGAGTCCTAGGAGATAATAAATCAGTTGGAACTTTTTTCGAAACTTCAACATGAGATGTTAAAATATGTCCTGATTTATCATAAATTACAAATGTAACCCAGAGTTGGGGGTTGGGTAGATATTTGTAACTCAGCCTCGTTTTGAATTATAGCGCCATTCACTAATGGCGGCCAGAGGTAAGAAGAAAGCTGTGAGTGCCACTGTGGATCACTTCTGTTCAATTACAGGTAAGATTTTGTTGTTATAAATCATATCCTTGGCTACATGAAGCCTTAGTCTACCTTCATACCACAAATCGAAGCCTGTTTCAGTGACTATTCATTATTTATCACCACTTGCAAGATTCAAGTGAATGGCTTCTAGGTTCATCTTTTCATTCATTATATTTTTTTTATTATTACCGTAGTCGCTCGTTTCATTGTTTTCGGTTCTTTAATAAATTCTCTATACATTGTTCTGTTAGATTATTTGTACTTTGGGGTGTTGATATGTCTTGGTAATGAAAGCAATGGAATGAATTCTACTTTTCAAACATTACTTTTCTGCTCTCTCCTGAAATAAACAGCCCCACAGAGGTTGAGATGTGTTTCAAAACATATAACACTTGAAACTTTTGTTTAGGATTCGGATTAGTTAACATCGCCTTTTTCGTAGAAAAATTAATTTTTCTTTGTTGATCTCGAGTTCTCATAATCAACAAGATCTTCACTTACTCCGGAAATTTGTTAGTTTTGAGGCACATCAATTTTTTGAGTTTTTAGGGGTGGGGGTTCTATTTACTATAATTTGGCGCTTCCTGGGTGTTTATTTGCTCGCACACTATCTTTCGGGTTCAAATTCAGAGCCTATTTCTTTTGCCTTTAAAAACTGGTTTTATCCTTTGTGAAGAAAAGGTGTCCTTTCAGCCCCGTCATGACGTAAAATTAAAATGAATTTGATAAATCAGGAACAGATTAACACTTGATGAAAACAATTGCATGTGCTTTTTCAGTCATTTAAAGCTAAAAATCTGGCATTTCTACTAATTGTTATTATACTCTACCCTCTAACAGCAGATGACGGAAATTTCAGTTATTGCAGTTCTAAAGACTAAAATTTCCGTATTATAGTAATTTATGGCAACTCAATTCTATCTGTGAGTCAGGGCTTTTATCTTGCAAGAATGGATTATCTTGTAAATGGACAAGACAAGGTCTTTTCTTGCAATGAATAACTAATTAGTCTTCGCCACCTCACTGCCGCAGCTAATAATGTGTTATTCCATAAAAATAAAAAAAAGTGATTTTGGTTGAAGCTTTTGTGAAATATTCCCACGGGATTTCCCCCTGAATTAAGTGCTTTCATTTAATCTAAACAAAAACCATTATCACCAGGGCGATAAGAATGTCCTCTTCAAGTTTCTTGATTATTTCTTGTTTCTTATTCATTTCTAATACCCACCGTTTCGTCACGTTCTTCAAATTTATTGTCGGCTATCTCCTGTCCGTCTATCATCAAAATTATTAGTCAATTCTACAAGCTTAAACGACCAGTTGAAGTTATACTTTCACCAAACAAACACTGAGCTATTTGTATAGAAGCCTAAAAGGCCAATTTATTATCATTTTCCCTTTTAGTCTAATCATTACCTAAAAATGGTTTTGTATTTAATTGATCCAACTAGGAGTTATTCTGAGGTGGTCGATGTTGAAGTCCACCTCGGCCCAATAGTAGCAGCATCGTAAACATTCTTTAAGCCCGTATTTATTATCATTCCTCATTCTATCCTTTCGTTGCATTTAATCCTTATTTCTCATTTCGTTTGTGTCGAAAGATTTCCTTCATCATGGCCTTTTTAAAACAAATGTAAAACGAATGATTCAACACACCAAGAAATGGGAATTGATAATGACCAAGTTGAATTGAGCTTTTTGGTAAATTCACTTTACTCTAATAATAGTTCATTTATGTATCTTAATAGGTTATTTTGTTTACTCGTGTAAGTGAATAACTTCTGACCAATAAAATGGATTACTGTTTTAGAAAATGCTCTTTCATGTGGTTTGTATATATTTTTTAAAAGTGGGTTTGTCGGTTTAGGAGTCAATTCTCAACCCTATCAAATCTCTCTTTATCTTGAAATCATTTTTTTTTGTGTGTGTGGGGTAATTTCCCTATTTGTAGTCATCCACTGTGACGATTCATTTCCCCCTCATCTATGAAACCCTTTTGTTTTCTTTCATACAAATCGACTGAGGTAATATCCTTACTTTCGCATATATATATATATATATATATATATATATATATCTGCAATTGAGGCAAATAACTTTGTTCAAGGAATATATTAACTATAACAACAAGCAAGGGCAAATGAAACTATTGATTACATTTTATGTCTATATTCTTGTCGTTTACTTGTATTAATGTAACTTAATTTTTAGTCTCCAGTCTTAAGAGGAAGTAATGAATGAATTACAGTTATAGTGGCGGTTGAGTCCTTTTTGCTCCCATTCATGCATAAGCACCCTCTTCTATTTTAATCATTGCGCATTACATTGCAAGGGTGACGAGGGAAAATTTATTGTGAATGTTGAGTCTCTTTGGCTCCCATCTAAGTATAAACACCCTTTTCCATTCTCACCCTTGTTCATTACATTGCAAGGGTGGATGGGGAGGGAGAAGAAGGATGAGCGTTGCCTCCAATAGTGTTTGCATGAATGACACTATGGAATCAATGGTGCCAGTATGATTTACAACAGCATGATTCTGTTGCATTCAATACTTCCATAATTTTTCTTGGGTGATTGTTTAACCACCAGAAAGGAGGGGGGAGGGGGTCCCATTTGAATTTGAAATGGGACGTTCCATTTCTTTGTAGACAGAACAAAGGCCATATAAATTGCCAAGTAAAAGTTCTTGAATGAAAAATAACTTCTGTAGAATATTATTTTCAATTGAAGTGTGAGGAAGCTGTAACTGGTTTACGATTCATTGAAAACTTACTTCTTGGTCTGAAAGTTGCACATCAAGCTAGAGCAGGCTTTGTGTGGCCTTTTGGATAAACACAAAAGCAACGTTATTTTGTATGGGAATAGTTGTATAAATGATTCAATTTTTATTTGTAATTTTTATTTTGAAATGTAGTCACTTTAACAGCGTTGCTCTTACCTATATATAATACTACTACTAGGTCAAGGTTTTAAAGTCGCTGATTTTGAATGTTGGGGACGAGGCTATGTGCTAAAACCATGCTAGATGGAGGTATGTTTGCTTAGCTAGGGGCAGAGGTTTAGTATGTACCCCCTCTTCTAAATCTGTGTGTTTTGATGCCTCTACCTAGTTGAATTATTGCTGTACATTTTAAAATTATTTTTATAACTTCTGTGATTATAGCTACAATTTGTAATGTTTTTGGTACATACCTAATTGAAATTTGCAACGTATAAATTATACCATTTTATTTGGACCTATTCTGAAAAGTGCGTCTGGTCTACACTCTTGAACAAAAACAATTGTGATGTGTTTTGTGCATTACAAAGCTACAAATACTGGCTTTTATGACGTTCGGCTGGAGCTTGTGTAAGAATTTGGTTATAAACTTGCGCGTCTCACGGATAAAACTTGAGTTTCAGTAACCTGTTTTGCAGGGATGAAATTTGAGAAGTTTTTTTTTTTCTTGCCCCCCCCCCCCCGATAATTCTTATCAAAAAGTAACATTTTCATAAAAAAAATTAATCTGATTTACTCAACCTAATTTCAACCCAGATTTTTTTGCAAACTTTTAATTCTGTTGAATGGAAATTAATCATCTCCGTCATCTGCTTTATTTGTTATGATGCTTTTACTGTCCTGTGGTAGTATGGAGGTGTGGCAACATGCCCATCAAAAGCCTGGTTCTCTTAGTGAGTTGAATGGCCGAAATGGTGCATTGTAGCCAGAGGCGTTTTATTAAAGGTTCCCCTAAAATGTGCTTGGTTAAAAAATGCCGCTAAGTCGTGGGTGATATGTAACTTGGATTAATTACTGTGGTGCCTGTATTTACTCTCAACCTTATCTGTATTATAATGATTAATTTGTCAAGAAAACTGGTAAATACTGATTTTCACCTCCCTTATCTATTTCCTAATACATAAAAGATCTGGGGTCATTCTGCTCACGTCAGATTGGACTAAGTTTCTCTGAAAAAGTGACTCAATCAGTCACAGGGTTAAATATATATGATTTAAATAACTGTTGAATTGGCAATTTTGCCTATTTGGTTAAAACTTAGCAATTTCACCAATTTGGATTAACATATGTATTTGTGAACTGACATAAAATCACAAATTAGTGAATCATGATTCTTCATATGGGAATTTTTTCTTTTTTTTCCTAGTAGTTTGAGTTTATCAAAATTTGAACCTTTTGCCTTTGATCAGGTTTGAAGTGAAAGGAGACTGAGTGAATAATAAAGTCTTGATAGGAGAAGCTGATAAAGTTGAAACTGATGAAATCTGAGAGTTGGTGGCAAAAACTATGTTGATTTCTGTTGGTATGACCATAGAAATGGTCTTGTGTTCAGAACTGAAGTAGAGCTGGTTGTATATTGGACTGGTGAGAATGAAAGTATCCTAAACACAGTATAATTAAAAAAAATTAGTCAGTGATTAACCTGTTTACTGCCAAGTATATTTTTTGATGTTTCAACTCCTGTACCAGATTTTGGGGTAAGAAATTGAAAATAAAAAATCTTCATGGCACGCTTTGAACTTTTTTATTTCCATACGAATCGACTATGTACAACAGAATATCTAATACGTGTATAATAAAAATTTGAAAAAAAAGCTTTGGTGATTTAAATTTCTTTGTTTACATTGGTTTTGTATTGCACAAAACTTCTGAAATTTGAAACCAAATCTTTCCCCATCAAGTATTTCAATCATATTTGTTTTATTGTAATAGCTTTATAATCACTTTTTGGCATCATAATTATTTTGAGAACCATGAGTTATTTCTAAAATTTACTGGAATATGCAAATGGAGCAACGATAGGTTTGGTTACTGTTATGTCAAGTGAGGAAAACAGATTTAGTTGACATCGGCCATTTTGTGAAATGGAAGAGAGATTTTCAGATATCTATATCTATATCTATTACAGTGAAATCACAATTTCAGAAGATCATGTTTTGTACAAATGAGAATCTTTTAGTTCATTTCAATGGTTATAAAGTGTATAAAGACACACTTACTGTCACCTGTCTTTAAGTTATGTGCATGCATGATTTTTTTTTTCTCTTTAATCTGTTTAACCCCCTCGTTGCAGCAGTTAATACGTGACACCATTCCAAATTAAGAACTTATCTATCCAACTTGAAATTATCTGACCTCAAACTTCTCTCCGATGCTAACAAAACTTCACTCCTTTTTCTCTCATGACACTTTCCTCAAACTCAGTCATTGAACATCTGATGATCTATTTCCTAGTTCAGTCCTACAACCAGGACATCATCTGACACCCACTGCTGGCCACACACACACACAAGCTAGCCCTGTCCTGATTCCTTTATACACATATATTCTACTTTATTTATCAAACATGTGTACTGCAAGACATGATCCCTTTATAACACACAATCTCTTGTATCTCCATTATACTTTTCTTGAAAAAGCTGGAATGCATTGGCAAAACATCAAAACTAGTGTTGGATAAATCACAATCTGTATTGATTCACTGAACATATCTATATCTGACATATATATATGCGTGTGTGTGTGTGTGTGTATATATATATATATATATATATACTTCGGGGGAACGAGACAAACTCAACAATAAAAGTAGATGGAGACTATTTGTTGATTCCCATCTTCAGTAGCTTGTGTGTACCTTTTTAATGGTTAAAAGGTTAGGTTTCAATAGAAAACAAATTTAGCATCAAGTGTAATGCTTTGAAAGCAAAAATCGAAATGAAAATCTCTAAAAAGCCATAGTGGTGAGTCTGGACTGTTTTTCCTAATGAAGGAATCTATTGTAGCTTGGTTAGATCTTTGGTTGGAAGGAGTAGTCGCAGTTATGGGTATTTTATTGGTTTTAATGCTGAAGGGAAGTGGACAATTCTTGAGAATTGGCTGTCATGGTCCAGTGTTGAGCTATTTGGGTACTTAGGTGATATTAAGTTCTTGCATATATATGTTATTTATTATATGTATGTGTGTGTATATATATATATATATATATATATATATATATTAGTTGCATCCATAACCTTACTATATGGATATCAATGGTGGGGTAGAACTATAGGTGTATTAATTATGTCTGTGTATATGGTGGAAGTCTGGTGATAAGCGTCAAGTATTGGAAATTATTTGGGAGTATTCCTGTGGTGGGCTATTGAGGCTATCTCTAGTCATAATCAAGGTAGTTGGACATAAGTTAGAGGGGATCCTTGTTATGTATGATCGAGTATCAGTTGGGAAATGCATGTTCTGTAACTTAAATGGTCATTGTAGATGTTCTGAAAAGTCAGATAGCTTTGAGTGGTACTAGTAAAATGGACTATACATAGGTGTCAGTTGGTTTGAGTCTAGGTGGCTATTTGCAATGTTCCCAATGTTTGATATACATAAGAGAAGAGTTATGTATGGATAGAGCTAAATAAGTTTGTAACATTAATTATATGTAAGCAGGGGTCCAGATTGTATAGGTAGGTCTATTGTAGAGAATAAAAGTATATGTGTATTAATGCATTATGGTGCATATTTACCGGCCAGGATGGAAGTATAATATTAGGTGTACATAGAAAGATAGTGAGTTGGTAAGCGTAGAGTAATTAAGTGTGAGTATTATGGGGCCAGAGCTCTGTGTGGTTTGGGGTGTTGAGTCTGTGCGGGGAGAGAATTTCAAGTGTATCATGTAGTTCCAGAATTTTAGTCATATCAAGAGGTATATTACTTTCTATTTTTTCGATGATGGTAAATTTAGTGTCTTTGCGAAAATTGTGACTGTTCTACTAGGAGTAGGTTAGGATGATTGGGTAATTTAATTCTGTGCCTATAATTATTAAATCTAAAGTTAAATTACCACTACGCTTTATCTATTTATTGCAGTTTGCATTAATGTATATTGCATGTCTGTCTGTCACACTTTGCTGGCCACAATTTTGCATCGCAGTTTATCTTTTGACTGTTGAGGAGATGGGCCATATGATTTTCAAAGGATTTTACAATGAAGTTCTATTTACAATATAATTTTAATGCTAAACTTGACCTTGACTTTTCATTCAACTTGATCAGGAGTCAGTAGGCCACGATTCTGCAGCTAAAAGCTGAAACCTGGCATTGGGGTACATCCTTTCTGAGTTGGAGGATATAGGCTAGAAGTAGTTGTTTGAGATCATCAAAGGTTATTTATGGTCATTTCTCGCCAATTGAAGCAATCGTAAGCCACAATAGGAAGCTAAAATTTGGCGTAGAGGTTCATTTTTTTCACTGGAGAACATTGAGGTTGACCTTGGAGTATATTCAAGGTCACGAGTGATCATTTTTAGCAAGATGAAGCATTTGTAGGCTACAATTTTGTGCCTAGGAAGCTAGAATTTGTCATAGGGGTATATCCTTTCACAGAAAATGACATTGGGTGTGTGTGGTTGTCTTGGGAGGTTATCTTTGGTAATTTCTTATCAGTTTTGTTGTTACAAGGTTTTGGCTTATCCATTCAACAATCTTCTTCCGGTTTGATATCCATAAGGAAAGATAGGGTCTCTTTTTCTGGTAATGCCATAGATGAAATGTTGAAACCAGAAAAATGCGTTCAATTGTCTAAAAAAAATCTTTGTATGTTGATGACTCTTCTCAAAATTTTAGAAAAAAGTTATTTATGTTTTAGTTTTCTATTTTGTTCATTTGTAATTCAAGTTTCCTTAAAAAAAATAAATAGCAATATGTTGAGCCAACATTTTTTGTTTAATGTCCAATAACATGAATTGTAGATTATTCTGGAAAGTTTTGTATCCTTCAGTTGAATTTTTAAACCTATGGACCGTCTTGTAATCTAGTTATTTGCAGTAAAAGTGAGACTTTGGCTTTGAATACAGATGCACAGTTTAAAAAATAGAATGTTCTCAAAGAGTGTATACCTTTTGCCATTCTGACTAAAAACTGAATGATAATCAGTTCTTATGAAATTGTGATGCATGAGGTATAAATGTGAAAAGAAATCCTGGATCTGTCCCAAAATTTAATCAATTCAACTTAACCTATAGCCCACCCTCCACAAAATATCATTGAAATTCGTTGAGAACTTCTGGAGATATTGTGTAGATAAACATAAGTGAATACATAAATATATGAGAAAAAATGAAAGATATCTTTTAATGGAAGAAAAAAATTTCTGGATTCACCCTCAAATTTGAACAAGTCTTCCTTAGTCCATGGTCCACTCTTCCAGAAAATTTCATTGAAATTCTGTGGAGAATTTTTGAAGATATTGTGTGAATTCCCGTCTTTCCCAGTGCAAAGTGAACACCAACTAGATCAGCTGGAATTTGAACCCCTGTTCCCCCGATTACATTTCCCATGCCAATAACAGTTCAGCCTGTCCACACCTCCCTCTACCAACCTATTTAGTTGCTGCTTTCAGGTGAAATACCAAGATATCTAGATGAATTCTTCAAGTTATTTATGAACTTTTAACTAGAATAAAATAAAAAGGAAAAAAAAAAAAGAAGAAAAAAGTCAATAAAGAGCTTATTCTCCTATTGAACTAATTTTGATTACTACAGTTTGGGGAACATTTATCTGCAATTCAGAAAAAACAAAATGTTCCAAAATCCAAAACTCTGAAGTAAACATAGTGTCACAAGTGAAAAATTCCACTGTTGACCTCACTATAGTATGATTTGAAGGTGAGGCTGATTTCCAAAGCCTTCTGAGTACAGTAAAAGCTTTCTTTAGCTCTTTTGAAAACAAAACTATGTTTACATCATAAACAATGAAAGACAAAACCAGTCCCAATCAAAACAAATTGTCTCCACCATGCCTACAAGAATTAATCATTGCACCTTTTGCTTATACTCCCATCTGTACATGAACATCAAAAAAAGGGTTAGGATACTCTTATGAGATAAAGAGGAAGCGTTTATGTTTATCTCATATGTATGTATATTCCAAAACCCAAAACGCTTCTGGTCCGAGGCATTTTGGATGTTCAAGTTGTTTTTATCATCACTAGGGGCGTTATTCCTTTGGCAGTGAGCAAACAGTGTGGATTAGAAATGAAGAGTGAGCTTTAATAATACTACTAACTCTGAAAATGAAAGCAATGAAATGTGGTGCCAATAGTTGGAGCAAATAGTGAGTTTAAAAACTGAGATTTGATTTCTGCTTGACATGAAGCTTTCACAGCTGGGTGGTCATAGCAGCTGAGCTACATCAGGCTTACTTCTGACATGAGGAGTATGAGTTTGAATCTCAATGAAAGCTCATTTTTTATTTCTGATTGACACCGTTTTCTCACTGCCATGGAAGTTATGTCCCAAGATGAAGTTGTGATAAAAACATCAAAATCATGATGAACGTAAATAGTCAAGATTAATTCAATTGATTACTATACTTCATTTAATGATAGAGATAAAATTAAAGAGATTCTTATCTGTGAGCGGCCAGGTCTCGTCAATGACAAGTCACAAATGTTGTTCCCTTCTTTCAGGTGTGACCGCAGATGTTGGCGAACAAATGATCGAGGCCTGCAATGGAGATCTGCAATTGGCTGTCGAGATGCACATGGATGGTAACCCTGATACAATGCTTTCAAGCAAAGAACCAAAGGCTACAAGTACAAACTCTGCGGCTAAAGAGTAAATATTTATATCAGAATTTAATATATTTACTTTTGGCCTACAAGATGTGGGTATAAAACTCATTCTTGGTTTACAAGGGAATCTTGGAGGTGGAGATGAATCCAGAAGAGAACAACATTGTTGTATGCTTTTTTTTTTTTTTTTTTTTTTTTGTCCTTATATTGCTCAGGTGTAAACTGCTTTGGATAGCATTTGAAACAAGTTGTATTTTCCAAATGATTGTATTATTGCTTGAATAAGTGTTATCTATTACTGATTTGTGAGATCTGTGGAAATTTCACAGTTATTGTTAAATATATGGTTTATATATTCATGTAATGTATATATGTATATACTAGTGTCACCAAATTGGTTTGTATGTATGTTCGTCTGTTCACTGCAAAGAGTCACAGTGGAAACATAAGTTCTACTCTCTTCCTCTATTTACAGCTGATTGAAGGAAGGAAGAGAGTAAAACTTATGCAACTGGCTGCTGAAGCTTTGTGTTTGTGTGTAATTGATGTCGCTAAAATTTCTGTGGGAAGAATTGAAAAAACAATTTCAAACTTTTTGACGGGTTTGATAAGTATTAAATTCCTGAAATCAGAATATCAAATAGACATATTCTAAAATATTAATCTATCCATTGATGACATTAATCCTGTCATTTTCTTCTTCTTTTCTTACTGGTACTATGCTAGTCATTGTAATAATCCTTTTGTGATGACTTATAATCTATGAAATGTTGATTATTCATGCACCTCTTGATTTTGATTTAAGATAAGGTATTAATGATAAAACTAAGAATAAAGCCAGGAAGTGCAAGTCAAATTTCTTCTATGACTTCAATGGAGAAACATCTGCATGCAAGGAAGGATTTTATTTCAATCAAATTCAACTCCTCATTTAGAAAGTACACTTTTATCTTCATGAAATTCTTAATTCATATTTGCTTTACGAACTTCATTTGCGTTCAATAATTCAATCCAAGTGAGGGTCATGCAAATCCCCCTTTGAAAGATTTTGTTTTTGAAAATTGATTTTAATATTGTAAATTTTGTATCACCCAGTCACAGTAGTGTGCTGTCGTTTAACTATCCAATAATTCTATGAATATAATCCTTACTGGATTTAACTTGGGGAAATAATATCAAAAACATTATAAACAAAAGACCAAGAAGAAAATTCTCAATTGGATTATTTCAGCTTCAACTTTGCTTTGTGAAAAATTCAGGAAGGAGAGAAATATCTATTGAGCTGACAATCAAGTTTGTTCTGTTTTTGTTCTTAGATAGCATTTGGAGAATTTAGTTTTAAATAACTTTATAAGTAAAAAAAAAGATCATTTCAGCACCATTACAGCTGTCATATCAGCATGCATTTATAGAAGATTCAGAATTGATGCATTTTAGTTTATTGATCTTAATATAATAGATTAAAGAAAATGAGCAATTTTTTTTTTTTTTTTTTTTTTTTTTCAATTTTATTTTAAGGAAGGTAAAAAGGTTTGTGAAATGGACAAATAGATTAGTGCAATTTACTGAGAAGATACTGTGAATGTGAATATCTCGAAAGTGGTTTGCAGTAAGTGTAACAAAGGCTGGTCTTCATCCCAAGATGATGCTGTGTTTATAGTGGCATTGAAGGGGTGTCAGTCCTCTAGTATGAGCTCCTGGCTAAAGAAACCATCAATTTGAACTACTCCTGCTCCTAATACGATTTGTTGAATGCAACATCAATGAAAAACATCTGTCTGAAATTGTAGTTTATAGAAGGGTCGTAATATTCCAGGCAAAAAATTGTTTCAGCTCGTGTGGGAAGTTTTCACTTGTACGTCATATTCAGCAGATATTGAACCTATTATTGCAGTCTTTACAGTATTCTCATTAAAAGAACTTCTTTTTTTTAAATTCCCTGAAAGACTGCGAAGGGCACCAAGAACACTTATTTGCTGAGAATTATAAAAAGTTCTGTGAGGATGGAATTATGGAGTTGTTTGGTGAATATGTTGTTCAGTAATATAAAAAAAGTGATATTTTTCATTTTCATTTGATAAACTGAACAACTTTTATTGTTTAAATGATAATTAGTAAGAATAAAGATGAAAATAAAAAAATTGATAGAAGAAAACCTTTGAGATAAATGACCTACAGGATGTTGACTTGTCCCTGAGTCAGCTGATATTTTGCATTGCAACCAGTTAATATAAAAGAGTAGTTTGTGGTTTTGTAAACCAATATTTGATTCTTCTTTCAACCTTTAGCCTTCTGCATTCTTTTTCAAAGGTGCCAAGATTTTATGCACTTAGTAACTTTGAATGCCTGTAACTCATGCGTCTGTTCATGTATAACTGAAATTTACGTGACTACACGACTGTAAAATCCAGACACACTATCACTCATCAATCAAAGTTGCCTGCAATGCCAGGAAAAGTTTTGCTCAGTGAACGAAGTTGACTGTCAAATGCTAAAGGTTAAAGAATGAAGACATAAAAATATTTGCTCTTTGATGAAGAAATATTTACTATAACGTATTTCTGAATGATTTTTTGAATTTGTGTGTTTTCTTTTTATTTCTTTTCAGTGGGGAGGATGTCCGTGCTCCCATTCCACAGAAAAGAGAGATTCTTGTAGAAGAAGCTCCAGTCTTTGGTTAGTAACCCCCATTTTTTTAGAAAAGATCTGTTGTACTGCTTTTTATCTTTTCATTGAAGCTTGAATATTGCCCTTCAACCTTTTCCTTTCTTGAAGGTCTGGGATTCTTGCTATGGCTAAAATTTGGATAATTCCAAATGACTAATTTTTTATGAAAATGTATTTTTTTCCATGTAGTTTTATTTGCTTTAAATGAATCTAGCTTTTATTACTTCTGGAAATTTCTCATTTAAAAAAAAAAAAGAAAAATGTAACTTTTAAAGTGGAAGCGAGTGAATGGCTTCGATGTGGGGCTTTAATTTACAAGTACATGTGATTCAATACTGGCCCTTTACTTTGTGCCCATCTTTCCGAGGCGGATGTTTGATTTACAATGTAAATATGCTGCTAAACTGGACCCTGATTTTATGTCATACTCCCACTTTGCAACTGATTACCTCACTTGCACTTTGAAATTTTCATAAATTAGTCGTTGAGGATTATTTGAATCTTAGCCTTTGTTATTTACAAATTTTTGAAACTTCATCTTGAGAAAAGTAAAGAAGATAGGATAAGATTTGTTTATAGATAACTAAATATTTGAAAATGATATTTTGATCTTTGAGGAAGGTATTTGTCAAATGCTACACTGCAAAGGTTTTTTAAAGAAATCAAGTCCATGTGATTTCCAAGGATACTTGAAAATGTGTAAAAGCTAGTTATTGAATGAAAAAAAAATAACTGATGTTTTTGAATTTCTATGAGATTATTCTAAATTTTGTTATTTAGTAAAGAAACTTCTGTGAACCCTTGTTAAAATGAACTAATAAGGGGTGAAGGGTGTCAGTTTTAGCTGATTAACTGAAATTGATGCTAGGGTTTAATGTCTATGATATTGGAAAGTATATATACTATACTAATAATGATACATCATGTGTAAATAAAAATTATTCAACATATAACAAGGTTAATTAGTTCAGGTTTAATTAAGATCTGACTCCTCTGAAAATCCCTAAACTATTATAAGTTTGTTTATTTTTAGATGTTGAAAAGTAAATGTAGAAATTTTGAAATGATACAGTGCTGTGGATGATGGTGTTGATCTTTGTCAGTCAGGCAGAAGTGTAAGGTGGTGTAGAAAGCATAAACTTTACTGAGTGAAGAATATTACTTTGAATTCTTCTTCTCACTGATATTGTAGTTTTTTAAAAGGAAAAATCAACAATGTGACAATTCACATGCAATGGGAAATGTTATTCATTAGAAGAGAAAATTTGTTTGTGTGAAAATGATTCTGCAATTTTGTGTGATGTGGTTGCTATTATGAAAAGATCCTAAGATCACTTTCTTAGTACGGTATTTCATCTGTTTTATCTGAAATTTAGCTCAACGAGGTCCATTTTAATGAGGGTTCACTTTCTCTCTATATATACATAATCAGGGAATTTTTAGACGTTTGCCAACCTAAGAATGTTCAATTTTTGGTTTAGCTTCTATTTACGTGTTGAAGGTATTTATTGTGATGGTCCCAACTTGAATTTAGCTGAAAATTAGATGACATTGCACAAAAACACGATCTCATCACACAGTCAGAATTATTTTTCCGCATTTCATTGGCTTTGTCTGGAGTTTTCTTTTTCATTTTTTTTTTTTTTTTTTTTTCAATTAATTACAGAAGAAAAGAATTTAAGAAGTGAGGTGGAACAAACTATTAGATTAAGGCAAAATGTTCAAGGTGTAGTATACCAGAGCCAAATTTGATGACTTTGTGTGATGACATAACATTTCTGTGTGACGTCATCAAATTTTCAGATAAATTCTCATTGGAACAATCACGGGTAATAAGTACCCAGTTAAATTCTGTAATATTCTTGGATTATTGAATATGCCAACCTTTTCTGTTTGTAGTCCAAAAGATGATCACGGCCGATCCCATAGGTTTGTATATGTATATTTATGACCGCTATGTGAGTCTCTTCTAGTCATGTGATTTTTTTTTTTTTTTCCTCCCAGTTTCCATTGTTTATTTCTGTTTTGTGGGCTTCTGCCTCTTTGATTGCATTCATAATTATTGCTTAATATTTTCTGTATATTTTTTTTTCCTTTCTCTCATGAGGAAACACCATTTGGATGTTTTTTTTTTTCTTTTTTTATGTCTTTTTGTTACTTTAAAACACTTATACATCCTCTACATCTGTGTACATTAATATGATGTAAAGCTCTTCGTTTATGCATCTTTCATTAGTGATTTTGTTATTATTTTGAAAAATTTTTCATCTGCCTTCATCCGTGACTGATCTTTTATTCCATTTCTTGTATGCATGCCTTTCACCATAAAGATATGAATTAATACCAAACAGCTGATTTTTTATGTAAATGTGTTTTTCCTTTGTAAAATATATCAGATGTTTATTTCTTTAAATTTTTCTGTTCTGATAAAAATTGATTGATTTATTTTTTTTTCTTCTCTCTTCCCCAACTTTAAGGGTCAGGTTAAGGTCTACATTTAAAATAATCAATATTTTAGTTCATCTTTTTGAATAGTGGTTTTCAGGTATAAGATTAAAACTTCATTATTCTCAAAAGTTAAAAAATATCCTGAAAAAATGATAGAATTGTTTTTCATAGAAGCTAACAACCTTGACTAGTATAGACCCCATGGTGGTAACAAAGGAAGTAACATGCAAAGCCATAGTTTCATACGACTGATGGAAAGTAACATATCCTTAGGATAAATACATTTTCATAAAAAATTGGCCGTTTGGAATCAAAGAATCTTAATACCTAGCAAAATCATGCCAGATGGTGTTGTTTTAAAAGCAGTCAAAAACTCTTAGAAGAAATTTGCTTTTTATTCAATCACAACCAGAAATATAGATGCTGTTAAATTGGGATTATGATCCTAAATAATTTTGCTCATTTTTTTTTTTATAATAAATCGAATTTTAATAAGTATATGGATTTTATTCCACAGGATATTCTTTCTGTGCACAATAATCTGTTAGATATGCAAGAATGATAGCCATTTACGCAATTCAGTGCAGGACCCTGTTCAGTAGTCAGACTATAGTTTATTGATTAATCACATTCATTTTATAGTTAGTAATTTTTAATCTTTCAACTCTTCTGTGCAATTATCCAAGTCTGAAAGATTCTGAAGACTTTTAATGAATCTTCTTTTGAAATTCCATCTAATAGAAGGAAGAATTATGTAAATGTGTTTAGACTTGCAATTTTCATGGGGGGGGGAATTCTCTTACAATATCTGGAGAAGGTTAAAATAACTTTGATTTAATATTTTTTTCCTACTCTTGCTGCATAAAAATGGCCTTTACATTGAGTGCATGAAAGCCAAAAAGATTGTTATTGCTCTTTTCTTTAGGATAAAAATATTTGATCTTGAAAAAAAATAACCCCAAATTTCCTCTGTGTTGTTGTTTCCTTCAAATATGGGTCAAATGAGAAGACCCCGAAGAAATCTAACCGATCAAGGGTTCTGAATAATTGTCAAGGGGGGCATTGAATTATTGACTAAGAGAATTGCTTCTTTTCTTTTTCTTTCTCTTAAGGACTTTTGATGTGCTATTAGTTTAGTTCATTTATTTCAATATAATTTAACTTCTTTTTCTTGATGATTGTCTGATTTTTTTTTTTTTTTTTTTTTTTTTTCTCCCCTCATTTCCTCTCTTAATGTGCGTGAGCATTATTACTAGAAACCCCCAATTAATGCGGTTAATGCGACCTTAAAGACTGCTGCACTAATTATAACCGCTTTAATTGAACTTGGAACCCCATGAAAAATAATGTAATTAATCTTAACTTCAAATTCAAAAGAAAATAAATGAATATTTTCTACATATTTGATTTAATTTTTGTATGAAATTTCAGGAGATTTTTCTTAGTAAAAATTTCAATCTATTTTAATTAGCATGGTGATTAGATTTTGGGGCACGGTTTTTAATTTTGAAAAAAAGTTCAATGAAAAATTGTTACTGCATTAATCGGAAACTAGATAATCAGAACCATGGGAGCTCTGTATTTCTGTAGACAATAGGTTCAGCTGGGAATAGTATTATTGGAATCTAAGTTATAAGCAGAATTTTGCTTTTTGTAAAACCAACAGATGTACTGCCACCTTTGCCTAAAAATGAATCACTGTTGCCAAATTGCTTCAGTTTTGTCATAATACTCCCTCCTTGTCACCTAAAACTTTACCAACCCACCAACTCAATCCTGAATCTTTGGACATTGATACAAGGTTACATAGAGCAATACGTGATTTGACTGCATCAGTGGTGCTGATTGACTGGAGTTATCAGTTTTAAGGTAACTGGTATAATAACCAGTAGGACAGAAAAAGGATGTAATTTGTATTTGAAAAAAAACTGAAATTCAACCATATGCTCTCTATATCATTCCTACTAAGCCTTTCCGCAAACGCCAAAACCTCTTGATGCCATGTCATTGGCAAGATTTGTGGTGACACTGGCAAGATGTGTGGATTGAGCAACACCTTGAGAAAAGTGAAAAAAGATGAATTTCAGAATGAAAAACCCATTTTTAGAAGGTGTGTTAATTTTCAAAGTTCTATGCCGAAAGATCTGTAATAGACAGACAGACAGATGAGTAAAAAAGGAAGAATCAGTAGCCTTCGTTTTTTGGTCAGGTCGGTTATCATGGCTACGGTGATTCAAATGGTGTTAATGATGAAGGCATATTACCTTCATGTAATGTAAATCTTTCTTTTTTTTTTTTCTTTTTTTCTTATAATCTCTTTAAAACTGCTAGTCTACCTTTTTAAGCACAAAATAGTTGCTGTATTGTAGCTATTTATTTTAGCTTAGTTTGGCACAAGGCTACAATTGTGAAGCTCCTCATTATGTTGTCTGCTTCCAAACAGACACTAATGAATGTTTCTACCTCTTTTTATTTTGTATCATAAATTTTTAGAAAATTCGATATTGAATTTGATTTGGTTTGTCTTATCTTTTAAAAGTGCCATTTTTCTTTACAGGATTTCGTGGTAGGCGTCCTGCACGATCAGTCTTTGATGGCTTTCGAGATTTCCAGGCTGAGGCACGTGAGTAGTTGGAATGTTTTGTGGTAAAGAATAAATTAGGGTAGGGCAGAGAGAGAGAGTGGCTGAGATTATTTTTTTTCATTGGAGGTGCAGGTGGCCTAACGGGTAAAAGCCATGGAGAATGGAATTGGCAAACAGTTCAAATTCCAGTCAAGTTTGCATTCACTTAATACTATTGCCCTTGGTAAATGCATGTATCCACTTCATGCTTCAGCTATTGTGGGACAGTTAGTGTCCTTTAGACCTATAAAGTAGCCCATCTTGAGTGTCAAGCTAACATCCTAGTCCTATGAAAACCCACAATTACTGAAAACAATGATTTGGTTTTCATGGATCATTCTGGAAATGAATTCAAAAAAATAATGTCTTCATGTATCATATGAGAAGAGAAGAAACTTTGCTCTGCTTTATTTCCATAGACTGACTGTACCTCTGTCATTAAATTTTAATGAGCTGCTGAAAATTCATGAAAAATTGATCTATCTCTATTTTGTTATTACTCTGTCTTGTTTACTCATTTTCAGTTCAAGAAACGTTGACCTAGTTATCTTATTTTCATTAGATGAAATGATGTCAACCATTATTAATCTCTATTTTCTTTCAACTTGATTTTTACTTGCTTTTTACTGCAACTTATGTTCTTGATTTTGTCATGATAAAAAGCAATTAAAAAGTTGATGAAAGAAATTAGTAGTCAAAAATTAATAATGGTTAACCATGCTTTATCAAATAATAGTAATAATATATGCATTCATTGCGACCACCCTTTTCTTCGGAGCCTCAATAATTTTTTAAGTCTCCACAGGACAAAAGAGCTTGAAAACCTGTGTGAAGCACACATCATGCAGACATTTAAATGTGATTAAAATTTTGAACACTACTCTTTCTTCTATCGTAAGCCAGTGGAGACTGATAATGCCGGTCTTGATTTGCATTTCCTACGTTTCAAAGCTAACCAAGCAGCAGATATTGGACTTATTATTATTTGTATATTAGCAATTTAACTGAGCTAAGGAAAAAAAAATATAAAAGTTGTCTTTCAGTACAAAAAGAAAAACAAACATGGCATTGAGGGGAAATCAGGAATGGAGAGTAGGTCTAAGTGTTTGGTTTGATCTTTGGTTAACCCATAGTTCTTGTAGCTTGATAAGAGCATTTAGGTGTTTACCTGGCTTCCCTAGGCAGAATTTGTTTACCTGGCTTCCCTAGGCAGAATTGATTCTTTATTTATGATCTATTCTGTTAACCCACTGCTACAGATCAATAAATTTAGTTTAGTTGTAATTAAAAGCAACTAAAAAACAAGGATGAAAGAGAATAGTCCAAAATTAATAATGGTTGGTTTCGTTTACCGAATCTTGTTTCAACTGTTGAATCCTTTCAAGATATCTACAAAGGCAGCTGTTAATGGTTTTATAGAGGGGAAAAAATTCAGTAACTTCAGAGCAAAAATGTGGACAATTTTATTTGGGGTATTAAATGTAAATGATTTGCAAAGTTTTGTCAATTAAAGAATCGTCTCTATCATCATCATCAACCTTTTAGTGTCCATTGTTGGACATACTCCCTCCTCACCAGATCTTTCTATCATGGGTGTTGCAGAACCAATACTTTCTGAACTTGTTCAGTTCACCATGCCATCTTCTTTTTGCTGACCAGTTTCGCATATGATCTCTGGGATCCATGTTGTCAGTCATGATGTCCAGCAATTGTCTGACATTCTCGCAACAGGACCAATCAATTGTCATTTGAGTTTTCTTATAGTTTTCATTATATCTCTGATCTCCCCTTTTCCTTCTTTTTTTGATATACTGTGCTGTCTTGTGATCTCTCCATTTGACATTGAGTATGATCCTCTTATGTGCATGTTGCATGATTCTCAATCCTTTTGTTAGATTCCATGTTTCAGCTCCATAGGTGACTATGGGGAGGGGGGCATTGGTTGTATACCTTTCTTTTTAGGACTAATGGGATCTTCTTCTTCTTGAAGATTGAGCTTGCTCTACTGAAAGCTTGCTACCCTAGAATGAGTCTTTGCCCAATTTCTCTTTTCAAGAATTTCATTAAGATTGGTTGCCCTGGGTAGAAGTAGTGATTTAATTTCTTCACCTTGGCATTTTTGATTCTGAGGAAGCAAATATCAATATGAATAATGAAATGTACTAGAGCTTTTATTGCCTTTCTAACAACTGTATATGTTTTGGAAGACTTCATGACCTTGTAATACCTTCTATTAGTGAGATACTTTCTTTTACATACACCGTTATATACAGGTAAAGCTCCTCCTTTGTCTGATCACATTCCAAATTATGAATTTCACCTGTTATTCCCTTCCAGATTGTCTATTTTTCTTGAAATGCACTTGTACAAAATAGGAACTTTACCTGTATGTTCAGGAAAATGTCTTGAATTGTAATCATTGGAATTCTACACTTATCAATCAAAAGGCTTTAATGCAGTGATTTTGATCATGGGGCTCACTCCAAGGAGTACAATTTGAATGTACTGGGACTTATTCAGAATTCACGTGTTAGGAGCAGAAAAGATTTTGTGGCAAGGTTTAACAGATTAATTCCTAACTATACAATATTATTAATTACTAAATACTATAGATTCTATAGTAACTAATGCTCAACTCATTAATTTTGTATTATATGAATGTGATAAGGTAATCGCATTGTTGTTACTGAATTTCACAATAAAGAAATCGCAAAAATTTAATTTTGTGCCTTGAAGTTCAGATATCAACTTTTTATTTTTTTAATTTTTTTTATACCAAGAATTTGTTTTTTCACTGGCTTTTTCCTTGAGATAAAACTCTTATTTTTGATAAATTTCTGAATCCATCATATTATTATACCTCTTCAACACCAAAATTGTTTTATAATTCAAGGGGGTGGAAATCACATAATTTCAGCTGTCCAGTGCGGGGCATGGGCAAAAATGTTGAGAACCACTGCTTCCACTCATTCATGTAGGTGCATTTGAAATTTCATGGCCATTTTGAATACATAATGAGGTCACACAACCACCATAATTGCCGTTAGATGAAATACATTTCTTTATAACTTTCAAAATGATATGACTTCATAGGGGTTTCTTAGGAAATAATAACTTGAATCCATCCATTGTGTCTTTGCTTTGTAAACCTTAGAAACACCAGACCTGAATGAGTTGAAGATTCTATTGCTATATTGAGACTTAACTTGAATGTTGGAATTGCATGAGAAGGGAGATAATCCCTTGATTAAGTGGACTTGTCAAATTGCAGTTTTACTATGAAGTTGATGCTGTGATTTATGTTAGAAGAACTTTATATCTTATTAATGTATTTTTGTAAAAACTGATTTCCTGAAGCGAACCATGAAATTCTTGTAGCTTTTACACTTATTTTCCTTTAATCTCAAAAACTTTTTTTTTTCTGTTCTGTTAATTTGAATCTGTGTTGAGGAATTGAAGCAATTTGTTCCTTTTTATATACTAAAAAAAAAAAAATTTATTTTTATCTTTTTATTTTCTATTGTTGTAGGTCAGCAAGAACAACTGATGATCCAAGGAGGCACTGGCAATGTCACTTCAAAGCATCAGACATTAGAGGAGCTTTTCCGCCCACCCATAGACCTCACTTTTAAGGGAACATTTGCCAGTGTAAGTCCAATCAGAGATAGTAATGTTATTCATCATTGGGTCTCCATACTAGAGGCTTTCTGCTAAACCAAACTTAGTAAATACCTATTTTCTTGTGAAAAAGAAATGTCTCCTAATTTTAGCTGAAAAATTCCAATTTCCCTTGAATCTTTTGTAAAAGTTGATCAAATTTTTTCCATTTGTTATTTTCTCATCTTACTTCAATTTACCAAATGTCTCTCATCGCATAAGTCAAGGACGGGTAGACTTATGAGCACCAAATTCTGTCTCTGTTTTAGCTATTAGCTTCTGAAAACTGCAAAATCTGCAAAAATTAGTTTTTAGCTATGGGTTTGATTGACTATGTAAGTATAATGCTATAGTGGACCCTTTGTGTGTGTGTCAGGTTAGCTAAACTGAATCTTTCGTTTTGTTTAACCATTTAAAGTAGACATTTAGCAGATTTTCAGCTAATTAAAATAGTGCAGAATTTTAACAAATCAGTTCAAGTTAATTGTTTCACTGATGCCAATTATAAAAGCAAGTCAAGACTCTGTTTTTTCTCTTACAGGCTCGCGATGAAGGCACGAATCTAAACAAATGGTTGATGGTCAATATCCAAAACGTTCAGGAGTTTTCCTGCCAAACTTTGAACCGTGACGTTTGGAGTAACAGTGCTGTCCGCAGCATCGTGCAAGAGCATTTCATTCTATGGCAGGTAGACAATTGGTTTCTGTTCTCTCCTTAACTCCTCTTCAAAGATTCCGTGTTCTTTCAACCAACATTAATAACAAGTAAGGTTTGCTGTTGACCTGAATTTCTTGAGTGCATTTAAAAAAAAAAATTGTTACAGACTCCCATTTTTCCCAATGAAAGACTAGCCAACCAACATCCTAACTTGATCACTGCGTTATCTAGGGTCTTATGTTGCTCTGTAACAATTTAGTATTGATTTATCTCTTGGTTAAGACCATAAAATGGTCCTCTTCAAATCGTATATTGAGAGAAAAAAGGTATGGATAACCATTGTATCCAGTAATGGTGAAAATATATGCAGCATACTTTGAGGAAATGGCTTTAAGGATGGCATTACTGAGGTCAACCTTCAGGCTGATATATATATATATATATATATATATATATATATATCATACTGGGAAGCCGTGCAAGTGCTGCTAGATCATGTGAACTCAACAAGACTCTCAGTATCATTCCCCATCATTTGTCTCGTGTGGGAAAGACATTAAAAGTCTAAATTGTTTCATTTGTTTTTCGATTGAAGCCAACGGGATTTCTTTTTTTTTTCCCTGCGTGTTATTTGCATACAGTAAATTTTGTGGTGCCTAAATATCTGATAATCAAAATTATGTTTAGAACAAAAATTTACAGGAATAAAATCAAGACTAAAATATGCTCATTTGTAAAATGAATCCAAAGTACCAATCATATTTTTCATATTTATGTGTCACTTGAAAAATATTTCATGTTTATTTCCATCTTGTTTGGAATTATCAGAAATTATAACAACTTTTTCTTTGGTTGAAGATCGAGGTTTGCTTCTTCAACATATGGCGTTTCCCAATTTGTCTACGTATGGCATTTCTCAATTTGATCAACCAGGTCATAACAACTGCAAAAATCGCATGAAGGACAATTATTCAATGACTCTCATTCATTTTCTCTCCTTACAGCATCAAATATTCATTGAATCTCATTTTTAGGAGCAAGACTGCCATAAGGTTTGATGTAGAGCTATCAAATTTGGTATGCATACTTATTGGACCTAGGGAAACTTTAACGTAAAAAATATTCTGAGATCGATCCTTACCTGGACTGTATATATCCTGCAGTTTTGCAAAATTGGCTTTGCCAGAAACAATACTTACCAGCTCACCATCAATACTAAGGAATTATTCAATTGTCATTATAACCAGCTATGATCCAATTCTTGACCTCTTACCCAGCATAGACTGGTACTTCAGGTGGTTGATTGGTATTTATGGAAATATTTTTTCTCTATCAGCCTGATTGATGGTCTCTCTCTCTCTCTCTCTCTCTCTGAATGAATATTGCCTGCCATTAACTCTGAAATCATGTTACTATCAAATAAGTTGTTTTTTCCCCCCTCATTTCTTGTCTCAGGTGTACCATGATAGTGAGGAGGGCCGTAAATACATGCAATTCTACAAGGTGAAAAGTTGGCCATATGTTGCTGTTTTAGATCCTCAAACAGGTAAGAAATACACATTTTTGGTCAACCAAGTTAATTATGAGAAGAAGTTGTTTCAGGTCTATCAAAGTATTTGAAGATGTTCAGAAAAAAAAACAAGATGGAATTTTTGAGAAAAAAAATTAGAAAGCTCAGACATGAATATCATTTGTTCTATTTGGATTAAATATACCAATAGTTTATGGCTAGCAATTCTCAAAATGTGTGCCACGTCACAATGGTTAGTGTGTTAATTTTTCCAAATGAGCAAACTTGTATTTTGAACCTTGAACAATGTCAAGCACTGGCATTATGTCTTCCCTACTTCCACCACAAATTCGCCCAACTATAAAAGGAAAAAAGGGTGATGAGTGTGTATATCAGTATTTTACTGCTGCATAAGTTATTTTTTAGTGTGCCACCATGCAATAAAGATTGAGAACCACTGGTTTAAGGGTTTATCATACAGGCTGATCTTTGCTGGGTGCTCCATTCACTTGACCTTGGCTCTGCTTAACAAATGTCGCTGAATGAATTTGAAAAATAATTCATTTAACTTGTAAGTTTAGGTGCTGAGCTTTGTTCTGTAAGATGCTGTTTTTGTTTTTTTTCCCTCTAGAAAATCGGGACATCTAATTGAAAATTTTTTTTTGTCTGATGAAAAAATCCTTCAATTGAATCTTTTCTTTTTCTTTTTGCCCCTTGTAAATTTTTTTTATTGTCAACTGACTTGTATGGAAATGAGTTTGTTTCTCGATTTGTTTCCAGGGGAAAAATTGGCTGAATGGAACAAGTTGGACCATACAAAGTTCTGTGAATATGGTGAGTGAGGATTTTTTAAACAAAAACCTGATTGGGTTGCGTTTATATTTGCATCGGAATCTCGAGTCCTGCTTCTTGAATATTTCACGTCCCTATTCACTTTTCTATCTTGTCAATTCCTCTGGTTCATTTTTTATTTGAATTTTGGGATAACTTTAACCCCTTCCCCTAGAGAGCCCATTTGAGCCTCCATTCCCCCACTAAATTTTGTCAATTGAGCATCCTCCCACACCTAAAGCAGTCTAAGATAAAGAATGATTGTGAATAATTGTAAACTATCATAATTTAGGAAATTAAGAATGACATAAGAATTAGTTCATTTTAGTTAGGGTTCAAGAATATATTGTTCACTTACATGAATACATACACTTTTAAATGCATTATCATCAAATCTGCTGTATCAAGTAAATTCCTTTTAAAAGTCATGCAGTCACAGATCGCTTTAATTTTGGGCTTTTGCTTGTTCAAATGAAATTCATAGTCTATATGCAATCTGTGATGGATTCACAAGATCCATTTAATGATTGATCATTTTGCGTTGAGATCTTGAATGCTTTGAGGGATCACTTCAAAATTCTCCCACCCTAAAACTATCTCTTGAACACCGACCCCAAAATGAATCTACTGAGTTAAATGATCAGAATTCTTCTGTATTTTATCAAACCAATACAAGCACCTGCTCTTATGTTTTTCTTTTCATTTCAGCCGCTGAATTTCTATCTTTGCATCCATCACTTGATGGAAACGCAAGTCCTCCACACAAATTGACAAAACTGGTGAGTTGGCTTCTTTGGATTGTGTCATTCTATCAAGTTGGTCATTTACTTGATGACAAAATTTCAAGGGACGCTTAAACAATCCTAGCTTAATTATGTATTGAATGACACAGTTTTTAATCCTCAAATAAAATCTTTTTGTTAATTTTATGTGATGTTCTTGAGATAGGAAATTATGATCATGCAGACTTTATTTCTTCATGTATAACACAATGTTTTGTACTGAAATCTTTTATTATACACTTTCTGAGACAGGAAAGTCTCAAATGATTACAAAAGGGTTTGAGTGTCAAAAAAAATTGATTTGTCTTTTGGCCTCCATATTGGAAATGTGAATGAAGAAAAATGAAGAAAAAATGGTAAAAATTTGATAAAAATGTATTTCCTGCCAACAGTTTCAACTATGTACTATCTATTGTGAGATCTTTTTTTTTTCCTCTCTCTCTCTCTTGTAAAGATGAAAAACATAACATCTCTATACAAATATATCAGAAGTTTTTGTCTTACTGGGATTAATGAGTGGAAATGACAGAAAAACAGATAAGGACAGTCGTCATATAGCAATGATCAACAAATTAGTCTTTCTGGGTTCAATCCTCATCGGATCTCCTACTAGAGATGGTGCCATACCGATTCATGCTAAGTTAAGTGTGATTGTCTTGGTTTGCTGTCTCTCCCTTGGGTAAAAATTTTGCTGGTACAATTAATTCCTTTCCACCATTGGAAACTATGGACTCTTCAACTGAAACAAATTTTCTATCATTTTTTTCTTAGAAATTCAAATATATGAATGATTTTTTTTTTTTTTACAGGTATCAACTAGTTGAGAAAATTTTTCTAATTTCAATAAGAATATTCAATTGTGTCCATATCGAGCTAAAGAACAATTGGGAAATTGCATTAAGGTTATGATCAGAAGCCAAATTAGGCATTAAACATTTGGTCATTCTAAGTGAATTCCTGCTTTTCCCAAGGGTGTTAGTGCCAGTCTCAGTCAAAATTTGAACTGGGGTCTCTTGGTCTATTTTCTGTGCAGCTAACCAATTGGCCACTAGCACTTCCTTATTTTGAATTGTGTTTCAAAATAAGATCATTTACTCAAAAATTCTAAAAATATTTTTTCTCACTTAAAATAGCAATTGAATCACTGAAATATTATTTTAATCTTTGCTTCTTTCTTAGCCACAGGAACCAAGTATTGTGGACGCCAGTGAAGATGCTCAGCTGCAGGCTGCGATAAGAGCTTCTCTTGAACAGGACACAGAAAATAATTCCGATTCTTGTGACTTTGGGTCAGAATCTGATGTAGATTTGGAAACATTCACAGGCTCTGAGGACGACAGTAACCCTTCACCTCTCAAAAGGACTAAACTTTCTGAAAAAAAGCCTCCACTCTCTTCCAGCTTACTTAACAAAATTGGCAAATTATCGTCAGACTCAAAATTAAAGACTTTGTGTTCACAGTCCAGCATGATTAGTGACACGGTGTGTAAAAGCAAAACAGTAAATTTTTCCGAATCCTCCACGTCATCATCGCCAGTTGTTTTGGAATCCCCGTGTTCCAGTAAAAAATCGGCCTCCCCAGTGCCTACGAAAGAACCTAGTCAACCATTATGGCACAAGCATCTTGGTTCCAAAGACGGTAAGATTCATATCTTTGAGTCAATTTACATTTGCTTTTTTTATTTCTACCATTCCTTTGAAACACACAAATAGAACCGGTAAGAAGAATGCAATCCATTTTACTGAATTTAAAAAAAAAAAAAAAATGCAAGCCTTTTTATTATTAGATGAAATATTGTTATCCATTGTTTTAATTTTGACTACTATTTTTTCTGATTGCATTGAAAATCCTAGTTTCATTCTGGTTGAACATAAATAAGAAAATGCAGAGCAACAAAATGTTTTCTAATGAGTTTTACATACAATGTTATTGATTGGGTCGACTATCAAGGAAATTAAGTTTCCAAATAATTTTTTTCTCTTTCAGATCCCGTGACAAATCTTATGATACGATTTCCTTCTGGTAGTAAACAACAATTATCCCTTCCATGTTCTTCTAAATTATTGGTAAGTAAAAATTGCCTGCTTGTAAAATCTCCATCCATTCTGATAGGATAAAATTGGGTGGGGGTCACAGTGTTAGGGTACTCAGTGAACCTTGATGATAGTCTATAGTATGACTGTTGGAGAAGATAAAAAGTTGACCCCAGGCTTTGCCTAAATTTATTTTTCTGAAATGAGTGAATCATTGTTACACTCTAATTCATTCTCATTAGTATCTGCATCTTGGTTGTTATATTCACAATATTTCAAAGGAATCGCTCAGTTGATTTTTCTTCTTTTTTCCTTTGAGGTTACTGACTATAAGGGCTGAAGCATTGTGATGACATCGGCCAAGTAAATTTGTGTATAACTATGTTTGAGCCCAGACATCACTATTACCCTTTTTATTTTTGTCTCTGTCTCCTGTGAAAAAAAAACAACCAAAAACAAGCCTATCATTCACTATGGGTATCAGTTATTGCCGTGTCCTTTCCTGAATTGAATAACTTTGTTATTCCCCAACATGAATTTTATTTGTCATTTTGTGCAGAGATTCTACTTGGAGGATGGTGAGTTTTAATTGACATTTCTGAATAGAATGAGAATAGTTATACAGGTTCCTTGGCACCTAATCACTGAAAATGTGTTAAATTTTATGGTTTTATTAAAAAAAAAATGAATCTTTGAACACTCCTAATAATCAACCAATTTCCTCTTCTTTCAGGCTCTTGAAGAATATGTCCAAGAAGAAGGTTATTCGAGTGAAAAATATGAAATTCTAACAAATTTTCCTCGTCGAAAACTTTCAGAGTTAGATATGAATACAACATTAAAAGATGCTGGTCTCTACCCACAAGATACAGTTTTTGTCCAGGAGAGGTGATGTTAGTTTGCCGTATCTTCCTTAGGGGGTGCCAGTTAACTGTTGCTCCTTGCTTGTCAACCCAGCAGCCTCTTTATTCCCCAAGAAAGTGAGGTAGGAGCAGCAATTGTCCACCACTGCCAAAAACATTGTCTCAAGGCCAGGGTTGCCAGATTGGGCTACAAGAGGAGATAATCCAAACTTTATCTCCAAGACTTACCTAACACAGGCATTGGAATAGTGTTGATTTTGTAAATTTAGTCAGTTTTGGGTGATTCCTAGAAATGAAGCTGGGATTATCACCCCCCTTGTAATCGGATCTGGCATCCCTGCTCAGGGTTTGGCCCTTGTGGCAGAGCCTTTACCCAAAGTCTGACAGGTCTGGAATTCTGGCCCTCCTGACTATCTTGGTTCATACAAATCATTATCATAACATTAATCAATCTTTTTTTTTTCCCCCTGAAATTTCCATATCATGCGAAGTGATTCAAGACATCAAATAATTCTTCAGTTATTAAAGGACTCCAATAACTGCCTTGTCTTTTCAATGTCTAATATTCTAGAGGAATGACAATTGAACTCTTTTATGGCAGCAAAACAAGGCGCCCCCCTCTTCCCAGCTTTTTTTTTTTTTCTCAACTATCATGATGCAATAAATTTTTCATTTCTAACATTTGTGTTGGTAAAATTGACGACCATTCGGTAAGACTCAGTTTACTGTCAAAGGGTAAGGGTGTTTAGATTCCTAGAAACCTGATGTGCTTTCTATTGTTGTATAGAATTTTCTATAATATTCTGCTGGTTCCTACCTGTGTTGAATGTTATGCTCTCAGTAATAACATAAGGGAAAATTTTGCCCTCTTTCTAAAAGTACCAGACGAGAAAGCTAGTTTCAGGGAGGAGGAATTTTTTGCAATGAAACTTATCCATGTTCATGATAGTATTAAGATAAAAACATGGTCAGTCATGAAGAATGAGGCAAAAGGTGATAAAAAGAGCAGAATTATGTTCAATGACTAAAGCAGGCAAGTCCATAAAATATGAAACTGAGAATAATAGCCAAACTTCCATAACTGGATGTGGTAAGATTAAGCAAGTTATTTACAAACTTTTTATGACTGAGTCCAGTACTATGGACTAATTGATTTTAATCCAATAAGACATTTGTCCAAATTTTCATGGAAATGGACTTACCTGCTTTTTGTTATTGCCCAGCAGAGTTGTCATCACCTGAGGAATTTCCACAGGTTAAGCTCATAACAGAAATGAATACTTGACAATTCCAAAAATAAGTAACAATTTATTAAAAAAGAAAAAAATGATTCCTCTTCACATGAAATACGGGTTACCTGCATCCGTAATTTCACTGAGAACACAACTCGGCAAAAGGGTTTCAGCTGCAACTTCAGTTTCTTCAGAAATGACTTGGTATCGACTGTCACTAGGGAACGTATCATCCAGTAAATTACACAATAGGTTGTCATTTTCATAGGTCGGAAAATAATACCTGTAATTGATTAAATAATAATTGAATGCATCAACACAAATGTCTGAGTTTTTCTGACAATTTAACTCTTCTTATTCATGTGTAAAGGAAAGGACTTTTTTCTTTTTACTCTAAATCAATCTACGATACTTGTAAGATAGGTTACTGATGATTTTAACTTCTTTTGTTGTCTGACTACAAATCTGCCACTCAACTCAGAAAAGGTATACAAAAAACCTCTTCAGCCTACATTGCTGATTTTGAAAAAAATAAAAGGTATTACTCAGACAAGAAGGGAAAGTTCCTCTTTACATACGCTAGTACACATGAAGAAGGCCATAGAATGGATTGGCCAAAACATTGCATGAACAACAATAAGAACAAGTATTATTGACCTGAAATGGTCAAGTTCTTTGTTTTTTTTTAATCGTAGTGGATCTAGAAATTTGATTTTTTTTTGCTCCCTTCCTCTACTGATGGTTTTTCTTTTTTCCAAATTAGCTGCATATTTCCCAAATTTATGGTAATATAAACCTTCAAGGGAGGCCAGACAATCTCATGATCCCAAATGAATTCTGTATAAAATTATATATAAAGTTTATACATAAAGGAGGGACAGATCTGGTTAGTTACTGAATTGAAACTCCTGTGACCATTGATCAGTGAATAATTTTAAAAACAATGCCATGGACTAATTTAGTATAAACTTACATTGTAAACCCCTGAAATGGGGTTGGGGGCGTTTTTTTTTCTAGACATTAGTAAATGTTGGGATTTTCAGCCTTCTTGCTCTACGGGTGTGGCTCATACATATCCTGCCAAAGTCACTTGAAAACAAGGTACTTAGTTTTGGTTGACTATTTCTAACATAGGTGAAAAGGAAACCGACATATTTAAATTTCCAGCCCTCTAGCACCATTGACATAACATACACCTAGATAGGTTTCTTCAGTTTTCAGGTGTTTCTGCCTGGTTATTTATGTTGACAGTTCCTAAATACCTAAAGGCGAAGGACACTATGATTGTTGTCTCTGACAGTAAATGTTTAATCCCCAAGTATGAATGTCAAAGGTTGCACACTTACTGTGGTTGGTTCCAAACTTTGCTGTCAGGAATTTGGGAGAAATGATTGTTGGCCTCCATATGAGACATCAACGATTCACAAGTATCGAATTGGACATCACAACCAAGACATTTCAATTGGTGAACCTTGAAAAGAAAGAAAACATTCTTGGCTCAAAGAGTTTACAAGTTGTGCTTTTTTTTTTATTATCAAAGAAAAATTCAAGAAGTTTGTAAAAAAGTCAAACAAACAATTTATATGGATTGTTTTGCCTCACCACTCACATTTTTGTCTTGGGTAATTTTGAAATTTGACTGTTTAGTTTCATTGCAAAATCAGGTTTGGGGAAAGAAAGAAAAGGAATAATTACCTTTCGGCGAATAAAATTAATTAATTTGACTTGTTGATAGAAATCCAGGTTTCTACTGATTTTTATTGCTGCAAGATCCAAGCCATGAGAATCCTGTTAAAAAAAAATCGGTTTCATTAGGCATCACATGAAAAAAAAAGTATCTTTTGAACTGGTGGATAATTCACCTAATAGTGAAAGAAATTACTTGGCATGAACAACTCATTTACTCCTAGTTATTTCTATACTCCTGTATGTATCCTTATCATTTATAACTAGAGAAGAATGTAATTCTAAGACTTATTTACTTTGCAAAAAAATTGGAGGGGGGATCTGAAGTTTTTTTTTTTCATAAAAGTGGGGTTAATGATAATGTCATTGTATGTGTGTGTGTGTGTATATATATATATATATATAATATATATATATATATATATATAGCACATCGAAACTGTAATGTAAGAAAAAAAGTAATTTGGTCAACTCTCCAAATGATTTTACAAATAAATGGATACCCACTAGGTTACTACAAATGAAATGTATCCAACAATATCTATTTGTTTGTTTCTCACAGATGATTATATTGAAAACTTCAAACTAATAGATGCTGGTGGCATAAAATAAATTGCAAGAAGTTGGCAGGAGAAAGTGTTCATTTCAGGATATTTTTATAAATTAAAGATCCCATTAAAGACATCTTTTAGAAGATATCTGCATAGGGGTCACATAACTCTGAAATTTTCTGTGTTCCTATGTTGAGTGGTGTTTTGGACCTAGTAACCTCTGGATTCCCTTCGGATGGTGTGCATGGTGGTGTCAGTGAGCATATCTAGTAAAATTGCCTCTCAATTGCTAGGTAAATCCCTGGGTGGTTGAGTGCAGCAAAATTATACTTGTCCAGACAGGTTATTTAGGAACAAATAATTGATACAAGATATCCTCTGGCATGGACAGTACATTGAATGAAGAATTCAATTTGAAATCCCCAGAAGTTTACCAACTATGACAGACATCTGGAGGAGGTTGGAGAATACAACCATCCTTGTATAATAAGAATTTTAATGTTTTCTTCCAAACTAAATGTTTGAGTCTTTCATATTTTTTTTTCTCTATTATTTGCAATAAAAGAAAAGCATTTCATAATGGCATTCATACCTTCATGTGTGTTTGGAGACTGTCAGCATCAGTGGATGAAAAAGAACAAAATAAACAAATTGCTTGCGAACCACTTTCGTCGTGCCAATCATCCCAAGTCCTTTGTAGAGAAAAGAGAAAAAAATCATGTACAAATAACATTGCTTTAATGACAAAATATAATTCAGTGGGAACTTAACTCATACATTATAAACACTCTTTACTTGTAACAAGTGGAAATTGATTTTTAAGAAAATCAAGTACTAATTACTACAACTTCAAGTTTTAATACAGCTATATTTGACAATATATTTTGTATCTTTCCGTAATTTTGTAGTTTTCAGTTTCCATGGAAATAACCAAAACCAGATATTTACGAGTCAAGATGCCTCTACCATATAGCCCGAGCATGATTCTACCAGAATTGTAGGTTTATGGTACAGGGGCGTTAACTTGTTTAAATAGCTCACAAATTGAATAAAATATACTTGAGTTAACCTTAAAACCGGTAAAGTTTAGAAACAAATTCAGCCTGGAAAGGGTTAATAGAAAATCTCATTAATGCAAAGAAGAAAAACTATTTGGACTTACTCTTCATCCATGTCATGTTCAAGGTTTGCTTCTTCAGCTGATTGGAAATTTTCCCAGTTTTTACCAATTTCCTTTGAAGAGAAAAATTCCAATTTATTCTGACAATTTTTCTTTGATTCATAATGCTGACAAGAAATAGAAAGCTGAAGTGGAGAAATTCTCTCGAATTAGTTTTTGAAAAAATCCAAACAAAACCTCAGTTTGTTGAGAGAAAGGAAAGGAATAATTATTTGAGGCAGAAACTTGAATTTGACAAGCTTTCTTTTTATTTCAACAGTGTTCAACAAGAAAGTCTGGAAAGAATAAGACTAAAGTTTTAATTCCTATGTTGATTAAACAGACTTGATTCAAAGCCACCTTTGATGGGCATTAAGCTCAATGTCAAGGCACTTTTTCTATTTATATATTAACTTATAGCTAAAACTGCCCTATTAGGTAGTTTTCCGCCTGTGAATGTATAGCAGGATGCCTATATTCACAAGACGATTGATTGAAAAATGAATTTCTTCTCTCAAAATGTTCATTCTGTAAATCAGTTCACACAAGCAGCTTGCCAAAAAACTATCTTTCTCTTAATAAAATCATTTTGCAATATGAAATCTAGATATTTTAAAATCAATAAACACATTCATTAGGGAAAGACAAAATCCACTTTGAATCCACAACCAATTAATCAGTTTGTTTTATTCATTTAGAATTTTAATTTGAAAAAAAAAGCTAAGTTAATCCTTTATGGAGTGATGGTAAGAATGAAAGATAATACTTCATCAAAAGTAGAAAAAGTGGCAAAAAAGGAAGGTAGATTAATAATGATCAAAAGACAGAAAAAAATTAATTGAATTGTTATGTTGAGAAGGGAGTATTGAAGACAAGCAGAAAAGAAAAGCATTCTAATAATTCACTCTTTCCTTCTTCTTTGCATTCAAAGATCAGACGGACACAGTAGCATCTGTTGATGTATCATTTGGCTTCTCTCATTTTTTCTTTCTTCCCTATATTCCTTTCTTTTTTTTTCACCGAGATGACAGGAGATTCAATTATTGAAGTAAGGTTACCATAACTGTCACCTGTATTAATCTAAGGGTGATTATAGCTTGTTAATCCACAAGAAAATTAGATGGTTAAACCCGAATTTCTGAGAAGATTTGGAAAAGAAACTACTGAACTCTTTTTAATAGAAGAGTTTATTAGTTTCAAATGATGGAGAGGAGACATTTTTATCGGAGAAATTGATACAAACAAGTGAAGGAGTCCATTGCTATGGACAGGGAAAAAAGTCACCCTGTTGAATATTATTGAATAAATAATCAAGTGAAGCTACTGAATTAGCTTCTTTTTTTTTTTAATACCTGGAGTTATTTCCCTTTAGAAATCAGATCCATGTAATGTAGATATTGCTTTATCTTCCAAGAACGTATTGTATTGTACTAACAAAATCTCTCTATGCTGTGCAGTTTTGCTGTTATAGTAATGAACAGAAACTGGATCATTATAATATAAATTAAAGCTTAGCTTGAATTGTAAAATGGATATAGTATTCATGACATTGATGTGTTTGTGGAAAAGCTTGGTTGGAATGATAAAGAGAGAGTAAGTATATGGTTGAATTTAGATTTCTAAAGAATAAAAATGATATCCTTTTTGGTCCTACTGGTTGTTGCACCTATTCCTTTGAAACTGTCAACTCTTGTTTATTGGTTCCTTTGATCTCATCATGTATTGCTCTATGTAATCATGTATCACTGTCCAAAGAGTTGGGTTAGGGTAGATGGATTAGTAAAATCTTGGGTGACAGAGAAATAAGAACTTACAGCTATTTGACTATGGGGATTCATTTTTTAGGCAGAAGTGGCCATATTTTCCTCCCCCTTCTAAAGCGGGGGTGTTGGTGGTAGTGGTAATGTTTGTGGACTTCAAGACAAACTAAGTAAAACTATGAATGAATATGAAATGATATATCTCGATTATTTATTTCAAACATTTGATAGCATTTTTTTATTCTCAACTGAAAATATTAATACCACTCTTAAAAGAATTGTATGAAAGATGAAGAATTAGAGAGAATGATGAAATAGTTTATTAAGTATTCTAAATGAACTTAACCTTTCAATATCAACTGTTATATCAATCATAAAAATAAATGAAATAATCTATAAAAACTAATTGATAATCATGTGACCACTACTGCTGTATTTTCATATGTATAATTATTAAGGTATTTTTTAGTGATTGATGTAATAGTTGATATTGGAAGGTTGAGTTTGTAAAAGATTTGATATATTATTGTCTAGTAAATCATTTTCTATGATTAATTTCTTTATAACATCTAATAGTATTCTTTGATTATGATTAGCAACCATTTTATTTTCTAAAATGAAATTTTAATTTTTTTTATATGCTATAAATTTTGTTTATATTTATGCATATTTGGTATATAAACAAAACATTTTCTATTTCATACATAATGATATCAAAGAGAAAATACTCTGAAAATTATCATTCAAGGATAATAGCATATTTCATATGGTTGGTGGGTCACAGTTGGCCGAACTCTGTTCTCAAGGAAAGCTTTGCTTTGATAATTTGCCAAATTATGGAGATGGTTTGAAACTGTCATTTTTCATTTTGACCATCTCAAGTGAAGAAAGGAAACTACAACCGATTGCGCTCAAAAAGAAATAAAGAAAAAAAAGATGGAAACCACAAGAAGAGACCATTTGTCCTTACCAAATAATTAATGATGTAATATTTGTCATAAGCTTTGTTGTTAGATTTGATTCTCTTGTGTTGTTTTTTACGCATGTGTTCTTTCAGGGTCGGTCGATCTCGGAAAGTTTTCTCACAATACAAACATTGCAAGCTGTAAACAGAAAATACAAGTTTCAAAACATCAAAGAAACTCAAGAAGGATTTTTCAACATTTTTATCAACTTGGACTACTTTTTACTGCCATCTTGATTGTCAGTTATTTTCATCACAACTTTGAACTAAGGCCGTCATTCTCTGGCTACAGACACAGCACGATCAGAAATAAAGAGTAAGCCTCCTGTGAGATGCAGGAGGGACGTAAATTAGATTCTCACTGGAGCCTTAATTTTTATTCCAGATAGTGCTGTAGCTTTATAGAAAGACGACCCAAGATGAAAGTTGTGATGAAAACAATTAAAAAAATCAAGATAAAGGGTAGAAAGTAGTCAAAATTGATTAAATATTGTCACAAAACTGCTACTAATAATAAGAATAAATATATATGATCCATATCTCACATGAATGAATCACCATAGCCCTCATATGTACTTGAACTAATTATCTGAAAAAATACTAGCACAAGATATGGGCCTTGTTGGTCTAAAATGAATATAGTAATCTCCAAAAAGATCATTAAGAAAAAAAAAAGAAATAAATTTTTAGATAATGCCTGCAGACACATAGATAGACATGGAGACTCAAAGAGAGAAGAATCTGTAGTCCACTTGGTTAGTTGGGCCTTTGGTGGGGTTATGGTGATTTGATTAGAAAAAGGATTTTCCATCATATCAATTTCAAGCTAAGGAGAAAACATCAGATTGCTGCGTGTGAAATGTTAGTTAAATAGTAAGATGAAAGGTGATATAAACAAAAAAAAAACCCCAGTAAATATTGAATCAAAATGTCCATTTGAAGTGATAACCCTTTCCTAATGATCCTCTAAAGATATGACATCTCAATGAAATTCTTTAGTGGATCCAAATTTTGTAAAAGCATGAATTGGGGCTTCCTAATTATTGAAACTTTTATAATGAATATGAAGTTCAAAATGCTTGCAAAGATGAGAATCTGTTGAAGAAATGTCAAATGGATATGGAGGATGCTGCAAAACTTTATATCCCAATTCTTCAACTTAGTTAGCAGATAGGTAAGGACTGCTGTGCAGTATTTTATTCAGTTCATATAAGACCCATTTTTCCAACTTTCTAACCTTCCCTATCACCTTGAGATGGTGTGATATGGTCACTGTTGAAATCCAGAAGTTTCCATAAAGTTTGTGGGTCATTGGCCACTGATGTTGATAATTCTTCATCATTAAGATCAGATATGGTCCTCACTTGAGGTTCATTATTGTATGTACGTTTCCAGGCCTCAACTTATTGAACTGATGCAGAACAGTGAAGAGTGTAGTAGTGTTTACTCCAAATATGTTAACATTATCAGCAGCTTGTGCAGCAGCATTATGTCATGATTTACAGATTCGATGTTTCTGATGTCTCCCCAAAAAAAAAATAAATAAAAAAAAAGACCTGCAAATCTTAAAATTTTTCTCCAAAAACTCATAAAGATGTCGAATAGATCAAAATGAAGTTATTCACCAAAAGCCAACATAAAAGGATTGCAATTCTTTTACATTTCTAAAATGTCTTCCAATCATCAGTTTTCATTTATACATTTGGAATGGTTAGTATATCTCGGAATGATACCTGACGAAGGCTGTAGAGTGCAACGGCCGAAATGTATGAAAAACAACCAAGATGAGGATGGTCCGAATATCAATAGAAATTTGGAATGGTTGTTGGAATTTGGAAAACATCAAGTCGAACCAGGGTGGCAAGATAGAACCCCATCCCCCAATTGGATTTTACAAATAATGAGTAAATTAAGATATGAAAAAGAGAGATAGGAAAACATCACTCAGTTGAACCAAATACTCACTTGTTTAATTTTTCTTGCAATTTATCCAAGAATTCTGTTGTAAATACTGTAATTGAAACACAAAAATCTTTGTAAAATAAGAGTCAGAAATTTTAGATTGCCCATAAGAAAAGTTTGGAAAAATACTTCCATCTTATTCTGCTATCAATCCATTTTTAGGTTTTCTCATCAAATAAAACATTCAAAGAATAATCTGAAGACATGTACAATAATTGTGAGAGTCTGAATAAAAGATCTTTATATAAAGTATGCATATGACGTTCCAAATGTTAATAAAAAAATTGAATTCATTCTTTGTGTTTTTTATGTTGTTTGCACGATGTTTTGGCTGATCCATTCTACAAAGCATTCAGTTGTTATCCATATGTGAAGAGAAGGACTTGTTTTTTCTAGTAAAGCTAAGAAAGAAAATAGTAACAAATGGAGAATTTAGTGGGGGAAAAAGTGCTTCTTCCATACAGACAATACACCTGTAGAAGGCCGTAGAATGGATTGGACAAAACATTACAGGAACAAATAACACAATGAATTCAACTGTCCGAATAACTTTCGGAACAAAAATGATTTTTCTCAAAATCATAAGCAACGCATGTATGACCATAGGTTCTCAAACTGCATGCCACAGCACAATAGTATGCTGCAACTATCTCCTGTGTGTACCACATAAATTTTTCCAAATATGCACTTGTTTTATCACCAGATTTTGTGAAATCTCAACTTTATTTTAGCAACCGATGGAAAGAAAGAAGGGTGATGATTATATATTCCAGTAGCTGATATGAAAGGTTTGTTTGTTGACTACTGAAATATTTATATCTAATTCATTTCATTTTTACAGTATGGAAACTTACAGTACACCCTCAGTACTACTTCAAAGTTTACTGCTATGTGGGAGTAGGATGGTGTTCAAATAATATGGCATGCTGTCAAATATATTTCTTAGTGTGCTGCCATATGATAGAGTTTGAATAGAAAATCTAGAACTCTGAAGAATCCTAAGAAAATAATTGTAATGCAAATTATTTCTTTACTCACCAAGGTTATCTGGCTGGCCAACATTGAAGCCGTGATCAAAGGCCATGTGATCGAACAGTTCAGATCTGAAAAAAAAAATTTCATCAAAATTAATACAACTTTCCAATAGAAAGTTTTAAAGATGACAAAATTCAGAGACACTAATAACATAGCAACAGTAAGCATACTGTGTGTTCAAAGAGGTGATGTTGAATGGATTTGTAAATATTACAAGTTAGGCTTTTAGTGGAATAAGAGTAGCATCTGGCCTCAGTTTTTGGTCGTCTTCCTAGACACTCACTTGATTTTAAATTTTGAGCATAATTTTTAAAAACTCACCTATTTCCAATAAAGTGTTCTCGGCAGAAAAGACAACCCCTGGAAAATGTTTCATCTTCTCGTTCTTTTTGTTGAAAGGCAAGGACAGCTTCCTAAGAGCAAAAAAAAGGATGACGCAGTCATTTTCTCTGTATAAAAAGGTACAATGGTTTAAACGGATTCCATTTGGCATCCATTGTCAGAAAATTTCGGACGTATTTCACTTCTCAGGAAATATTCACAAATATTTTGAACAAAAATCAGAAACAATCTTTTAAAAAATCACTTTGGTCTACATTAGAGTTCAATTTGTGTTGGTTTATAGCAAAAAATAATCAGTCAAAGATCTTTGGAATTTCATGTTTAGGTAAATTTACTAATTTTAATTTGAATTCATCTGAAAGATTGGAAAGATCTCAGAGATCACATACAACGCCATATCTCAACAGAAAACTGAAACGAATATCACTTCATATATATAGCAGGGGAGGTAACTTTGAATTTCGACTTGAATTTTTGGGGCGATTGTCTTGACATGAAAAATATCTATCAATCGAGAAACGTCTGGATCCACTCGAAAATTTAATCAATCATTCTTTAGTCAATCGCCCACTGTTCCTGAAAATTTAATGGAAATTCATTGAAAAGATATTGTGCGGACGAATTGACATGAGTGAATATATTTACTTCTTCCAACTTAGTTGGCAGGTGTAAATTATCAATTTTCTCAAGGATATTAATATTATCAATTTTCTCAAGACATAAACTGGTTTTCACTATTTTAAAAGTATTTTCCCTGATGTTTTTTTTTCATGAGAAACTGCATGACCCTAACAACCCCCTCCCTCAAATCCATGCAATTCAAAGTTGCTATCCATCCAACTGAAAAAGTAATTTTAAAAAGAAGGAAATTAAGCAGAAAAAGGTATGAAATTTTATGCTTCTACATCACTTGCTTCTCACACTTCAACAAATTCAATACTGATACCCAAAGCTGTTAAAGAGATAAAACGAATATAAAACTTACCAGTTTCTCTTTCTGCAGATTTTGCCGCAAGAGTTTATCTTCAGGGAGTACATCAGACAGCAAATAATATTCTTCTTTGACACCTGGAAAAATTGGTGAACAATTCTTTATGCCAAGAGTAAAGGGAAAATAAGTATTTAAGCAAGAAATATTCATACAAATAGACAACTACAACTTTCACCTTAGTATCTGAAACTTTATTTAACCCAATATCCAATATCCAAGCAGCGTAAGGGTGGTCTCACAGATGTCATTTGCCGGCTTATTTCCAGGTTGGACATTCAAATCACAGCAGGATACAATTAATTAAACTTTTAGTGCCTCAGCTAGTTATACATATCATTCTAAAAGATTTTTTTTCTTTTTATATACAGTGGATGGGATATCAAGTTGACAGGAGAGAAAAATTCCAACCTGGAAGTAAAGATGCTATTTCCTAAACTCTTACACTATGATTTTTTAATTAACCACTTGGATTATTTTTTTCATACAATAACGCTTTGGAGGAAGGACCCAAATTAAAACCACCCAAAAAATTTCTTTTTGGTTCTTCACTGGTAATGATTTATTCATTTACACAATCTCTGTTCTTATTCATTTTTTTATAAATTTTGTGATACCAGTTCTTCACAAAATTCTTTTCATGTAGTTAAAGAGGTTTGAATTCTACATTCCATCTGTGTTTTGTTTAAATTACATCAAAGTTTGATTGTGGCATCCTTTTGTTTAGATTAAATTAGCCATTAAACTTTCGGTATTAGAGTGGCGTAACATTCGCAAATCGTTTCAAAATAATTCTTGATACATCTTAGCACCAAACAATTTTATTAATTTACTTTTTGATTTTGAAATTGAATAGACTATCCGGACTTTCATTTCCCATACAAATTTCACTTCAAGTTTCATCTTGAAATACATAAATACAGCAAAAAGTTTAGCAAGGGGATCTACTTACTTAATTCCCCCAAACTTCTTAAATTAAATAGAAATCTGTCAGTTGATTTTTCAAAAAACTATACTCGTTTCAGACTATCTCTATTTTCAAAGTTGTGGTAGCATGAAAATTTACAATTCAAATTGTAATAAACTTTTTCATGATTTTTAAATTGAATAAACTCTCTGAACTTTCATTTTCCATCTTGTAATATAAATTTTAATCATTTTAAAATACAAGTACATAAATAAATTCATTACAACTTCAATCATAAAATTTCAAAATAAAAATTATTTCAGACTCATTACCTTTATTATCAATAGTCCCTTTGCTAAACTTTATCCAAAACAAAGATTGTGTAAATGGAAAAAAATAACTCTCATACAGATGAAAGAAGGTCATGGTGAACTCTAGGAATCATGATTTTTTATAAAGAATGTCATTCTCAAAGAATTATTGTAATAAGTACATTTATACTGAAATATGCTAATATATATATATATATATATATATATATATAAGAAATGGATATATGTGATCCGACAGAATGATTACAAATCGCGTATTATTTTATAGAAACCTATTTTAAATGATCTCCTGTTGTTACATGGTTAATGTATCACCTAGACAATGTAAATAGAATAAATAATTTAAGAAAATAAGGCTGCTGCAGGAATCGAACCTGCCACCAATGGGGTCGTTGCTTCAACATAGTGATGCTCTTACCATTGCCCGTAATGCAAAGACCGAAATACCTTTTTTCACACCAAATTCTCATCTTGTTTTTTCTCGATCTATTTGCTTCTAAATCCCTATTTAGGACATTATTGGGGGGGGGTCTATTTTTCTGGATAGAAAACCTTCCTTTTATTCTAGAAGCAAAATATTATATAGGAATATTAACACCACTCTTTGAATTAAGATTAGCAAACCATACATTATTCTTTAGAAATGATGAATACAAAAACAATACATCACTATTCACACATTACTGGGACCTAACAGACAGCAACCTAATTCCCACAGGTAAAATGGAAAATATTAAAACAAACACACACATGCTGAAACATTGAAACTCAATGCTATTTATGCTTGAATGGAGAATTAAAAATGATCATCTTTACTAAAAAACAGGATTATGAAATAGAAAAAATGAAGTAGCTGTAAAAGGTTGGCACCACTTTAAGTTTTTATCAAAAAGCATAATTTAACATCCCAAATAGAGGTATACAAAAATCAACCATCATAGCCATCTTATTCTTCTTGTTATTATCAATAATAGAAAGAGCAGTATTACTATTAACGTTATTATCATACCCCCAGCCACTTTAAGAACAACTTAAGGAATCACCTTCTCATAGTTATCTTGGATGTAGAGGTGCTAACCCACCAAAAATATAAAAAGAATTAAACATAAACAAGGTTATGTAAAAGTGAACCCTCACACTGGGGGGAGGGTTAGATAAAAGTAGGAAATTAATACTTTTGAGAGGAAACATATCACAAAGAGCTGATGGATTAACAACATACTGATAAGGGAAGTGTCTGAAATATCCCAAGTAATTCATAACCAGACATGAACATATTTCCCCTATTGAAAATAAAATGTAAATAGTGACCAACAGCCATATATGGAAAATAAAAATAGGTATGAATAGAATAATAGGAAGGTTTTCCACAAAAAAAAAAAAATAACATCCCCCACTAATGTCCTAAATAGGGATCCAAAATTAGATATATCATCATTCTGTCAGATCATATACATCCATTTCTTAATAATGTAATTTTTGCCTTGAAAGAAACAAGTAGAGTGGATATAGACCATGAATAAGGAAGATGAGAATTCAGGGTTGAGACAGTTATTTGCATTACCTGCGGCTGTTTAGTTCAATGGTAAGAGCAACACTATGTTGAAGCAGCTACCCTAACCATCGCAGGTTCGATTCCTGCAGAAACCCCATTCTCTTTAATTGTCTATTCTATTTACATTGTCTAGGCCATTTAGTACATTCACCATGTAATAATGGGTGATCAATTCAAATAAGAGTTTTAATATTATATATATACATATATATATATATATATATATACATATATATATATATATATATATACTCACCTTGGTCTGTATCCTTGCTGTTAATCACAATAGCACTACAAAAGTCTGTGATTTCATGACCAACCATCCGTTCTTTCCAATAGACCAAATATCTAACAATAAGAGAAATAGGTCCAGTTAGTCACTCAATAGAAACCGTCACATGACCAACATCATTTGGCAGCACACCCTGTTGGTGGTGATCAAGGAATAAGTTACTTCTCTCTTTTTTTCTAAACATAATTAAAATGAAATGTTAAAATCTTCATTCCTCCAGCTCCAGCCTGTACATGTGATCCATACATACATAGCCAACCAGCAAGACCAACTTAAAAACTGAAGAAACCTATGTTGGCAGTTTTAGTTGATGGTTTCTAATTGTGCAGTAAATAAGGATTAGCTTTGTTGCAATAAAGAATATTTTTTTTAAATTAATAAAACGGTAAAATCCTAATTTACTCACATGTTAAATATATATTGGTAAATCAATAAGTCTGTACCTCATTTCATTAAAAAGGCATTCATTTCAGAAAGCAGATATTCAATTTTAAACAAGCTTCTTCCTTGTCAGTGCACTTAATCCAATGCTTATCCATAGATTGAACACTATACAATGAAAATTTCAAGAGACACCAATTAGGGTTGAGAGTTTTATAGTTGTTTCGGATTGTTGAGAAAATGTTTAAAATAAAATTAGACTTTGTGTCTGATGTAAGAAGGGTTCAGAACACTAAAACAGATGTAAGAAGGGTTTTTCAACGTTAAAATAGACAAATAATTTAATCATTTTTATTTAAGGTAGGTTAATGGACCAAATTGCAATCAGGCACCCAGAATTGAGTGAATTGAAAAAGATAGCATTTTAGGTTTTCACTGGATTGCATCATATGATACATTAACAAACATAAACAAATATGATTTGTTTCATTTATTTTCAATTTATTGATTGAAGTATCTTATATTTTTATTATTCTTACCGTAAACCTAATTTTCAGTTGCTTTCCATCACAACTTTGTCTTAGACAGAAATTCTACTGCAACCAGTTTTTATTTTGGAACACACTGTTAACTCATTGTCATAAAATCAAGTTAAAATTGATAATGAAAATATGATTTGGTTTTACGGAGATTCATTATGATGAAATAAAAAGCCAAGTTGTTATACATTCTACCTCACTGACAATTGTTTAAAAAACCTAAATTAGATCCATAATAACTTAAATTACCCCTGGAAAAATATTTCCCATGATTTTACAAGAGTTTTGTCACAAAGAAATTATTTTCTTTTGGATCAGCATAACTTTTGTTTCTGGATAGGAAAGTAGTCATTTAGGAAAATTTAATAATTACCCTTGTCTTTTGAGATCTCACATCTTATTTCTTGATGAAATATTTATTTAAAAGAAACCTCTCTATGAATTTTTTCTCTCCAAAGCACATAAGAAAACAAAATCGTCTTCAAGACTTCAGATTTTTTTCATTGTAGGAAAAAAACTCTAAACGTAATTTTTAAAAAGGTTAATTATTAAATTTTTCTAAATGACTTTTTCATAAATTTGAATTGTATTTTTATTATTAACTTTGACTAGATTTCTACTTCACATTGATTTTTAAAGGACAGGTAAAGAGTTCAATAGCATGATCAGTAATAAATACTGGTTGGCTTATAATTACCATCCTCGTAAAAGTCGTGATAAAAAGCAACTAAGAATTAAGATGAGAGTAAAAACTAGTCAAAATTCATGATAAAATACTGTTTTCAATATTTCATTCATCAAAACAAAATTAAAAATAAATGAAACAAATCCTATTTGTTTATGTTTGTTGATGATGTACTTTTTCAATTTGATCAATCCCAGGGTGCCTAATCTCAGTCCAGGTTAATTCTGTGAGTATCTTCAAGTTTGGTGCCCAAAACAACCCGAACAGATTACAAACTCAATTACCTCCCTTGGATTTCTTTATCAAACCTCATATTCTACTCACATATTTTTGAAGTGTCCAATCTAGAGTCTTGCATCATTTGTTTTTCTCAAGTCTAAAGTCTTGCATCAGTTTCTAAACTGGTTTTCAAGATTAAAAAATGCATTTGGAGAGAGAGAGAAAGCATCAAGAAAGACATTTTTTTCCAGCTTGTGAGCTTATAGGACTCAAATATCGACTGCAACATATTTTGTTATATTTTAGATGAAATAAGTTAGATTGCATTTTGGATGCTTTTTTTAATCCTTATTTCTGATGAGAGACTTTACAAATCCAAAAAAGGTAAGTCCAACCTGTTTTATTACATCTACTCATTTTTGTTTTATAAATTTCAAGTCTTATTAGTCACAAATATTCAATTGTATTTTATTTTTTCATTTATGGAAAAAATGTGTGATTGGAATATGAAGCCGGGTAAACAAAAATCCAATGGGAAGAGTTCACTTTTTTTTGTCTGAAATTCATTTTGGACGCTTCCAAGGATGCCTAATTTTACAAGTGTGAATTAGGATTTTCACAAAAAGATAAGTTATATGACTGTAATCAGAAGTACCAACTCACTTTTGTAGACTGGCAATTAGCTTGACATCTGCAATGACCAATTTGTGTGTGAGGATCATATGACGAAGAAGTGTATCTTTGTCTTCTGTCAAATTAATTTGGAAGTCACAGAAAATACAGGAAGCAAAAGGTGGTTCAGATTCTTCTTCAGCTGAGGTAACATTCTCCCCACCAGCGGCACCACCACCTTCTGCCTTTCCTGGCCAATAAACTGTTGATGATGGGGATTCGGAAAAACATAACGTCTCAAGGACTGGTGAATCACAGCTCCCTAAAAACATCAAACAAAAGACGCTGGGTTCAATAATTGATTATTGATCCATAAAGAATGCTATGTTAAACTGAACATCATAATTTTTTGAATATATCATTTTAGTTTTGATTCACTTGAAAATCATAGTTAAATACAAAAATAGAAAGGCCCTGATTATAAAGGGTGGGAATACATTACAATTCATTTTGACTACTGCCTCATCATACAGCTTAATTTTTTGGTCTGCACAGCATCATATCTATAATAAACCAGAATAATATAGAGGAACAAGACATATATGGCAAACAGGTATTTATCCATTTCTCCAGGATATCTCACGTAGTTATAACACAAATGAACAGGAGATGCCTGCATTAGGTCGATTGATGATTTAGTCCTCCTCAGATGGTATCGTGCAAAGTCAGTCCCCAGAGACACTGTTGGCTTTGTCAGCAGGTAAAATTGGGGCAAACAAGGAGAATTGACAACAAAGAGATCCATTTGTTTTCAAATTCACAAATAACTAAGGTGAAGAATTTTCTATCAGTGTAAAATAATTAATTCTTGTTCTATTGTTGACTTATACACGAGGCAAGCATTTTAAGCAAAAAAATTCAACATCTTAATGAATGTTTATTCACTTTATTTTTTACTAAATTTTTAGGGTCCTTGATTTTTTGGTTGTCATCAGTGGTAGATCTACTATGAAAGTGATAAAGCTCAAGTTTCAGGACCCTTAATTCTAGAAGAGCTCAAGAAGTAACTTTCTTTGTTTTTGTACAGATTAAGTGCAGAGATAAGTAATCAGTTAATAAGCGAAATGATATCTAAACCAATGTGCTTCTTGGCGGTAGCAACATTCTGTTCATGGGTGCTCAAAAGCACTGTTTAGATACTAATTGATAAGAATTAAAATGTTATACTTGTTACCAATGTTTTGCATTATCTTTTTGCAACATTATTTCAACAATTATTTCAATATCTTAATAGTTCAAACTTCAGAGCCCCTTAAATGTAGGTCTACCACTGGATCTCATGTGTCTGTTTTGATGATTGCCATTCTTTTTAATCCTTTTAATGGAGATAAATGGAAAAGAAAGACAATGGGAAGTAATATTTGGAGATAAATAATGGTTATTGTACAAAGAGGAGTTATTCAAGTTAACTTGGTGAAATAGTTGTAACATTGGGTTTTATGACAAAATTCTTTTGAACAAATGATAAGAAGGATGTTGGTACATTTTCTTTTTAGAAAAAGTGTCAACATGCTGGGCCTTTGGAAATTCCATGGGTGTTGACAACTAAGATATCATCATTACTTTTGAATATATGTTTCTGCAATTAAAGTATAAAATTTTCTTCAAGTGATTTATTATGTAAGAAATACATCTATATTAACTATAACAACATGCAAAAAAAAAAAAAAAAAAAAAAATGAAAATGATAAATATGTTATTATTAATGATTTATTTTTGCTGTCTTTATTTGCATGGTCTACTATCATTATGACTTCATTTTTAGGCCCCAGACTTGTGAGGGAGGAATGATTAATAGTAAAGATTGAGTCCCTTTCGCTCCCACTCAAGCATTAGCACCCTCTTCCACTCTTACCCTTATTCATTATATCGTAAGGTAGGGTGTGGAAGAAGGATGAAAGGTATGAGGAATTCCTGGCAGCCCCGGCAAACTCAACTTCGGCGCACATCAAAGTATTTATGTATGTTGCATAGGTACATAGGATTTTAAACGTCTGAATTTCATATTAGGGAATTCTCATTTCGACCGTTTTTTGTTGTTTTTTTTTTTGTTTATTCATTCATTTTTCCATTTGTATACGGAAAGCCCTAGTGCCTCAGACACATGACAGGTGTCCTCTAATATATGGCACCCTATGCGACTGCCAGTGTTTCTGGTACCGTGGACCGGTCCTGTTCGTACGGGAAGACATCAGTAAGAATGACTAAATCAAGAAGTGTAATAGTCGTACATACAAACAAGCAGGGCTGGTCAGTAATTTCATGGGGCGTGATTGACAATTGAGAAAAAAAAAGAAGATAGCAGAGATCGAGAGAGAAAAGCAATCAACTTTAGTGAATATATTATTGCATGAATCAATGTTAGATTTTTTAGGAGTTCAAGTTTACGCGCATTTTGTTGATTTTAAAGTAATCTGTATCAAGAACTCGATTGGGGACACATTTTTATACATAGTTAAACAATAAACATTAAACAAAAACGAATTTTTTGACGAAGAAAAAAATGATACTAGTTGGTTAAAATTATCTGAAATAAAAAGTGAATGAATTGTAAGGAATTATGTTCTTATTGAAAAGAAAACGAGATCATTCTTTTCATGTAAAAAAATACATATATGTTTATATATCTGTATTTCACTTGAAATAAACTAGAATTAATAACCGACCGGGCCTCTCCCAAGTGCAGTATTAAAAAAAACAAACTACTTCACAACTTGAATTATTCAACAGATTATACAAAAAGATTACTCATATATTCCGAATAGAAACTATAGATGCCAGTTTAGAGTACGAACTACATAAAACTTAAACTTTTTCATCCGTCAATAAAAACGTGTTGACCAACCTTCGTTGTTGGCAGCCATGACACAAAGCGACAAGTGATGAATTATCTCCCTTTGAATGTTTGATCTGTGTGGTAGAGTGGAGGGCCGGGTTTCGAATTCAACTTTCTAATTTTTTAAATTTCCTTTCAAACTTATACACGAATCGCTAAACAGCAAAAAGGTTCAGGGATTATGAATATTATGATGGTATAAATCTTACAGTCGTCAGCAGGCGACTCTCTAATTTTTTTGTTAAAATTTTCACCTCTAGTGAAATTTTTCAGCTTCTCTTCAATAAATTATGACACCCCCAGCTTGAAATTCAAGTATATCTAATGCTTTGTTCACATCATGGTACAAGGCAAAGGGTACAAGTTTAGTGGTGTACATCCTACAAAGAAATGCGGTCCCTCTACAGAGCTAGTAGTATTAGAAACCCTTATTCAGATTGTCAACAAAACTGTCCACATGGGTTTCTTCAGCTTTTAACTCGGTCTGGCTGCCTGGCTATGTATATTCGTATGCATGTATGTATCCCCACTAACAGAGTTAGGTGGCTGAAAATCTATACATTTACTCCTTGTTATGTCTCGAAAAAAGTTTTGTTTTTTTAATTCTCCCCTCAAATAGGTCTTGAGATTCTGCTAAATCAGAACTTTTGTTTGTGCCTGACAGCGATCATGTTCATTTTTTGAAAATCCAGACCTTTTTTTTTTATTGATTTAAAATAGACAAGAAATGGAGCAGATGAAATGCATATATAAGGGGAATAGTGCATGTTATGATGCAAGCATGAACTGTTGTGCTTGTTCCCCAAAGGCTTCTGTTTCAATCTGCCTGATTAGACACTTGAAAATCCAAGATGGTACCTGTTTTTTTCAGATGGCACTTAAATTGACCTCCTAAAGTTGATTTTTTTCATAGGAAAGTGTTTATTAAGAGGATAATAGTAGAATTTAAATCAAGTTTATAATACTAATATGTTTTGCTTTTTGGCTCCGTCAAAGTAGTGATTTTGAATGAAACAAAACTGAAACGTTTGTTTTTTCAAATAAAATAAATTATTGTTTTATGTTGTTTCAGTATTAATTTAGATAGGTGGGAAAAATACATTGAAAAATCCTGGTCTTTGTTCAATTGCTCTACATTCTAATATTAATGCAGATTCTATATTTTTTGTTCTATTTTTTTTTTTCCTGATCAATTGCGTCTTTCTTCTCTGGTCTAAATTATGGCCTATTTTTTTTAACAAGGGCATTGAGGCTGTCATCCAACCATAATTTTCTCTGATGATTGCAGATGCATTTTTTTTTAGAGATCTGGAAGTCTCACCAATATACTTCTTGTGGCAGTCCTTCCAGGGCACATTTTAAATTCCAGCTTCAGAGGTATCATCCCTGTGTGGCCTCTTGATTATGCTTTTAATCAATCTAAAGGAAGAGATAAAATACATTGAAAAATCTCTCAAAAACCTCAACTACCCATATTATTTTATACATAATTCTTGAAGAAAAGCATACAAAATATACAGAAACAAAAAGAAGATACTAAAATTAATAACACTGAAAAGCGTATAAGTATACCAACAAAGTCAATAACTAACGAACTCCACAAATATGGTTATATAGATTTTGACTACAGTTTCCAAATTGATTTAAAACATAATCAAGAGGCTAACACTGGATGGTAGCTGGATCCAAAGTGAGCAGTGAATAGCTGGATACAAGGATGTGTCAGGTGTGAAAGATACAAACAATGGCAGCAGCTGACACTGAGTGCCTGGAGATCTTTCTTTGAGAAGGTGTAGAGTTGCAGGAGATGAGCAACCTGTTCAAAGGAGAGTCAGCTGATCTACTAGGGCTAGACAGGAAGAAAATTGCAGACAGTGCTCTTGCCGAAATGGTTGGTATACATTGCCAGCAGGACATAGGGCAGTTCCAGTCATTCATGAAGGGGCTACAGAATCTATCACCAATTCAATAAGAATGTAGTTTCTTCCTTTACACAAGCCTTGAAGTGAACTGGAGGCAATTCTAAGGAGAGGGCACTCAGGAATCACTGTAAGTTCTCACGATTTTTCGTCTCTTGCCAGTACAGGCATTGTGACTTGCAAGAATTCTTCAAGCATGAGAACCAGTTGTTTCCCGCATCTCTCAGCATCTTCAAGCTCAAGTGAACATTTCAGACAGAGAACCAAAGGGTGAAGCAGTCATCATAGATGGCTCAGCACAGATCAATGCCCAACCTCCTGTATCTCAAAGACATCTAATTATTAGACATAATCCAGGAATTGGAAATCTATGGTACCAAGTACAAAAGGGTGGACATGGTATTTGATGTATCTAAGACAAGCCTAAAATCTGAAGCTAGGTAAAAAATTGGTCAAAGAATGAGAGAAAGATTGACAAGAACCTGTTACATCCCTTAAAACTGGAGAAACTTTCTTTGCGGTGACAGCACCAAGACGTTTGCAGAGGAGATGTATGAAGCAAAGTTGACAAGTACACCCATTGTTACAAAAGGAGAAGATGCCATTAGCAACTCAAGGAAGTCCTTGGGTACTGTCTCCATACTACTGCAGTGCATGTGCGGCCTTGTAGATGTGGAAGGAAGGATGCTGAACGAAGAGAATGAAATGCGCGCCAAGTATGAAGTTGGACGCACATTGAATTCTCTTTGTACAGCATCCTTCCTTCCACATCTACAAGGCCACACACGCACTACACTGTTATAAAGAAGCTGATACGCAAACATTTGTACATGCATGGAATGCAACAACAGATGGCAGAAAGTCTCCCATAATCAAGGCTGATGATACTTATGTCCTTGTCATAACAATATCTGCCCTGTCATCCTTATGGGACCTTGGTATTGAGAACAAGTGGATTGCCTTTGGCCATGGGGCCAATGTACAATGGTCATGAGGTAGTTTCTGCAATAGAGCCTGAGAAAGCCAGTGGAATACCATACTTTCATGCATTACTGGATGTGATGTTGTGTCTGCTTTCCACAGTAAAGGGAAGAAGACTGCATGGCAGAAGTGGAATATCTGTGATGAGATTTCTGAAACCTCCATCCGATCTCAGCCAGCGTCTAACATCAGATAGTGATCTTGACCTGCAACAGCTGGAGAGATTCATCGTACTTGACAGATCAAAGGCCATCAGAGGCCATACAACTCAATTCTACCAACACAAACAGCCCTCATAGAGTATGCCAAACATGCTGCTTATCAGACTGAGACCATCTAGGATCAAGCTACCATCACCAAGCTGGACACCAGCTGTCCTACTGACTGGGTATAGATACAGGAAGAAGAGACATGGTAGATATGTTGGTCAACATTATCTCCTATTGCAGCCAGCTGTCAGGAACCGACTAAGTGTTCCTGTAAGAAACATTCCAACCGGAG